>CM044436.1:9826642-9893942 GCA_024363595.1 Xenopus borealis | reverse complement strand
TATATATAAAGGCATGAGAACTGTTATCCAGAATGCTTAGGACCAGGGGTTTTACAGATAATACATATTTCTGTAATTTGGATCTTCATACCTTAAGTTTACTAAAAACATTGAAACATTTTATAAAACTAATAAGATTGCTTTGCCTGCCAAATGGATTAATTACATCTTAGTTTGGAATAAGTATAATGTACTGCTTTATTATTACAGAGAAAAAGGAAATCGTTTTTGAAAATATGGGAGACAACTTTCCTGTATATCAATATTGCCCAGTGCTGATAAAAGAGCTGCTAGTCTATATGGACAGGCAGGAAAACTGCTTGCATTTTTATTTTCTTTTTGGTGAAAAGCTTCACAATTTTATACCTCCTTAGTGGCTGTCTTTTTCTTTTCATCGGTTTTGGGTAGAGGAGAATATAGTTACATAGTTACATAGTTAATGTTGATCTTTTGTCAACTAAAGACTGTTCTTCCTTTTTCAGATTTATCCTCCCTAAAACTTGATGGGGTATGTTTATCAAAGAGTGAAGTTACAGATTGCCACAGTCCTTTAGAGTGAAATTCCGCCACTCTCCATTCATTTCTATGGGCTTTTTAAAGGCGTGTTTATCAAATGGCGATCTTTCACTTTCACCTTTTGACAAATCCGCCTTTAAAAATCCCATAGAAATTAATGGAGAGAGGCGGAATCTCACCCTAGCGGACTTTGGAGATCTGTAACTTCACTCTTTGATAAACATACCCCAAAGTTGGGTTCCCACCATATTGCAGGGGGACCCTGGGGGCCCCAGTGCTGATCTTTCATCTTTTTCTAGCCAACCACACACAGAGTATTTTGATGAATGGTGAAGGTATCACACCAATAATCAAGCTGACTTCTAGCCTACAGTACTTAGCATGGCACACAGGGATTATTGAATACAGAAGTCTGCAAACTGTCACATGCAGCTTCCTACTTGGCTGGAACCTAGGCTGTGTGGCTCTGTGACTTTAACTCTATACTACAGAAACAAGCTGCATGTACCGGACTTGCCTATATAAAAGCACAGCATTTGGTTTCCTGATTGCAAGCTGTGCTAACTGTACTGAATTACCCAGCAGGTTCAGCTCACTGTCAAAGACCCCACCTGCTGCATAGGCAAAAAAGTACCAGGCACCAAGGCAGGTGTAGCGGGGACATACTGCATGCCATTCCTAGCCAATACTAACCAGTCCTGTACCTTACACTGGCCCTTGATTTGATGCTCCTTAATCCTCATTCCTAATCCTCAAATGCATATTTGTAGTCTTGGTTCCTGTTCCTGGACCCCTCATCTCCTGCTCTTGTTTCCTGTCCATTCCTGGCTCCTTGGTTTATGTGCTCCTATTTCTCTCTTCCCAGTCTGTATCAGCCTTTCTGCCTTTTCTTATTCCTTGCATGTTTGCCCAACATGTGAGTGATTGGGACTCCCATGCAATAAGGTGGCAACCAAGTAGCTGAGGGTTTATTTTGGTGAAACAGAACAGGGTTCCTTGATAGGGATGGCGCGAACCGCCGCAAAAAAGTTCGCGGACGCGTTTGCGAACTTGCGACAAAGGCGCGAACAGTTCGCGACCATCGCGAACCCCATAGACTTCAATGGGAAGGCGAACTTTAAAAGCTAAAAAAGACATTTCTGGCCAGAAAAATGATTTTAAAGTTGTTTAAAGGGTGCAACGACCTGGACAGTGGCATGCCAGAGGGGGATAAAGGGAAAAGAAAAATCCATTATTTTCTTATGTCAAAAGTGTTACAAAGTATCTTACCTGCACCTGTTAGCTGTTCTGGAAGTTGTTCTGGACTCTCTGCCAAAAGCCAAGTTCAAATCTTTGCTTCTTTTTCTGGCTGTTCAGTGAGGGTCTTTCCAGTGAAAGAGGGTCCTCCAAAAAGAGGGTCTTTCCAGTACAAATGAGGGACAGAGGGTTGAGCTCGCAAAAGAGGGACAGTTGGGACTCGGGACTCGGGAGGTATGCACATTTTTTTTTTTTTAGTCCAGGGGGTGTGTGGGGGTGGTCCAGGGAGATCTTCCTGATTGGCTGCCATGTATCTGCTGGTCTGGGGTGAGAGGGCAAAAAAATGCGGCAAAAAAAAAAGCGCCAAATTGACGCGAACCCAAAATGCGAACGTCGCGCGACGTTCGCGAACTTCCGGCGAGCGCGAACAGCGGATGTTCGCGCGAACAAGTTCGCCGGCGAACTGTTCGCGCCATCCCTATTCCTTGAGTCCCTCCTGGGTTAAGACCTTGTCTTATACTAAATCAGTCTGATGATTCTTAAAAAGACACAGTCACCAGTGCTTGATTTATTAATGATTCCCACTTATTTTGAACCATTTTGGCCTTGTCCTTTGCACCTCCAAAATCCACCTTTGGTATGTATATTGTTTGTAAATTCTTTAGGGCATGTGAAAGGGTACCTAGACTTTTCTAATACTTCTTTCCTTAGGAGTAGGCACCATATACCAGTATGTATTAATATTAATGTATTAATTTCTTTCTATACTAATACTTCTTTCCTTAGGAGTAGGCACCATATACCAGTATGTATTAATAAACTCCATCATCCATAATTTTAACTCCTTACTATCACCCTTTAGCAGAGCTGTCTCTTATGCTCTACTGAATCTGACCATAGGAAGTGGCAGTTGATTTCTGGCAGGAGCACCAACAGTTTCATTTGGGTTTATTCTTCTTGATCCTTGTCTTTCAGTGACCTCGTGGCCTTTTGATATCCTCCCATCAATCCTTCTTTGTATTTTGAAATCTATGAAATCATTACAGCAGAAACAAAATGATGCTGCCCTTTGACATGTAATGTAGTAGGATTCACAGAAGTCGGCCAAGCTACAATATATTCACAGCAATCAATAATCCTAGGTCATCTTATCATTGTGAAAGGCTCCTTCAGCAAAAGAATGTTGTTCTTTTTTCTGCAATTTTTACATAAATGGTGGCTTCATAGTCTTCAAGTAACTCAAACTGCTGCTTAGTCCTCTTGTTTCCTTTTTCTTCATGACAAACCACATCTCATGTTATCTTCAATCATCTGATCCATAATAATTGCCTTAATTATCCGTACACATTCCCTCTAGGTGCATGTCACCTACTTTGATGCAAATCACAAATTACTACAGTATTACGCTTTATAGTAAAAAATCAACCTCAATTAATGTTATTTTTTACAAAATAAAATCTAATTCAGAAAAAGTTAAACTACACTGTGTTATGTAGCTCCTATAATCTTAAATATGACAACTCCCGAAAACTCAAATGCATTTCCTCCTTATAATTATTGGTGCCTATGCAATATTTTTATGTGTGCATCCAGGAAACAAATAATCTATTAATGCGTTCAGTACAAGAACTGGCTACCCTATCCACTGAAGACAATAACCCTATTGAAACTATATGCTGCAGAACTAATTAGTACAAATGGTGATATAATTCATCCATTATGTTAGCATTTTGATAGTAACAACTATTTTCAAAAGGATGAGATGCAAATCCAGCAGATTTATACAAAGTCAGATTAATAAATGTTGAAACAATGAATTATATGGCACAATACATCAAATGAATTAATAGGCAGTTTACTCTCAGTCTGGCATTTTGGTAAATTCACAGGGGGGCACTCAACAAATCAATAGCTTCTTTGTGTTTAGGCAAGTGTCACTACAGCAAATAATTAATATGTTCAAAGCATAAATATGCAACTTCTATTAAAAAAAGTCTATTTTTTTTTTCTAAAAGTAAGGGTTGTGTCTTCAGTAAACGCATACCCTATACTAGGATAGAGAGGCACAATTCAACATAGTAGAAGTTTATAGCTCCAGTCTATAACCCCAGGAAGGGGAAGAGACAATGATAATGGGGGATCCACAGAATGATAAGGTGTCTGGTTTAACCACAGATGTGTGACTGGCAGGTAGGACCAATGTGCTGGGTAACCTGATGACAGCCATTAATACAAGTATGAGTAATACTATAAGCCATGATACAGTGAAAATAATGATTCAATAAACAAAAAAGGAAAAACAAACCAGTATGAGAGATAGTAGAGGCAAGCAGCAGGCTGAGTCTGGTATCAGGCTTGGGGTTCAGGGCTGGAGAAAGGCAGACAGTGCCCAAAAGACAGAATAAGGAAGGACTGTGCAGGCAGCAGGCAAGCAGAGTTAGGAAACATGTCAAAACCAATAGATCCACAGAAATTGGGCAACGATAGGGACTGGAGCACAGAAACAAGGCATGGGACAAAGAACCAAGTGGCAGCTGGAGCACAGGGAAACAAGGAGGAAACCAGGAGGAGACAAGCAAAAAAATGAATCAGGGAATAAGGAAGGAAATCACAGGGTTATTTTGCATATTTATAATTATACCTCTGCTACTGTAGGTTTAAACCTGGGACCTTGTGTATAGCAGCCTGTTATCTTACCACTTTACCATTCAGACAGAGTAGAGGTATAGGCTTACCTTGTTCTGAGTTTCCAATGCTTAGCCCAGGTGCTGGTAATTATGCTCAGCTGCTCTGCAGCCTATTCATAATTGGCTCCCAGCAGAGGGCCCTTCTTTAAACCATGAGCTAGCTTCCCCCCTGCCAGTTCATAGTTCTTGGTACCTTCTGGAGAACCTGTCTATGTTCCTACATTCCTGATTTCCTAGTTCCAGTTGGACCCTGTACAGTGCCCTATAAAGACCCAGCAAATATATCCCTCCCTTTATTCCTGTTATTCCTTTTCTACGTGGCAGACCAGCTCATTTATTTCTCAAATTTGCTAAATGAAGGCCAATGTCCTAAAGCAGAAATTAGCCATACTAATCATTTATTTCATTTAACCAAGTCAAGTTGTTTCAGCCATTGTCTGACTTGTTTAATTCTATGTAGACGTGCCTATTATTCTTACAACTGTCAGAAATACTGTATATCTAAAATCTAATATTTATTATTATAGAATCATTTAAACACAACAATTATTCTCCTGAGCCAATAAACTATTCATCTCTCAAAGATATGACTCATGACCATGAGTTAAATTAAGTGGAAAACCCAATGGATCCTAATTAATGGGAATAAATTGAGGGTAATCTCTGTCAGCCTCTGATTCGTACCAAAGATAGGCTGATAGAGATTATGAATGTGTATTAAGCCTCATGCCTTGGAAACTACATAAACTACTAAATGGAATATAACTGAATTCTGGCAGTTGAACTAGCACCACCGGTGCTTAACCCCAGTGCACACCTTATAGTCTTGGATGATGCTTTTGTTTTATGGCAAAAAAAAAGTCTTCTTTTCAAGCCAGACAATTTTTATGATTCAATTACTGGACATGTTTACTAACATTTTGTGCTCTTTTCTTTCCTGGGGAAAATGTTAGCTAGCAATGTCAAAAGGGGAGTACATAGGGGTACATTCTTTATAATAATACACACTTTTCTGTGTGCCATGTATAAAAATGAAATCACTAAGCACCGATTATAACTGATGACATCACTAGTCAGGGACATTTTTGAGTCAGGAAGGAATTTTTCCCCCGTCTGAGGCTAATTGGAGATGCTTCAAATGGGATTTGTTTGCCTTCCTCTGGATAAACTAGTAGTTAGGCAAGTTAATTTAGTTGAAATGTTGAACTTGATGTATATGTGTCTTTTCAGGCAACTTACTATGTTAAGAGCACCAAATCCACTATTTTGGATTAGGCATTTTTCCACCTCTGAGGCAAAATGGAGAGGCTTCAAATGTTTTTCTTGCCTTCCTCTCTGGATCAACTAGCAGTTAGGCATTTTCAAATATAGTTAAAAGGTTGAACTTGATGGAGGCGTGTCTTTTTTCAACCTGTCCTATTATGTTAAGAGCTATTTATAAGGATATCATTTATAGGGTAGGCATGGCTCTTATTATTATTAAGTTTTTTTCTCTCTTCGTCTTGATAAGTTTTCTGACCATTGGGATGGACCATTAGAAAGAACTGGTATTGCTGTTTCAATTTTATTATTTTAGCAGCTTAACAGTTTTCTTTGCTAACAGCTTAAAATTTCTACTAGTGAATAAAATGATTGTTATTAATTTATGTTCACTGCATTCCTTTCAAACACACCTATCTTTTTCCATATGCAGTCATTACAGCTCATTATATAGCCATCTATACCAGAGACAGTCTCAGTTTGGACTTAGAATTCCTTTATAATGGACTTCTTTGTAGGGTTTTGGACAACAGAGTCCAAAACGTCTAGGTGAGTAGTGTGCAACTCTTGCTCACAACAGATGGACTGGATTCTCTGTGGCAGAACTGGGGGGGAAGTCTATGGCTATTCCATATCTTCTCCCCTTACCCACCTGTGGTTGACCAGAATCAGCAAAAGTCCAGTTGTTTTGATCAAGAGGAGAACACCTGTTGCCTACTGTAGATAATTGGCCTGACTACCTATATCCATTGAAAGTGCCTTTATGCAAAAAATTTTAAAAAATGATGTAGCATATGCAACGGCAAGAGCAACCAACTGATATATCAGTTTTGCTCTGTACATGACGCAGTTAGGAATCCTGCACAACAGCAGCATGTAGAGCAATAGACACTGCATAGAGAATTGATACTCAAGACCCTCAAGTATAGAGTTCAAAACATTGGACAATCAGCCTACATTTTTATTGCTTGGCTACAGTTGATAGAGCTGTACCCAACAGTTTATAAAGCTGCTGCTACTGCTAATAAATCTTTATTGCATGGCTGCATAACAGACGCTGCATGATAGTCAAAATTAAAATAATTCTGTAACTGTATTAAATGGATGAGCTCCAATGAAATAGATAAGAAAGTGCAGTGTTACGAACTGAAGAATATAAATGGAAAAATACCTTTTCTGTAGAGCAGTGCTGTCCAACTTTTGTGGTATCCGAAGGCCGAACTTTTTCTGGCCTACGTGGTGGAAAGCCGACAATGGAAGTCAGTGTTGGCCACTCCCCCTGTTAATCCACACCCACTGTAAACCACACCCACATTACCACAAGAACTTTTAATATCGTATCCACATTAATGGTAGTAGCACACCAAAAAACTAAATGGATGGTGCTCACTGTAGAGACATCCCTCATATGTGAATATGTGGATAATACAGAAACCCCCCATGCATGATTAAACACCTGAGGGACCCCTAATAAATATTTCCACATGCTAACAAACACCAAGAACAAAACCCTACCAGGCTGATATCCCATAGGTAGCATAGGGCAAGCACAAAATGACACACACAAGCAGCACTGGGCAAACAGAGAATACAACGAACAGCACACACAAGCAGCACTGGGCAAGCAGAGTATGACACACAAGCAGCACTGGGCAAGCAGAGTATGACGCACACAAGCGGAGTATGACACACAAGCAGCACTGGGCTAGCAGAGTATGGCACACACAAGCAGCACTGGGAATGCAGAGTATGACCCACACACGCAGCACTGAGCAAGCAGAGTATGACATATGCAAGCAGCACTGGGCAAGCAGAGAATGGCCCCTGCAAGTAGCACTGGACAAGTAGAGTATGGCACACACAGGGAGCATAGAGAAGGCAGAATAGAGCAGGAGACAGGGAATTCTATCAGGACCACTCTAAGATGGAATGCATACAGTGACACAGTGCTGGTGCCGCATTAGCATTTTGAATAAGGTGTGAATGCGTGAACATTGTGGGCAGTTTCAGTCTGGGTCTCAGGTGTGAACAGTGCAGGGCTTTAGGGGTTTGAACAATAGAGGTGTTACAAGTGTGAGCAATGCAGGGGGATCATAGGTGTGAACAAAACAGGGGATTAGTCTGAATTTGAGTCTTAAACAATGCAGGGGCCAGTTACTCTCTGCACTGATACCTTTTAAAGCTTACACATGCTAAGCAGACACAGCAGGCAGACTCTCATGGAGGGCCACAGAAGGGGGGGTCGTGGGTTGCATGCCGCCAGTTGGACAGCCCTGCTGTAGAGTATGCCCAAGTCCCCAGACTTATCAGTTTGGCTGGTAAAAATGATTCCTATTGTTATTAATAAGGAAGAGAGGAATAATTTTTAACTCTTAAGATGGCCATAGACGTAAAAAGATTTTTGAAAGATCCAATAGTTATCGTGAGACCACGATTGTCTCAAAACGATCGTTTAAATGCCTGATGTGTCCATCAACTAAAAAGACCATTTCAGGCGATATTGCCAGCAAAACTGAAGGATCGCAGCCTGCTTGTCCTGCAAACATAGGTAGATTGCATGGGCACTGATAAAGATTTTCTAACCTGGCCGATCAATCATCAGACCGATGTCGGACGAAAAATCGTAAGATGTACGATCGTTGGTATCCCACTAACCGTGCGATAATTTGAGAGATTGGTCGGACTTCCCTAAGATCGGTCGTTCAGCAGGGAATGATCGTTGCGTCTATGGGGAGCTTTAAACACAAATTCACAGTGAGATTTCACAAATGGTAAAAATTTTTGTGAATCTGTGAATCCAATGCATTTGATGTTCAAAAATGCAGGTAATGGCTTATTGATGCCATTGTATTTAATGACATAAAAACACCCATTGATTCCAATGCATTTGGCATTTTTTCAGAGGCATGCTCATTACTATTGTATTGGAATATTGGATTGGAAAGCTGTATTTCTTCTCAGACAGTGGAATCCTTCTCTTTTGCAAGGAAATGTATAGTAGTGAATACCAAAAGCACAGTAGCTATTAGAAAAACACATGTATAACAGCATATATAGGAGTACAAAAAACTAGATTAAATAGGGTCTTTCCCATAGCAACACAGAAACAACCCATTCTTTCCAGCATGTGTAATGAAATGCAACCCAAAAAACTCTTGACAGTATTCCTTTAAAGTCTATGAAACTGTACAAGAGCATTGCAAATAAGAGATGCCATTTGCTGTTCCCTTTGACATTTCTTACTGTTCCATGAAAGCATTCTTGACATACACTTTCAAAAGAATAATTAAATGGTACAACATAAATTTGTTTTCATTAACATCAACTTTCTGAGCAGAAAGATGCTTCTTGGAAACACATTCTAGAGCCAAAGCAATTAAGCAAGCAATTGATTTATTTATCATTTTTTAATTAAAAAAAGGGCTCAATAATTAAAAAAGATAAATCAAGCAGTGGTAGTTTGAGATAAAATATCAGTATTGCTGTTTTCACTAAGGCTGTAAGAGCCTTTTATATATATATATATATATATATAGAGAGAGAGAGAGAGAGAGAGAGAGAGAGAGAGAGACTATAAGATATACTAAAATACATATGCATACATTAAACCATTCAACATGTCTGATTTCTTCTTCTGTTTTAGTTTCAACTTTAAAAGAAGAAACAAAATATGCATACTTTGGAATCATTTATTGGGACTGGGACCCAATTAGGGACCCAATGTAAGATGGAGAAATTACACAAAGAGTTGGGGAGAGAGGGGACCAGACTGGTTTAAGTCGATAGAGAAGGTATATACCTGGAGCCCTCCAGCTTTACGCCCTAGGCACGTGCCTACTCTGCCTACCCATAGTTCTGGCCCTGAGAAAATAAAGTCCAATTGTTCGTGATTTTTTAACTTTTATTATGTTAGAGAATGGGCAATTCTAAGCAATATCTAAATTGGTCTTCATTATTTATTTTTATAGTTTGTGAATTATTTGCCTTCTTCTGACTTCCAGTTTTCAAATGGGGGTCACTGACAGTGCAGTACTCCTTAATAATGAGATTCTAGCTTATTTATTAGAATACAATGCAGGAAAGATGCATGGCTCTCTGACTGTACAGTCTCTCCTTCTGGAGCTTGCCCCACCTAAGTGCTTCTTTTTTCTATGACAAACTTTAAAACATCCTTCCCTTTTTAACATTTCAACATCAACAACAAACCGTTAATAGTTGTAACTTAGAACAGGTGATTTGCTTTAATTATATTACTGTAGCAACTGACTGTGTCATTAAACTGTTCAACTTTTTTGATAACACCATGAGTAAGTGTTTGCGTCTGGTTATTCAGTTGTATTTTGTGTATTAAGTGTGGCATGATCTAAGTTTCTTGTTCCTTGGATGTGTGAAGTATCTCTCAGAAAAGATTCTGAAGTGTGCATCTAGTTGTCCTCACTGTTATCTACTGACACCTGCCTATTTCCAGTGGCATTTTTCCTTGATTGTCCTCTGGCCAGTAAGTATCCACTGGTAGATGCTGTTTCATGTGAATCAAATTTTGGTCCTCCGACTAATTACAATGCTGACCCTCAGAATGAGTCACACTTGGTATTTTTGTGATTTTATATAAATTCCTTCTATTTTGCCTTGAAATTTTACTATCTCTTGTTTTAATCTCAGAAGAACGAGGTGAGACTAGGTGTGCTTTTTCATACCAGGTTGATCCATTCATAATTCTGACATAATCTTGAATGTGTAAATATTTAAGTGGTTTTGTACTTTGTACATAATTTTTTTGTCAAGTTTTGTTTCTGTTGTCTGTACCTAAAGGTACACAACTTTCTGCTTCTCTTAGTGAGAGGAAAACCCTTTGAGGCATCTAGGATTGTAAATATTTTGGCATTTGCCATTTCAGCCAGGATTTCATTCAAAGTGGGTATATGAAAATATTCTCTCTTTGTGTTGTCATTCAATTTTTTGGGATCCAAGCACAATCTCGGGGATCTTTACCAACTTAACTGGAGCAGGTGGATGTAGACCGTCTGTCCTTATCTCTTCAGGGACTGCTACAGTCACATGCTGAGATTGGCCTGCTGCATCCTCTGAACCTCTTGCAGGTTCTGACATGGTTCTGGATCTGTCTGCTGAGTGGATCCACTTCTGGTACCATGTGTTAAACTCCTTAGTAATGAGTTTCTGGGTTTTGCAACAGCAACTTATTTATTAGAATACAGAATACAGGAAATAAGCATGGTCTCTCCTTCTGGAGCTTGCCCCGCCTATGTGCTTCTTTTTTCTATGACAAACTTTATTAACATCAAAAACACACTGACCCCATCCAAAAAAAAATGCTCTATAAGGCTACACATGTATTGTTATTATTACTTTTTATTGCTCATCTTTCTATTTACGCCCTCTCCTATTCATATTCCAGTCTCTTATTCAAATCAATGCATAGTTAATAGGGTAATTTGGATCCTAGCAATGAGGTTGCTAAATTTGCAACCTGGAAAGCTGCTGAATAAAAAGCTAAATAAACTAAAATTACTAAAGGTTAACTCAAACAATCTCTTTAAACCCAGATTCTGCTAAAAGTCCAAATAAAACAGTACTCCATCTCAAACCTGCCGAGTTTGTGCAAAAGTCAGTGGCAGATGTCCTATGTACAATGGGAAGACATCCTGATCTGCTCTGAATTTTGCACAGTAATATCATTAATTTGTGGTTTTTCCAAAACATTCTGAGTTTTTGGGGCATCAATTCTGAAAAAAATGTACAATTTGTATTTTTTCATTATTGTATCTAGTCTTTTCATGCACTAGATTTTTTGGAGTTAATTTATTTATAAACATGGCAAAAATGTGGATCAGAGTTTGGTCGAAGTGGTTGAAGAAAATTCTCAGATTTTAGTAAATAATCCAACTGTAGAACCACATGCTAACTTCAATGTGATTCACATACCTAGCTGGTCCATGTTCTTTTGCATGGTCCTACCATTCTTTGGCATGGTCCTTCCATCTTTCCATGTCTTTCCATCCTTCCATATTCTTTACCTCTACCAGATTTTTATGTCCTTTTGAAAGAGCACACAGTTATCCTTTGTATAGAAAGAACAGAGGCGCCAAAAGGATAAAAGGATATAAACGAGTTTAAAAGCCAAAACTTGGTAATCAGAGGAGGCAGTGGTGGACTTACCTCCTCCAAGCAGACACAAAACTACTGTAATTAAGCAGTCAAAATTTATTAACGAACTCCAATCAGTACAACGCGTTTCACGGGCTCAGACCCGCTTCTTCAGGCAATAAACATAGGAGTTACAGCTGTGAATTTCAGAGACCAAAGTGACATATAGTATGCTATATGCTGAGTATGTATGGTGGTTGTGATTCTGGGATAAAGGTATGGTGTAGGGTAGATACCCTTTTTCTATCTACAGAGAGCGACTTCTTAATCCTGAGCGGGGTCAGGACAATCTCCCCACCTGCCTTTACAGTGGTTGCCTATTGGTAACCCTGGTTTGTGAGTATATGTTATTTACTCTTATTTCATTATCCCTTACCAATACATATTACACTATTGGGGCTCTTGGTGTTCCTTTTGTTTACACAGTTATCCTTGAATAGCAAGGTGCAAAATGCAAACCAGTTGTGTTTAGTGGGTTCTTATCTTTTTTGTTGACTTTTTTTGGGGGTGTATGGGTCTTCTTTCTGGTTTATATTTGTGTGAGTTACAGAAAGGAAATTGCTTAGATAAATTGCTAACTGAAATGTTTGATTGTTTTTTTTTTCTCCTGAAGACCCTTTTTTCAGTGAACATCTAAATTAACCACACACCAGAGAATAAATGTTCTGGCAATAAATGTGAAAGTCCAAATGAATGTGATAAATTTTAAGACCATTTGATTGGCGCAATGGCAATATATTGCTGATAAGATTAATCCACATCTGTTGAAGCTTAATGTGGGAGATACAGAAAGGAAACCGTTTAGATAAATTGCAAACTGAAATGTGTGATTAGTTTTTTTTTTCTTAACTGCATGCCCTATTCTCAAGGAACAACTAACTTAAACACACACAGGAGAGTTAACTTGCTTGCAATAAATGTGGAAGTCTAAATGAATGTGATAAATTTTAAGACCATTTGATTGGTGCAAAGCAATGCATTGCCGATAAGATTTATCCACATCTGTTCACACTTAATGGGCAGTTTAAATCTAAAGAAAAAAAATCTGAAGGATATTGGGGTTTCTCCACATCATTCTGTAGAAAAAAATGAAATGAGTAGCAATGTTGCAGATAGTGAAGTAAATAGAAGGCAATCTGAAATCCTTGTCAGAATTGTATATCAGGTAATTACCTATTTGAGCTTTCAGTGTGACCAAAAATAACTCTATGCATGGAGTTGATAAACAGTACTGATTTAACACAATAACAGCTGCTTCAAATAGACATGAATAGACTGTCTCCCTTTTGTTTAATTTTGAACTAAAGTTTATAGCATTCCTTACCCAAGTGTTTCATTTGGTATATAGCTCCATACATGTCTATACAATTTGTCATCACCAATTTTACAATTTTATTGTTAGAAGTACATTTTGCATGATTAAATATTAATATTAAAATAATTTCTCTGTATTTTAATGAATAAGATGCAAATAAGTTTAGGACTGGCCAGACCAGGGATGACAAACTATCCCTGTTCTAGTTATGAAGTGGATAAGAAGGGGGTGGTTCACCTTTAAATTAACTTTTAGTTTATTATAGAATTGATTCAAATTTTCAATTGTTTTTCATTATTTATTTTGTATAGATTTCATTGGTCTTTTCTTTTGGGCGCCATCTATCAAATGGGTGTCATTAAACCCTTATAAAAACAAATGTTCTGTGGAGCTACAAATGTATTGTTTCTGCTACTTTTTATTACTTAGTTTTCTTTTTAGCTTCTCCTATTCCAATATCAATGCATGGTTGCTAGGGTAATTTTGAAATGTTGAAATTGCAAACTAGAATTTAAAAAAAAAAAAATCAAAAACCACAAATACATTAAATACCCCCATTTTGTGTTTTTCAGGGAACCAGAAAAAAATGGTGTAATTGAGGAAAATGTAAAATAAGGGAAATGTATTATGCATAATATATAGACCACAAAACAACAATGTACAATGATGGAAAATCAGGGGATGTAAAATGGGGATTCTACTGTAATAAAAAATGAAAACCAATTGCAAATTGTCTCTACATCATACTAATTATTTACCAAAAATTTACCAAAATATAGTTCAGATTTTATTTCAAAGCACTGTAATTCTAGATATTTTTTTGATGAAGGGTTGCTGCCACATGGAATTAGCTATATTCCTATAGCAGTGGAAATATCTTGAAAATTCATCTACTCCCTGTGGTATCAACACCAGTGTATTAGATATAAATTTTAAATCACAAGCAAAATGATTTTGAATCTCTCATATATTTTTTTAGAAACTGTCTTTTTCTAAGTTCAATGAATTTTTCTTTTGTTTAAGGCAGCAAGCACATTTTTAATAGAAGAGTGGTTGGCAACAATTGCACTAGGTACTTAATTGTTTGCTCAAAACAATTCCTTGTATTTCACAGTACAGAGCAATTAAGTACAACATTTCAAGGAATTGAGCCCTTTATTAACATGTAAAATGACAACACATTTATGCAGCGTTGTACAACAAGTTGGTGTATATTTTAAACATAAAAAAAAACATACAACCAACCTATAACTAGTACAAAAGGTGTAGAGTGCCCTGTCCAAAAAATATAAAATCTAAAAATGATATAATATTTATCATAAAATTAAATATTAGTATCATACATTACAAACTTATTTATGGTATGCATTTCAGTTAATTATTTATAAGAATACATGAATTCTTATTATATCTATTTACTTATCTTAGTATGAAACACAAAAAACCTCTATTGCAGTTCATGACTCTACTATACCCCCTCTGCCCTGGTGCCTTGGGGTTACAGTATATATGATTGTTCGCTCTAATTTGCTCCTTCTATCCAATAAATAACTAAATGATGGTGCTTTCACCTACAGAATATCTAACAATATCAGAAGTTACCACTCTTTTATCATGCCATTGGCAGGCAGCAAGTACAGCCCCTAGGACCTTTATTCACACCCTCTGGCTGCACATCTGAATAATAAGGAAACTATGGGTTCTCCAAGGGGAATCTTGTGTGGTTCTCAGACCACTCCTCATAACTAGTGCTCTACAGAAGGCACGCAGCTCTTTATTCACTTGAAAAGCACAAGTCTTTCTGCTTTGTTCTGAAATGCAATGACCTGCAACCAAGTTAAAAAACAGAGGACAAAGTATATATGTATGTATGTATGTTAAGGAGCCACAGCGCTGTACAGTGCATAAAAGTACATATGTAAAAGTATACATGGGGGAGACAAATCACAAAATAAATAAATACAGAATCATGGGACAAAGAGCTTAAGTCCTATGTGGTAAGATACATAGTGGGAAAGAGGTCCCTGCCCCATAGAGCTTACAGTCTAAGTTGTTTGGAGGCTAGCATACAGGTATAAATTGGAGATGAAAAAGTGCACATGCTAAGGCACAGTCAATAGGCAAAGGACTAGGCTAATGTTCTAGTGCTCCAAAAGATAGGCTCTTAGTTTTTTTCTTGAAGAAATTGAAAGAGGATTCCTTACAGAGGAATTCAGGGTTGTAATTCCAGAGGTAAGGAGCAGCAAGAGAGAAGGGTTTGAGACGAGAGGTGGCAGTGGATGTGGATGGTGTGAAGAGAGGGTGGCTCTAAGAAGAGCAGTGAAGATGACCAGGAACGTATAGCGAGAAAAGAGAAGAAATGAAGTGAGGAGCAGAGGAGTGAAGGGCTTTGAATGTTAGTAGAAGGATTTTATATGCTATCCTTTGCTTAACAGGCAGCCACGCTAAGGATTTTAGTTGGGGTTGAGCAGATTCTCTTTCAGGAGAGAGCAGAAGGATCCTGGTAGCAGAGTTTAAGATTGATTGGAAGGGAGAGAGATGGGAGTCAGGAAGACCAGTTAGGAGGAGATTAAAGTAGCCTAACGGGTAAGGGCATGGATTAGTGTTTTGGCTGTTGTTTGTGAAAGAAATGGGCATATCTTGGCTATATTGTGGAGGAAGAAACTACAGTTTTTGGCAGTATTAATATTATTAAATATATGATTAATATGATTATAGAAGGAGAGGGACTGGTCAAAGATGACCCCTATGAAGTGTGCTGAGTTAACCGGTTAATTGTCATGCCATCAATGCTAATTGGGAAAGGAAGAGAAGGGCTCGTTTTGGGTGGAAAGACCATGGGCTCATTTGGACATATATAAATATTAGGATATTTGTTGTGAAGCACTGTAGAATATGTTGGAGGTTTATAAATAATAATTAATTGTTCTAATAAAAAATGTGAATATGAGTGTAAGGTGATATTGCTTACACATTGCTAAATATAAATATATATAATTTTTTTAAAATAATTTTCTAAATAAAGACAGGAAAACAAAAGGAGAAAAACTAGAAATAGAAAAACAAAATGAAATAGAACAAAAAATAGAAAACAAATATACTATTCTCATTGCAGAAACAATTATATTTGGTGAAAGTCAATGCATTCCTTATGCTGCACTTTTCTCTAATTAACTTTTCCAAACAAAATCTATTGTAGTTATTGAATCCTTAGTGACGTACATGTTCAATAGTTTTTTCATGATAAAGAGACAGATCATTCAATAGATGAGAAAATAAACGTATGGTAAACATCTCCCCCTTTGCACGTACTGAAACAAATGGAATATATATATTTATTCATTTAGCCAATAGAAGTAATCACTTAACCATAAATTTTACAGCTTTTTTCCAATGCAATACAAAAGTCAGCTTCTATAAATTACTTCTGTTGCATTGAACAGTAATTAAACAAAAAAGGATGCAATTATAATGGAATTTGTTTAATGAATTTTCATTTAAGAAGACCTCAATAATTTAAATTAAAAAATATTACCAAGGTTACATATAAGGACATGGAATCTCAATTTGGAACACAAAAACGTGTGTCCGTGCAAACTGTATCAAAAGCAGGAATTTTGCCCTCATGCTTGTAAAACAAACAGACAGAAACATAGACAAGACTGGAATTCCCCACCAGGACTGGGAGAAATCCCACTGCGTCCTGTTTTTGTTGCTGGGGTTGAAGCTGATGGACAACTGTCGTTTTTAACCCAAATTAGCTATATACTGTAAGTGCAATGCTCTGCTAACCCACAAAGGGGGATCCTCCAAAAAACAATTTCTCCATTGCCTGTTTGTACTTAATTGCCAATCACCCTAGAGTCCAGATTTCTGTTTTAGTCTTTGTTTTTTTATGTGAAAAAGCAAATAAAAAGCAAAGTCAGTAACTGGAAAACACAATTGGGATCATTTACAAATTTCCATAGATAAAGTTAAAGAGCATCCTATTCACACGAGTTCCACAAATTCTAATTTTTTATTAATTGCAATTGGTTGAAATTTCAAGTTTTAAATAACTCCCATGAACTTAAAATTGACCCTTGATAAACTGGCCCTTAGAGGCAGATTTATCATTGGTCGTATTTCGAATTGAAAAAAAAAAATCAAAATTCAACCATGTGAATCGGAAGGGAAGTAAAATCCCTCGAATATCGAATTCGACGGATTTTACCGCAATTCAATAGGTCAAACGATCGAATAGGAAAAATTCAATTGATCGATAAATCGTTCGAATCAATTTTTTTTTTTATTCGATCAAAAATAAGGAAAACTATTCGGTACCTTTGATCTGGCAAACTAGGTGGTCGAATAAAAATTTAAAGGGGTAGTACTTCGACAGTCGAATGGTCGAATATTCAAATGAAATTTTATTCAAATCATTCGAATCATTCGATTCGATCAAATTTACAAAATTCACTGGTCGAAGGGGTCTTCAAAAACAATCGAAAATTTGAATTTGATTGTTTTTGAATATTCGATCGAACTTTGAATCCTTCATGTGAATTTAGTAAATCTGCCCCTTAGTGTTTAATTACTGAGCACTTGCATTTAGGGAATTGTAGCAATTCACACAAGACAGTACAGGTGGAGGCAAGGAAGCCCCTGTATTTATTTTCTTTCATCAGGTAGATGGTAAGGTCAGGGCTCCCTTGCACTAGGTGGTCAGTGCACTTAGCACTTTATTCATAACAAAAACTTTTGTTACAATAAAGAACACTTGCTAAATGCTCAGGACTGATAACCAGCAAAATATTAAACTGACTTTCTTATCTAACTTCCCCAGTCACTCACAGTTCAGAACTCAATATAAGCAATTTGTCTCTCTCAATAATGTTGGTATATATAGTTACATAGTTAAATTGGGTTGAAAAAAGACAAAGTCCATCAAGTTCAACCCCTCCAAATGAAAACCCAGCATCATAAAAAAAACTTAAAACAAACAGACAGAAACATAGACAAGACTGGAATTCCCCACCAGGACTGGGAGACAACTGTACACATACACACACACCACCCCTCCATACCTTCACTTAAATTATATATATATATATATATATACTAACTATAGAGTTTAGTATCACAATAGCCTTTGATATTATGTCTGTCCAAGAAATCATCCAAGCCTCTTTTAAAACAGAATCAGCCATCACAACATCACCCAGCAGTGCATTCCACAACCTCACTGTCCTCTGTGAAGAACCATCTACGCTGCTTCAAATGAAAGTCCTTTTCTTCTAGTCTGAAGGGGTGGCCTCTGGTGATCCTCTTTATTGGTAAAAAGGTCCCCTGATATTTGTCTATAATGTCCTCTAATGTATTTGTAAAGTGTAATCATGACCCCTCGCAAGCACCTTTTTTCCAGAGAAAACAACCCCAATCTGGACAGTCTACCCTCATAATTTAATTCTTCCATCCTTCTAACCAGGTTAGTTGCATGTCTCTGCACTCTGGACTGGAGTCCAAAACTGCATACTCCAGATGACGCCTTAGAAGGGATACAGCTCTACGAAATAAGATGGCGCTATAGAAATACATGTTATTAATAATAATATAAAGAGGCATAATTACGTTTTGATCTCATGAGTTTATGCCCTTTTTTAGACAGACTAACTGGCCTATAATTTTCAGGCTGAGAAAGGGATCCCTTTTTTAATAGCGGCACAACATTAGCAATTCGCCAGTCTCTGTGCACCATGCCAGACCTCAATGGATCCTGAAAAATTAAGTAAAGAGATTTGGCGATCACAGAGCTAAGCTCGCTAAGTACCCCAGGATGAATACCATCTGGCCCTGGACCTTTGTTTATCTTAAGATGTTCTAGTCTCTTTTGAATTTTATTATGTGTGAAGCATGCATCATTAGATGTATTACTAGAATTGGGACTATTAATAAGGAAACCTTCATTAGCTGGTTCCTCATATGTGTAGACAGAAGAAAAAAATGCTTTCAGAATCTGAGGTTTTTGCTTGTTATCATCAACCAGCTGACCCTCCTCTGACATTAAAGGTCCCACCCCTTCCTGCTTCATTTTTTTTACTAAGATATTTAAAAAATATATATATTTTTTTTTACTGTTTACTGCAATATCCTTTTCCATATCAATTTTAGCTTTCCTGCTTTTTTGCATGATTTCTGGCCTCCTTGTACCTTATAAATGATTTGGCTGTCCCAGCTAACTTGAAAGCCTTAAAAGCATGTCTTTTCTTAGCCACCTCAACACCAACACTTCAATTGAATCAAAAAGGTTTTGCTTTGCAATGACGTTCCATACTTACAAGGGGAATATACTGACATGGATATTTATTAAGCAGCATTTGAAAGACTTCCCATTTTTGTTCTGTGTTTAACCCAGTGAAACGCATTTCCCTCTTAATATGTTGCAAAGATGCCCTTATACTGTCAAAGTTTGAACGCTTGAAATTTAGTCTTTTAGTTACTCCCTTATACAATTGCCTCTGCAACAGAATTTCAAAGGAGACCATGTTATGATCACTATTCCCTAAATGCTCACCCACACAAATGCTAGAGATGAGCTCAGTATTGTTAGTTATTACAAGATCCAAAAGTAGGTTCTTGAACAAGCTGGAATAAAAAGTTGTCAGTTAGCATATTTACAAACCTACTAGCTTTTTCTGGCTTGGCACCCCCATTACCCCAGTCAATTTCTGGATAACTGAACATAACTTGACCTAGTTGTGAAGCTGCTTCTATTTGTAAGAGTAGCTGGACTTCATACTCATCACTTATACAAGGTGGTTTATAGCATACACCAATGATAGTTTTCTTTGTAACCTTTTGCCCAGTCAAAATCTCTACCCAGAGGGATTCCACACCCTCACCAGTGCCAGCAATGGCATTACAGCAGGAATTACTTGAACACAGCAGCTGAGGTTCTGAGTGGACTTATTAGTGGATATATTATCTACAGCACCATTAACATGTCCTACTGTCATCCACAACATTTTGTTTGCAACAAGAGCAAGGTTTTAAGAAATAAATAGGCATTGCAAATGCCTACCAAATTATTGCAGGAGTGAGCCACTACAAGTCAATAACAGGACAGTTTGAATCCTACAGTAAGAACTATGGCACATGTGTGTGAAAGACAAATTTAAATTAGACATTTCAGCATAAAAAGACAATGAAATAAAACAAAGGAGAAAATTCAACGTGCTGATCATATATGAATAGAAAATTGTGCTCACCCCACTCTTCTCAAATCATTAAATGGGGGGTACGAAGAGGCCCTCAAACCTATAGCAATATATTAAGGTCATTGAACCATTTTGTGCCTTAAACTGCTAAAAATGCCCTCCCCTTTAAACAAAACAGGGATTATTTGTTCCCATATTGCAATAGTTTCAAGCTGGCCAACCGTGTCAACGTTATCCCTGGTCTGTCCAGTCCTAAAATAAGAATTCTACTGCTTCATTGCACATTTTACACAATGATTTTTTTACCTGCACCTTACATGCATTCAAGGTTTAAACTTCCAGATTTTTGCAAGACGATTGCTTTTTTTGCTATTGTTTATACAGGTGCAGTGGTCAGCTCCATTTTGTAGCTCCCACCATTTCCAGCTACAATCAGGTGATCCCACTGATGGCCAATAAAAGGTTAAATATTTGGGTGTTGAAACCTTGAACATGCAATATTGTTTTATCCACTCCACACCGCAGCTCTGTGCCTTTCCTCCAGTACTTAAAGGACGACTAAAGTCTAAAACAGAATAATGTTAGAAATGCGGTATTTTCTATACTAAATATAAATATAAACTTGGGATAAAAATGGGATTTAATTTTTTTCCTTTACATTCCCTTTAAGGGGTGGAGCATGAGCAGTTGCTCTGCGCAGTTATAGTTACATCAACCCAGAAGTAGGTTCCTATCTTGCCTGCCTTGGCTTATCCTGCATTCCTCTATATTGACTGTATGATTTACTTGTGTGGGGGGATTACACCCGTAATTGGCACCTCATTCTGGGACTGAATACGTACCCGAGTTTGCAATGCTCGATTATTACTGAACTCAGTGAGAATTGTTGTTCTGTCTAGACATGGGAGCTACACCATCTCTTTCCTTAAGGAGACTCATCCAGTGCAGGATCCATTTCCCCAAGTACCTGCAGTAAGAGGTCATCATTAAGATCACTTAACTCCATTGGAAGGATCTTCCCGCTACATCGATATGTTCCTGAAACTCAGGCCATTCTCCGGTCAGCTGGGGGTCAGCTCTCTTCGAGTTTTGCAAGGACTTTCCCGTTACCAGTACCTGAAAACCAGAGACTCTATTCATTCTCAGGTATATGTATATATATATATATATATATTCTTGCTACGTTAATTCAGGATTCCCCACATTATTACATTAAATTCCTAACACTCCTATAAGAATGTTAAATGTTCATTTTATTTGCATTAGGTGCTTAGGTGGGTGGAGTAATGAGAGGTTATGGACACAGGAAGAGGAAGTGAATGGGGAGGAGACAGTGTGAAGAGAACAGCCAGAAATAATGCCGAGTTGTACCCTGCAGGCTGACCAAACCGGGGATGACTTTGACAAACAATCTCTGTTTTATTGAAAGGAGAGAGCACAAAATGTCTTAGGGGCAGGTTTATCAAGGGTCAAAGTGAAAAATCTAATTTAGAATTTGAGTTTCAAATTTAAAAATTAAAATTTTCAAGTTTATTTTAGAATCCAATTAAAATTTTATAAACTCCCATGAAAAAATTGATGTAACTGCTGAATTAAGTTTCCCATTCTCTAGTATGAGCCCGTGCTGCTTTGAGTTGACTGTTATATATCTGATCAGTTCGGTTATTAGCTTGCCCCCTTTTTTTCCTCTTGGCTAATAAACTATAATAAGGATAATAAACCGCTAAGCAAATTTTCTCTGTATCTTCACATCTCCTTCTGACAGTCTTAATTAGTCTGAAGAAGAGCGTAATAATAGCATCTACATTCAATCTTTGACACTCCAGCTGTTTTTAGCTGTAATTGTCAGAATACCATTACATCTCTCCAGCTGTTGATAAACTACAACTGCCAGCATACCATAGCAACTTTCCAGCTGTTGCTAAACGGAAGTTCCCAACATGTCTTGAGAGACAAAAATTGGGGTGCCATGCTGAGAGTCAAATTTCAGTAACAGCTGGAAGGCCTCAGACAGAACTCAAAGCTTTGCTGGGTAAAAACTTGTCCAGAAACACATTTTCTTAGGCAAAAATCCGCCTCGCAAGTCAGCAGTAAATCACACTACAATCAAATACGCTCGGAATGTAACACTTCTGTTTTACTTCATGTGTCTGCAATGATTCTACCCATCATTCAGAGCTTTTAAAGACATTCCGACTTAATATTCCTCCTTAAGCTTTTCTTCTAATTGTGTATACACAGTGTGAAATGACCTATACATCCAGTAACCACGCCTATGGCTTTAAATTCATATGCTGCTTCAGTTCCTACGTAGTTACTGTGCCCATGTATCTATTTACCCAATTACATAGCTCTATCATTGGCCGATTGGGTTATGACCACTTCCTGCCACCCTTTAATATGACGTTTGTTTAGGAATAGATCAGTGATACTCAACCAGTAGCTCTTGAGCAACATGTTAATTTCCAACCCCTTGGATGTTGCTCTCACTGTCCTCAAAGCAGGTGAGTATTTTAGAATTCCAGGCTTGGAAGCAAGTTTTGATTGCATAAAAACTAAGTATAGTGCCAAGCAGAGCTTTGCAGGTAGCCAGGACAATTATGAACACAGGTACCACCAGGAGCAGACTGGCAATCTGTGGGTTCGAGCAAATGCCTGATGGACCGCTTGCTTTGGAATGTAAATTGACTGCTCACTTTAAAAATGCAAATTAGGTATGTCTTTAATATGTAAATGAACCAATCACTTTAGAAATGTAAAAAAGCTGTCCGTAATAGCCCGCCATAGCTAAGCCGATGCTTGCATTTGTTAGTGCTCATGACAGTGCTGGCATATGGGTGGAACCAGGAATTCTGACCAACTTCAGTTAGTAATATTAGATTTGCTTGCTTTATACCCAATCCCTTATGCTTATGATAGATATGTTAGCAACAGGAGGATCCATTATTATTATTATGTATTTCTATAACGCCAACTAGCGCTGTAAAGTGATTGTGATTATACAACTAAATCACATGAATTATATACATAGAAAATAAGGAGTTGCATACATCACAATAAATATGGAGTTACATAAATCACAATAAATATGGAGTTACATACATCACAATAAATACCGGTACAGGAGGCGAGGAAGGCCCTGTACAGAAAAAGCTAAAGGGAAGGGAATGATACACAAGGTGTGGGAGTGGGCAAGATCAGAGTAAGGTGGGTGAGAGATGAAGTAATGTAAGCGGTATTGCACTGGGTAGTTAACAGTGAGGGTAGGCTTCTCTAAAAAAGTGGGTTTTTAGAGATTTCTTGAAAGCTGAAAGATTGGGAGAAAGTCGGACAGACCGTGGGAGAGAATTCCAGAGGAGGGGTGCAGCTCTTGCAAAGTCTTGAATCTGAGCATGTGTGGAGACTAAACTGTAAGTATACGGTCACTAATAGTGATGGGCGAATTTATTCGCCAGGGGCGATTTCGCGGCGAATTCCCACGATTCGCCGCTGGCGAATAAATACGCGAATCACCAGCGAAATTTAGCTTGGCGAAAATTCGCCGGAAAAATGAGTCGCGTGTCGAAAATTACGCGACGCGTCCCGAAAACGACGCGACGCACCAAAAACGCTCATCAAAAGCGTCCCGCGACTCGTTTCGCAAATTTTTTGCCGATTCCCGAATTTTTCTGGAAATTCCCGAATTTTTCAGCTAAGCGAATCTCGGGAGATTCACCCATCACTAGTCACTAATCCATCTGATAGAATAGTTGTGATAGAAACTAGGGTAAATTCCAGTTCCAGCACATGGGAGGAATATAATTAAAACCGCAAAGAGAAAAACCATTTGCACCAATAAGAATAAAAATGCACATCTCGCAATGTGATATTGTTCCTTAAAGGGAAACTGTCATGGGAAAACATGTTTTTTTTTTAGACTTCTGCGCTGAAATCTATTTCTCAAAAAAGCAAACAGATTTTTTTTATATTCAGTTTTGAAATCTGACATGGGGCTAACCATTTTGGCAATTGCCCCTGGTCATGTGTCCAATCCGGCCCTGGGTACCACTACTATGTGGCCCAAGAGATGTCAGGTTTTTGTACAGCAAGCAGTGTCCTGGGCCCCTGTGGTGATCCAGCTCCAAGGGCCACTCTTTATCCAAATCTGTCTGCTTACAAGTCTAAGGGGCAAATTCACTAAAGCACGAAGCGTCTAATGCTAGCGCTTATTCACCAGCGTGACGTCATTTTTTAACTTCGCCAATTTACTAACAGTGTCCCTGGCGAAAATTCGCTAGCAAAGTAGATAGACTAGTGCAACTTCGCACCCTTACGCCAGGCGAAGTTGCGCATTGACGAAGGGATGTAACTACGCTAATTCACTAAGATGACTGCTTTACTGAATGTTACCTCTTGCGCTAGACTTTACTTCGCCAGGTCAGACCTGGTGAAGTTCAATACAATAGATAGGAGTTTGAAAAGAAAACTTGACATTTTTTCAAGTCCCAAAAAACGCTGGCGTCTCTTACTTTTTTTAGGGTGATAGTCTGAAAAATAGTGTAATTTTTTGGGGTGTTGCCCTCCGTCCCCCCCTACATTTCCTTACATATGGAAACTCAACTTTACAGGGGGAACATGTTTAGGGCAATAGGACAACTATTTTATTTATTAAAGGTTTCCTGGGCTTGTGTAGTTTAATATAGTGGCTGTCACATATACTTCTTTTATACGTTTAACTTTGTGCCATATGCAAATTAGGCATCGCTAACCTAAATGCGCTTTACCTGGCGAAGTAACCGTAGTGCAACTTCGCTACCGTTCGCCTCCCTGAGAGCAACTTCGCATTTTAGTGAATTTGCATAGCACTGGTGAAACTACGCCTGGCGAAGTGTGGTGAACGTTGGCGAAGCCATGGCTAGTGCATTTTTGGCGCTTAGTGAATTTGCCCCTCAGATCTATAATGCCAGACTTTTTATCCACAGTCAGTCCTGTGCACAGATGTGTGCATTTATAATGAAAAATTCTTGCTATCTCAGGTTTTCCAGAATTAGGATCTTCATGTGGTGTGACACATAATGCCTTAGCAGCTAAAAATATGAAAATATAAAAAAAAAAAGAATTGGTTTTCATTCAGCATGGCTTTTTGCTTGCTTAGTTAAAAGGTGCTATTTCATCACTCTACTATCTTTCAGATCCATCACCCTGTTAACAAGACAATCTAAGGAACAAGCAAAATCATGTGGTTTGATTCCCACAGTCACAATCAATCATCGACTAATTTTTTTTACATAGTTTTACTAATGGATTATTGTTCATTAAAAAAGTAACCCTAGTGCTAGAAGATACTGTAATCTCTTTTTAATCAAGGTTACCTTTGTATTCTCATTCTGTTTCCTTTATAATTTATTCATGTTTGATTCATTTGCTTGTATTGTTTATAGCAAATTTTAAAAAATGCAAATGACATGCTTTCTTTTTTTCAGGCTTACTGAATAAAAACCATGACAAAAATCATAAACTATTTAGCATAATGTTCCTTTTATTAAGCTGCCAATTACACTAATTGCTTCCTAGCTTGTGAAAGACAAGAAGGTAAGTGCTTTGCTGCTTTCAGTATTAGTCAGTTAATTCCTATCTCTTGATGAAAGAGATAAAAGTAGATATTATTGCACTGTAAAAAATCTGTTGCTTGTATGTGACGGCTTTACTTATGTAAATGTTATTGTTAATCAATATGAATAATACAAAACAAATCTTTTAGATTTTTACAGTGCCTGAAGATGGTGGATAGGTCACCATTTGGAGTTTTTTTTTTTTTAATGCAACCTGAACAACAACCACAGGTGTGCGATCCTTTATCTGGAAATCCTTTATACAGAAAGGGTATCTTGCATTGAGCTCATTTTAAGCAAATAATTCAATTAGTTTTTTTAAAATGCTTCCTTTTTTCTGTAATAATGATTACTTCTTGTTCATTGACTTCAGTGACTTCTTCAGGACTCCCATTGCCAAGTCATATAGATTCTTCAATGGACTGAGAAGAAAAGAGTGAGAAAACAATCCTATTAGGTTTATTTCATATTTTTTAAACATGATTTTAAGCAGAATAAAAGTATGGAGATCCACATTCCCATATCCTGAAAACACCAATATTCTGTAATAATAAATCTTGTACTAGATGAAACGGTTCCTGGTGGTCTAGTGGGGTGGCACTGGGGTGCCTGTTACACTCCCTGCGATGACTCCCACAGCTGTCGCCTAATCTGCCTACCAGCTTCTGGGTTTAACATGCCTGCATCCTTTTTATGTATGGCACACTGTGGGTGACATCATCTTTGGTGTAAAATTCAAATATTTAAAAGGGTTGTTCACCTTCCAAACATTTTTTTCAATTGAGTTGTTTTCATATTGCTCTCAACAGTAATATACCTGGTCTTGAGTTTTAATTTCTGAATAAATAGCTAAATATGACAAATACAGGCAAATCAAGTGTGTTTGTATGTTGATGTTAATAAAGTTTGTCATAGAAAAAGAAGCACATAGGCGGAGCCAGCTCCATAAACAGAGTTGTACAGTCAGAGAGCCATGCTTCTTTCACTGTATTTTAATCAATTAGTTGCTGTTTTAAAACCCAAAATCTCATTAGGAGTACAAGCAGTGTGTCCAATATATACTGTGCATAACAAGCAAGTACAGTATATTTCTCTGCCCTATTAAAGTGCTTCCATTTCTACAAAGATGCATCCAGTCTTGGAATTAAAGCAAACCTGAGAGCCACCTATCAGTAACTCAATTGGGCCACCTGCATAACAGGTTAATGTATGATTATGTTAATTTAATAGTACATTTAAGCTATTGATTATTTATGTTTAAATTATTTAGCTTGACTAAAGTACATGGTGGGTGGCAGGAGAATGAGGCTTACAATAAAACTGCTGTGCTAATTGAAATTAAATTCCAAGTTCACTCCTGGAGGCTTATTTATGAACAGTCAGATTTTAGAGGTGCTTGAATTCATAACTAAATGTACTTTCTCTTAAACTATGAATGCCATCACATTTATTAAAACATCCAAACATATACAGTATGAACAAACAAAAGTGTGGAACGATGCCCTTAAAAATCCAAAGAATTCAAGTTTTTCGGACAATAAAAACAAATAACAAATGTGAAAAAAATGTGTGAAAAATTCTAAAAGTCTGAATTGAGTTAGAGCTGTCCAATAAGAAAAGTGCAGCTCCCACTGACTTTTATAGCACCTCGACAACTTTTACTTGGCAAAGTTTTGTCTTAGAGGTTTCATGGTTTTTACACTTAATACATCTTAAATGTTTAGCTCTCTCTAGAAATACAGAGGAAAACCACAAATTATTTGAGATTCATGGAAAAAATCACAATTTGATCGTTACTAAATGGACCTCCTAGGGTAGATTTTATCAAGGTCAACTATTGCCTTGTTTAACAGAAACCTCCTTCTTAAACACACTCAAGTTTACTTAGATGGTTAAAGGTTTTAATGCCCCATTAAACCAGTGCAGAGCACTGTAATACATATAAATACCAGTAGACTTGAACAATAATTATCTTATTGTATGAGATTCATCGTTTTGATTCCATCAAATTAAAAATTCCATAAATCTGCTTCCCCTTTTCTAGTAATTGAATAGCATATCACTTTTTATTTGAGGAGATACAATTTATATATATATATATATATATATATATATATATATGGAACACAGATATAGCTACTGTAAATAGAGTGAATTTGTCCTAACTTAGGAGCCTCTAATTTTCAATAAGTCTTTACAGCTTTGGTTACTTTGGCATAGAAAGCCATACCATATTTACCCATTTTGGATTCAGCATAATCTGTACTTTGCAAAACTATTTTGTTTCATACTTTTGTCCTACAAAAGTCCTCTAGAAGTCCTACAGAAGTCCTACAGAAGTCATACAGTGTCCTACAGAAGTCCAACAGTTTATGCCTGCAAGGAAAAACTAAAATTAGATAGTAATTGACAAAACTTTATGCTGACTGCCAGAGGAATAAGGAACACAACTGGGTTAATTTATAAGCACTGGGCAGTAGCCCATAGCAATCAATTAGTGACTGGTTGTTTTTTCAGCCAGCTGCAGGTTATAAAGTGGATGAAAACTTTTGATTGATTGTCATGGGTTGCTGCCCAGGTGCAGATTTGCCCACTGTTCATTCTCATTCTATAGAACAGGTAATGTACTCCTTTATGGGTACATCATTTTTCCACAGAGGCTAGACTAGATCGCTAAATAACAGGTTGAATAGAATTTATAAATATCTCAATCAAAACAGTTGACTGTTAATTGTCAATGAAAATGATAAAAGTGTACAGTATTTCCCAGTTTACCAGTCCATTAAAAAACCTTTTTTACTATTTTTAGTAATTGCTTTTTTTTCCCCACCAGATACTTAATTTGTTGTAAAATAATCATCTCTGTCCCCAGGCAAAGAAAGTATACATCTGGGTTTCAAAATTTTGTTGAGTTATTTCCATGAATGTCTTCAGAGTCAGGCAAGGCTGGCGGGGGGACCGGGAAAAAGCCCAGTACTTTGCGGCAACTACAAGGTGCACATACGTTCATGCATTTGTCCCCTGGCCCTGCCCTCCATGCTCCATTAGAAGAGCCCACCCCAAAGCTGTTAAAGCCAACTCTATCCAATCTATGGCTTATATTAGTTCTTCTGCTTTTGTTTGCCCCACTGGAAGCATTTGTTTGTTCTTTTTCCTTGGGAAAGCATTAGGTCTGCTGGAAAGTGGGCCAAGGACAATATTAGCCTGATATCTTGTGTTTGCAGTTATACTTTGTGCACCATTGGCTGGTATTTAATTGTGAATGCTAATTACTTAATTCCAAAGAAATATGTTTACCCATATCTGAGCTGGCCTTTAGTGGTTCTCCCTAAGACTTTCTTTATCTCAGCTTTAGATATATATATCTATACTTAAATAAAAAAAAGATTTAAACTCCTCCAGCAAAATTATTTTAAGAGAACATGCGTACGATTCATACTATTCATACAATTCGAACGATTCGATCGTACGAATGATATTCGAGCAGGACTTAGTCTCAGAAGCCTATGGGGGGCTTCCCATAGGCTTCTATTGCAATTCAGTAGGTTCAATCTGGTGAAGTAGGCAGTCCAATAATTTCAAAATTTTGATTCCTTCGATCATCGAATTATCGAATATCCAATCATTTGATCTATTCGATAATTCGGTATTCGATGATCGAAGAGGCCAAATTAGAATATCTGATTTCACGAAAAATTCGTACAACCGTTATTCGATCGAATTCGATTGAACTTCGGTCATTTCACTTGAATTTCGTAAATCAGCCCCTAAATCTTTATCTGTTTTCCATTAATCTTAATACCTTGAAAAGGTTTTAAAAAATCAAAAGCAAAAGTAATGGTGATAAAGGACAACCTTGTCAAGTGTCCTTGAAAATTTTAGAGGAACAGTTCAGTGTAAAATTAAAAACTGCGTTAACAGGCTGTGCAAAATAAAGAAATGTTTCTAATACAGTTAGCCAAAAATATAATCTATAAAGGTTGAAGTGACTGGCTGTCTAATATAATAGCCAGACCACAACTTCTCTAACTTTCTCTAGTCAGATACTAGGAGCATATGGACATAGCTGTTCAGTGAGTTTGTAACTGATCCTTGGCATGCAGTTCAGCCTACCTATTTGCCCAGTTTTTATTTTTATACTGAACAATTTCTTTAAAAAATAAAGGCCCTGATATCTTTAACTCCAGATTTGTTTTTGAGGAAACTATTTTTGGCCTTTGTGATCATGGTGAAGAGAATCTGGGAAATCGGCCAGTCAAAATTTTACAAAAGTAACGATGTCTTGGTTTAATAAATATATTAGCTCATAAAAATTAGGGAGGGAAAGGCTTCTGTCCTTCTTGGGTGTTACTCTAAGATGAGATATTTCTCCAGTAGGTAATTTACTACCAAGCAAAGAGATATCATAAAATAAATTAATAAAAAATTTAGACATTTCATATAAAAATTATAAAAACTCATAAAAAACATATAAAAATTCTAACATAAATAACATTATAATATTGTATTACATTTAACAATTATAACATTTAATCAGATAGGATGCAGTGGTTTTCATATTTCAATTTGAGCTTAAATCAGGAATGGATGGGGAGTCAACCCCAACCTTGACAGTCTACCTTCATAAGTTAAATCTTCCATCCCCCTAACCAGTCTGCACTCTCTCCAGCTCATTTATATCCCTCTTAAGCTCTGGAGCCCAAAACTACACTCTATACTATACCCTCACTATCCCTTGACTACAAGATGATGATTAATTGATTGATTAATTTGTAAAAGGAGATATTTATATATAACCCTCTATTTTCTCACTTGATAAAATGCTATTCAACCAATGTTCTGTAATTTGTTAAGATAAATGTTTTAATGAAGAAATATACTGTACATTCTCAGTATATTGCAAGTTGCCTCCAGTTGGAATTAATTATATCATACTTAGGATCAAGGTACTGTTTTATTATTACAGAGAGAAAAAAAAAAATTTAGTTTAAAGGGGAAGGAAACCCCCAGGCGCTAACTCAAACCCCCTACCCCCCGGTACTACTGCGCATGCGCCGAAAGTTCAGGTAGTTTGCCGATTGAACTCCATGAACTTTCAGCACATGCGCAGTAGTACTGGCGTCCTACTGCGCATGCACAGCCCATCGCCGTCCGCTCCAGGAAGAATCCACTAGAAGAGAAGATGGCCCCTTAGAACATCACTGGAGGGGACCTTCTTGAAGGCTTAAGTAGGGACTTAGGGGCAATAGCTTGGGGGGAGAAGTAGGCAGGAGGGTGGAGGAGGGGGGCCTTCGGGGGGGTGGGGGGTTTGAGTTAGCGCCGGGGGGGTTTCATTCCCCTTTAATGGGTGATGAGCTTCCAGTATTTATGAGATTTTGGGTTTCTGGATAACAGATACTATACCTGTATTGGTTACAATGCTACATTTTACATAATAGTTAATGTAATTAAATCTGTTGGGGATACAACATATGCATTTTAAACTGGTCATAGCATTGTAACCAATGACCAGTTTAAAATGCACATGTTGTATTCCCCAACAGATTTAATTATATTAATAAGGATAGAAAATTTAGTATATACAACAGAGCCATTATTAAAAGGATCCTGTCATGGGAAAAAAACGTTTTTCAAAATGCATCAGTTAATAGTGCTGTTCCAGAAAAATTTTGCATTGAAATCCATTTCTCAAAAGAGCAAACAGATTTTTTTATATTTCATTTTGAAATCTGGCATGGGGCTAGACATATTGTCAATTTCCCAGCTGCCCCATGTCATGTGGCTTTACTGCTGTACTGCAAGTTGGAGTGATATCACCCCCTCCCTTTCCCCCACCCAGCAGCCTAACAACAGAACAATGAGAAGGTAACCAGATAACAGCTCCCTAACACAAGATAACAGCTGCCTGGTAGATCTAAGAACAGCACTCAATAGTAAAACCCATGTCCCACTGAGTCACATTCAGTTACATTGAGAAGGAGAAACAACAGCCTGCCAGAAAGTAGTTCCCTCCTAAAGTGCTGTCACATCACTGGGGCAGCTGGGAAATTTACAAAATGGCTAGCCCCATGTCAGATTTCAAAACTGAATATAAAAAAATCTGTTTGCTCTTTTGAGAAATGGATTTCAGTGCAGAAGTCTACTATAGCAGCACTATTAACTGATATGTTTAAAAAAAAAAAAAAACATGTTTTCCTTTAAATAAAACCACACCCTCTGGTGGTGCAAGACAAGGTTTATTTGTTTAGGCTCCAAACAACATTTCTTTGTCATCCAAATATAAATATTTATTTTGAAAACGTAGTAAGAATAGCCCATTGAAGTGAGGTATAAGGAACCTCCCTCCTGAATGAGCTTTTCAGATGATCTGGGAAACTTGCCAGCTTCATATAGTGCAGAAAGATTGAGAAAAATGTTAACATTATACAGATGAAAGCTTTAAACTTGTATTACCATAAGTAATTTTTAAAAGCTAATAAATACTTTTTATGGCATTCTCCATTATTTTAAAAGAACATCTTGGAAAGATTAATTTTCATGCTCACGAAAGTCTCCATTCATAAACCTATCATTTTGGATATAACAAATACAATTTGCATACAGACTACGGCAGAGTAATGGTGTCAGCAATGACATCCTATGCCTTTATATGTAATAGAAACAAAATGTGAAAAGACACATTAACAATTTCTTTTCTTCCAGGAAAGGCAAATTAATTTATCATTGTTTTTATTTTTGTCATTCAAATTGAGATACACAAGAAAAACTAAATGGAATGCCCATTTAACAAAGAAAACAAATGTTAAAATGTGTTGTAATGAGGTATAAACCTTAAATTTATAAATTGTTTCTAGGTATGCAATGTATTATCTAGAATCCTAGCCATGACTAGACTTTCATTAAGACTTGGGAAGGCTAAGCATCTGCAAACATGCCTAACACATGAAACAGAAAGCAAAAATAAAGAAAGGAACAGGAGCAACAAAACCTACAGCTGTAGTGTGAAATGAAAGATTTGCTAATTCCACTGGGGGCTCTGAATTTGCCCAGTGCTTTCATCTCTCTTGTAGGAATATCAGGTCCAGGCAATTAAAGACACTCTCAGTGCTTGATTGGTCTAAAGTCAGTGAGCCCTGAAGTGATTTAGTGGTTTGCAAAAAGTAAACCTGCAATTACCAGTATTTTAAGGGGATGCAGAGATACAGAAACTACTATACATAGGTCTTGGTGTGTATCAGCTGATACTGAAGACTAACTTCTATTATATTAGACATCGGTATAATAAAAATTGATGTACTGTACTATAATAAGGATATGTAAGAATGCAAGGCCTTAAGGAAAAAGATTTGTACATTGCTTATTTAATTCATGGTTGTTTTCTATTATTATACTTAGAGAAAAGGGTTGACAGGTTTTTTGCAGGGGAGCTGAGCCAATCAGGTGATCTGTCAATTGTTATTGATCTATATTTATATAAAAAACATAAACTGAAAATGCTGAGCTTGCATTTTGGATTATTATTTATTTGTCAACTTGAGAAATGCAAGTAAATCTTCATTGCTGTGATCTTCAAATACGTTAAGTTAACTCCCCATCTTGAGTAGTTAATATAAGATTTAAGGAACACATGAACAATTCTTAATGGGTATCTTCCCATAATTTATATTCACCATCCCAAATGAGTATCAGACATAAATGACTGGGTTTTCTCCAAAAGCATTTTGGCTTATATATAATATTAAAGATACTTTGGGGGGGGGGGGTTGCATTTTTGGTCTGCAAATTGGATATTTGGCATACCATGCCCATTGGTGATGTATACAGATATTCAAGAAGGTGCATAGGTATATGTACTCTATATCACTCTATATCACCTCAAATAAAGAAAATGCTGTTTTGTGTATGTATTCATTTCCATCGTCATGATTCCTGTTTATTTATTCTAAAGTCATTTAATGTAACTCTGTGGACAATGCTGCCCTTGTGTAGTCAGTTTAATCTTCATTTGGATTGAAAATAACGGCCAGCTTTGTGATACTTTCAAATCATGTGTTCTTAGTTAATCTGAATGATAGAAACATATTGATTGCTACAGCTGCCCTCTTCAATCGACTGGGTCCTGTGAATCTTAGATAACACTATGGCTATTAGGAGTCAATAATGCTCACTTTGTGAATGTAACTGATTACAGTGTTATCATGGCTTTGATTGTTCGATGCTACAAGTGTTGTGAAAGCTTTGTTATTGATTTGTAGATAACAAAATTCTACAATCAGACTTTATTTCAGGTCATTTGCTGATAACAGTAGATTCGTTAGAAGTTTAAAAGTCTCTCAAATGCTCTACATGATGCCTAACTTTTTGTAACCAGAAATTTGCTTCATTTATAGAAATAAATACTGTAGGTGTCTATACATATGACCTTGGAATAAAGGTGTATTGAGTGCAGGGATTAGAGGCAAATAGTTTGCCCCATAATATTGCACACTTTTTTTCAACATGAGATAAATTAATGGAAGTTATGCTGAAAATATATTCTGCCTATTTTCTTTTATTAATTTAAAAAATTACACATTTCTTAGTTTTACTACAGGTATAGGACCTGTTATCCAGAATGCTCCGGACCTGTAGTTTTCTGGATAACGGATGTTTGCATAATTTGTATATTCATACTTACGTACATACCAGACCATACATCTACTAGAAAATCATGTAAACATCAAATAAACTCAAAATGCTGGTTTTGCTTCCAATAAGGATTAATCATATGATTGAGTAGTAGGTACTGTTTTATTATTACATAGAAAAATGAAATAATTTTTTAAAAATTGGATTTTTTGATTATAATGGGAGACAGCTTTTCCATAATTTGGAGCTTTCTGTATAACTGGTTTCTGAATAATGGATCCCATACCTGTATAAAGCAATAACAGAGCACAATTTAACTTTCACGCTTACTGTCTTACAATGCTCTATCTAACTATAGATACTGAACTCTGTATAAACAAATCCAGTTTATCATTTGTTACACCTATGTTTGGCTTACAGAAAAGCAAAAGGCCACCATTATGGCATATTATTGGTACACTTGCTTCTATTTTCTATCTCACAAGAACCAAACATGGAGTAGCTTAGGTTTCTCGGCTTCATTATATAGCTCAAGAAATAATATAACAATTTGCAAAACAAATGTTACCGGGGTTGTTCACGTTTGAGTTAACTTTCAGTATTATGCAGGGAGTCATATTATGAGAAAATTTGCAATTGAAGTTTTTTTGTCCTTTTATACCCCTGAAAGGGGGTTTCCAAAAGCTTCAGTTCTGATCAGAGGTTAAAGCCCTTGTTTACTTTAGTCCATGTTCTCTGATGAATCCTCTGGAAATGTCCAAGCTCATCTGGTCTCAGATGATAATCATGTGTGGAATATTTTTGGGGGACTTGAGACATATGTAAAGGATGATTATGATAATAACATCTCAGCAAGTACATTACAAGCCCAACAGCTCTACTCCAAAACCTAAGGTTACAATCTTTATGATGTAAACAACTCAATTCAAACTATATACTTATATTTAATGAACCTCATTCGTATACACATGTAAAATTCAGATAGCATAACTTATCCTCACAGTACCCTGTGCCAGATGGTTCCACATAAGAACAACATTTGTAAGACATGTATTAGAATGGTAATGTGACATGATCAATCCCATTTGCTTTATTTGATTTGAAGGTTTATAGGGGATTTATACAAAAAAAAAAGTAAATTGATGTAAACTTCAGAGTGGTCCCATGCGCACTTTTGCAATTTGTATGAATTATCTGGTTTGAGATTTTAGCATTTTTCAACCCTGACACTTACTCACAGTTAAAGAAGAACTAAAACATAGACAAATAATTAGGGCAGGAACATTGTACATTAGGTCTTGGGCTTCTGTATCAGCCCAAGGCAACCACCACCCTTTAGCAGGGAAAGATGCCCTAGAAGCTCCCGGTCTTCTTTTCTGCTGATTGACTGCTGATGCTCTGTGCTGCTGTGACTTACTGAGCTTAGGGACCAACACACTGAACATTTAGAATATAAATGTCACAATAGAAGTAGAAAATTCAGATTATTGGCACATAGTAGCTCAGAAACAAGCACAACTAGCATCAGATTTTAAAGTGGATCTGTCACCTAGACACAAAAATCTCCATATTAAAAGTCCTTTTCAAATTAAACATGAAATCCAATTTCAATTTTTTATTAAAGCATTCATAGCTGTTGTAAGCTCATTTAAAAATATCAGCTGTCAATCAAATATTGTCTTCCCCTCCTCTATGCCCATGGCATAGAGGCAGGACAGACAATTACTTTCACTTTCCATTCAGCACTTCCTAGAACTGCTCTCCACACTTTCCCCCATTCTCTACACTGTTTAATTGTGTAGCCAGGGCATGGGGATGGACATTGGTTCCCCCATTCTGGTGCACAAACAAGAGTTTGAGATAATGCAAGGCTTGCCTTAATAACAAAATGGCTCCTGCCTGCTTGTTATAATTTTGAATTCCCAGACTGAAGGAAACATGAATCAAATCATTTATATAGTGTAAATAAAGTTAATTTTGCTTGACTAATGTGATAAAATAGGATTTTGAATATTTATTTTGGGCAACGGGTCCCCTTTAAGAATCAGCCCTGTAGCATCAGCTTATATGATAGGTCAACCTCATTTTCTGCTTGATGAGAACTTATCAACTGCTGCTCAAAGTACACAATGAGTATGTGTATGTCACAGACACTCCTAATAGAATCCAAGATTAGAGACTCCTGGACAACTTTGAAACTCTTTATAATTTTTACAATATACTGATGTATAATCATTAGGCTGGTTCAGTATATAAAATATGGCATTTCTATCCATGTAAATTTTTTTAACTTTATTTTTATTTGCTTTCCAAGTTCAACGCCGTGCTCATTTTTAAGGTTTAGTTCTCCATTATGGCAAAAAGTTTGGTATTAGCAGTCTAATAATGTAAATATCTCAGAAATTGCTAAAGGTAGGAAATTGCAAACTGCTCATGGAAGCATCCTGACTAACTTTAATTCATTTTTGGTTTTCAAGTACCTTTAATACTTGAGACAGCAATGCATTTGAAACACGTTTGATTCTGTTGTACTGTAGATATGTAGGGAGTTGTGTAAAAAAAAAAAGTTCTAAATGGATAACAATTAGCCAAATTAAGAATACCTACTAATTTTTCCAACGTAATGTTCTTTAATAGCATGTAGAATGTATTTTTGCTTTCCAGTAAAAAGCTTAATAACATACACTGCACAATAATGTACAGCTGTACTCTATAAAATGTGCAATCAGTTCGCAGTTGAGATTGCAAAACTTTAATGTGGCAAAGGAAACCATCTATGGTGTATAAAACTGTAAGTGGCAGTGTTTTCAAAATAAAATAGAAATAAATGTGACATTGAAACACTGAAAATATATAATAGCAATTAACAATTTAACATAATAGAACAAAAGCCTTAACGTAAAAACAATTCAATATCAAAATGAAAAAAATTTTGTATGCGTCAGCCATCCTTTTGATTTCATTAAAATAAATCATTTGCTATAACCCTCTTTCACTGGCGATAATGAGGAATTATATACAGCATTTAAAACAACACAAATAAATCACTTTCTATTTACTTTAAATAATACATTGAAAAGAGTCAGCTGTTTAAAATGTTGCACAAATTATGGTAAAGAAGTCTCTTAATATATATCCCTTGTGTTGTATATAAATCATTCAATAAAGCCGTTCCCTTCTGATTTCTTAGCTAGTCAGTCCATTAAACTGTTTTAAATATTTAGCTAAATCTTCAGGGGCATTTGTATTTGTACAGTATTTGTAAAGATATTGGCCAACTTTTTTTTCTGAAAATTTTCAAATAATGTTTACTCTTAGGGTATGAATTCAAAATAAACTGAGATGTGCTTTTAATGGTTTAACTTAAAATTTTGCTGTAGGGCGAATGTAGATGTGTTATTTAGAGTTTGCAATAACTGCTAAAATAATTATATTATTGCTATGAAAGTTAAGTATTGCCTGGTTTCTGTATACTATGTGCACCAAATGGACACCAATAGGCCAATCAGTATTAACTTTGGTGCTCCTTAAAGGAACAGTAACATCAAAAAAATTAAAATGTTTTAAAACAGAGGTCCCCAACCTTTTTCATCTGTAAGCAACATTCAGATGTATAAGAGCAACACAAACTGGGGAGGGTGCCAAAAAATTGGCCATTTGGTAGCCCCTATGTGGACTCACAGTCTACAGGAAGTTCTGTTTGGCAGTACACCTGGTTTGTATGCAACAAAAACTTGCCTCCAAGCCTAGAATTCAAAAATAAGCACCTGCTTTGAAGCCATGTTGCTTACGAGCTACTTGGGGATCATTGTTTTAAAGGAATCAAAATATAATGTAGTGTTGTCTTGCACTGTTAAATCTGGTGTGTTTGCTTCAGAAACTCTACTATGTACATTTGGCAAGTGAATTCCCGCGATTTGCCAAACGCCGGCGAAAATGCGCTTGCCGAAAATTCGCTGATGTAAAAAAAAAACAAGACGCGCTCCAAAAATGACGCGACGCGCGTTGTAAATGACGCAACGTGACGTAAATGACGCAATGTGCATCAAAAAACGATGCGACGCGTCAAAGGCAACGCGCGTCAAAAACGTGCCAGAAATTCACAAATTTTACGGTGAAACGGGATAGATTCGCCCATCACTACTGGCCAGTCCTACTTTTATTAGACACCAGTGGGATCATAATATGTATATAAGAACTGCTGTGTAGCCATGGGGGCAGCTTGTTTATGTAAACTATTATAGAGATTCTGAAGTGAACACACCAGTTTTACCAGTGCAGGGCAACACAATGTTATATTTTCATTACTTTAAAACACTACCATTCTTTGGTGTTACTGTTCTTTTAAAACAGAGTGGACTCTCATTTGGACCTTCTTGGACAGCAAACTGATTGATCTTCTCAAGAAACTACATTCATGGAATAAAGAGAAGAAAAAGAATCACAGTTCTTAATTTACCGCTGAGGGTTTATCTATTTCTATCCTACAATGGTGACTGGCATTTTATTCGCTGCTTATTTGTGATAAAGATCAAAGAACACCAGTACCGTCTGTGCCTTTCACAAGTAAAATCATACAGATTGACTAGGTGTCACCAACTCAACTGCACTCACATGCTCTAGTGACCACCAGCAGCAGTATCCATCCCTGCAAGTTACTACAGACAAGTGGTGGATGGGTACTGTACTGTCCAATAGGGTTTTATAGAAACCCTTACACAAGCAGTAAATAGCTCCATTCTCTAAAGGAATTGATTGTAGGAGATCTGATCATGTCCATGTGCTCCTGATGCCTGATGGAATCAAGAACAATGTTTGTCTCTTTAATTGATTCCAGCTTTACAAATGTGAACCCCCTTTCCTCTATTGTTCATCTTCATTTTCCTAAGGAATTTAGGAGTTCTTTCCATAAGAATTTATTCAGTCTTTGATATATATATTTGATTGTTTATTTGGTAAAGGTGTGTGTGTGTGTTTATTAGAAAAGACTAGTATTTTAAAGAATGTAATTCTACCTTTAGGTGTAACTTTAGGTTTAACCATTTTGACATCAATGTTGCAATTGTGTTGTGTTGTTGATGAACAATATAGATTATACATGTATGGGACCTGTTATCCAGAATGCTATCATGGGGTTTTCCAACTAAGGGGTCTTTTCTTGTATGTTTATGTTGTTTTAGGACTAGAAGATGAATAAAGCTCCCAATTATAAATACAATAGAAAAATCATTTTTTTCTGTAGGAGTGTTCCAGATGGAATAAAATGTGAATTCTTTTTCTTTGTTTAATGTTCTCCATCAATTATATAGATTGTAGTGTAATGTCAATGTTGACATCTGTTCAGTCTGTTTTGTGTAAATTTGTATCCAATTCTTAGTATATCTATTTGGGATGGTTCTTTTTTCTCTTCTAATTGTATTTGATTGTATTTAATTGTGATTTGTAATTCAGAGTTTATATATTCACTAAGGTATAGTGTTCTTACATTACCGATCTACTGTATTTGGGACAGTACACACATTAAGCTTGTTTCCCTACAAAAAGCTACAATGTTGTTTTTGTTTACTGTGGTCATGAATGTTTTTTTGGGTTTCTTTTCAAATGTACTTTTTTTTTTTACAATTATAATAATATAGAAATGCAAGGTGAAGCTTTGGGTTTTTCACAACAAAAATGGCAAACTTTGTGTGACCACAACTGAGCTGGGAGCTTGCATGCACCAATGAATTATCCTTTGAGGTTAACAGTAGCTTTATCTTGCAGATTAACAAATAAATTACTTGTTGGTTAGCCATCACAGAATAAGGCTTCCAGACCTTTGTCATACTTTTAACCCTTATCGTGGGGTGTTTATAATGGTGATTGACACAGAGGGGCAGATTTACTAAGGGTAGAATGTCGAAGTAAAAAAACTTTAAAATTCAACCATCAAATTTTTATAAAGCCTTTTTTCGATCGGATGTATCGTTCGATTCAAACTATTTTGGGCATAAAAAAATGATTTTTTTTTAAAGGTTCCAGGAGGTCCTCCATAGGCTAAAATAGCAATTTGGCAGGTTTAAGGTGGCGAGGAGTCAAATTAAAAATTTTTTTTTAAAGAGACAGTACTTCAAACTTCCAATTTTTTGTTTTGATTCGAATTTTGGCCTATTCGATAATCAAAGTAGCCAAAAAATACTTTGAAATTTGAATTTTCACTTTGACCCTTAGTAAATGTGATCCAGAGTGTATATTTTCCAGACCCTTACATGTTTTCCTGTGGTGCTTGGTCCCCTAGAAGTATGGCAACATCCAGGAATGCATGCAGAGTACAGAATGGGGATATACATTAGCCCTCTTGTTTCTGTGCTGCTACCACTGCTCTCCTTTGGGTTAATCACCATAATATGTAGAGTAGAGAATGGAGATCACACAGACCTAGGTTGGCTGGGGATCTTGCTCCATTTATTCTGCCTGTGAACTACACAAACTCAACTCTGGAGGGAGTGCCCCCCAAAATGTTGGGTTTGTGTGGTTCACAGGCAGAACAAATAGGGTAAGCTCCACAGCCAAAATCTATGTGTGTAGTGCAGTCTCTATTCTCTATTCAAGCTAAGGGAAGCAGTGGCAGCAGCACAGACACCATAGGGCCAATTTACATCTGCAAAAGCAGTGCAATTATGAGCACAAGACTGCAACATTATTCCCCAGAAAACAAATAAATGAGGAGAGCACTCAGTAAGCATAAAAATGCTGTGGTGAACTTGTTTAATGCCGACCACCAGTTGGTGGTACAATTGCAACTCATTGTGGGGAAAATAACAAGTTGCCCATTTTATTTGTAGTTGTAAATAAGTAATGTGGAGTTCCTATGAGCTCACTAGACTTAACTCTGTTTGCATGATATCACTCCTACTTTCAGTGCAGCAGATCAAAGCTTATCACAAGGCTACGGAGACTTAGGAATAAAAGAAAATGTGAACAAAGCCATTTGAACAATGAATTTTGGTTCAGGAAAATTAAATATGATGGAAGGTGCAGATTTCAAATCTGAGGTCAGGCCAGCACTGTCAACATTAGGACAGGTAGTAAAGCAACCTGTGTCCATGTCTGTGCTTTAAGTTTAACTTGTTGATAAGTTCGATGGTTCCATAAAAGTCCACAGTAGTGATAAGCAAATCTTTTTGCCGGCATGGATGCAAGGTGAATTTCTGCATTTTGCCATCTATAAATTTTTTTTTTACAAAACTGCAGCAAAAATCCCCTGCTTCCACAAAAATATTGGCAACACAAAAAATGCCCATTGACTTTGATGCATTTGGACAAAACTGTCACCAAGATAAAAAAGTCAATGAGATAAAAAAAGTCTACATAAAACAAAGTGCCCATTGACTTTAATGCATTTGGACAAAAATGTCCCCAAGACAAAAAAGTCAATGAGATAAAGTTGCAAAAAGAAAAACACCCATTAATTTTGGAGACGATTTAAATTAGGAGAGTATACTGTCAAGGGTTGTTTTCTATGGAAAGAGGATGAGGGGACATGATTACACTTTACAAGTACATTAGAGGACATTATAGACAGATAGCAATGGATCGTTGCACCAGAGGCCACCCCTTTAGACTAGAGGAAAAGAACTTCCATTTGAAGTAGTGTAGGTGGTTCGTCACAGTTAGGTTGGGGAATGCAGTGTTGGATGATGTTGTGATGGCTGATTCTGTTAATGCCTTTAAGAATGGCTTGGATGATTTATTGGGCAAGCAGAATATCCAAGACTATTGTGATACAAAAAATGTTTGCTGAGTTGGTTGAGTTTAGCCAAGAACATAAGCCCCAGGTGTAGACAGGTTGTAGGGCCCTTTCCCTTTGGTGATGTAATACCGCTGACCCTTCACCTATGACAGCAGATCCCACCCATATATGAGAGATAAAATGGGAGTCTAGGACAGGTAGTAAAGCAGTCTGTATCCATGTCTGTGCCTTAACTTTAACATCTAAATTGTTTTTAAGTTAAGAGGACAGCTAGGGGAATGCACTGTATTCATTGGGGTGGCTGGGGGATTCTACAGTCCAAAAAAATAAGCCCCTTTTCACCCTACATTAGGGCAATCTTCTTATTTTAAAAGCTATCTAGACCAGCTTTCTAATATCTAATTATGTGAGTGGATAATTTTACCTTTCTGTAATACAACTACTAAAAGTGCAGTTCTGAAATGTGATTGGCAGAAAGTTTCATTATATAAGTAGTCCTACAGAAAACATATATTTTATCTGATATTACTGTTTGCCCATTATTTTGTGGTTGTATATGTATATTTTAGTTGTTGTGGTTCAAAACACTTTTTTGAAATTATCCACATCCACACTCCATATCTTATATCTGAAGTGAAGAGAAGAGACAAGTTTGGATCTGCTAGGTTAGGTAGTTTGTGCTTTTGAGATCTTCTTAAATAAAGTTGCTCAATGTTTCTTTATATATTGGATGTCATCCAATAACTTTATAAAAACACCATCTCACTGTATGTGAAATATGTGAAAGGAAGACCATGAAAGCTGAAAGATATCAGTATCAATTATATATTGGGCACCACTAAATATTTATAGAAAACACAAGTTTGGTTTGGTCTCTCTTGGTAGTTTACATTGATCAGTGAGATAGAAGATCAAGATCAAGATTTTTCAAAGTGTCAAACAATATTGAGTGAAATTCTGTATAGATTTTGTCAGTTTATGTTAAAGAATCAGTCAGCTAAGGCTATACAGTATATGTAATATTGATATCATGGATAAACACCTTTTTCTTTCTTTTTCTGCATTGGTGACCTCATCCTTTGGTGATATAATACTGCTGACCCTTCACCTATGACAGCAGATCCCACCCATATATGAGACATAAAATGGGATTGTGTGAGTCATTGCACAGGGGCTGGATTGATTCCCCTTTGGTAGAAGAGTATTATGACTGTGTTTGGGTTAAAAAAGATCTGAATCATTAAGTCTGAGTAGATGGCCTTATGGGGGGCCATATGAATCAAAGTCTGAATGTATCTGAGTATTTTAATAAAAAAAAAAAATGACCAACCTAAAATTCAAGATTGGACCATATTTATTATTAAAAAATCATGTTTTAATTGGGGGACATACCCGAAATAATGAGATTTTCTGGCTAATTCCAGCGCAGACCACAGAAACTTCCAAATTGGTTAGGGGCCTCTCCCATTGACTTATATGCAACCTTGGTAGGTCTGAGATGCCGGATTTTCAAATTCAGACTTTTTCCATCCTCTGGGTTTAATAAATATCCGGTTTCAAAATTCAAGTCTTTTTGCCACTAAAAAGTTGGATTTTATAGTAAAAAATATATATATATCATATTTTGTTAGTTTTTGGCATTCAGACTTTAATAAATAATCCCCTTAATATCCAAAACCCATATTAGAGCATTATCAAAATAATCGAAATGTGAAATGTGTTAATCAATCTACCATTGTAATTGGCCCTGTGGCAGACATTAATCATTTCAGAATACACAATACAGTGGCACATCCTAACATTTGAGCTAAAACAGGTGAATCTGTTGTTTGCTGATTTCCCCAAAGAAAAAGCTGGCTGGACATTCACAGTTTGAACAGTTGGTAAACTTAATTGCTATTCAATAAGAAATCTGTTACCAAAGAAAACATGCAAATTTGGGTAAAAAAAAGATACAAAGCATGATTCTTCTATTTTATTTCATACAACATTAATTCACTCACTATTTACATAATACTAATTACAATTTACGTTTTTACCAAAAGTTTAAATTACAATCAACTCAGACGGGCTCTTATACTGTGGTGGCAGTTAAGATTGCCAGTTGAAACTTTCCCTATTTAGAATAAAATAGGTCTAGAGATTATTAATATTTTATCTATCCATTTTTATGACCACATAAATGATCATCCTAATTTATCTGAGCGTCAATTGGATCATGCTGTGATGATACTTAGATCCATTGTCTGTGTGGTTTGAGCCCTGCTTTTTTTGCAATTCAGATATAAGCATTTTTGTGAATCTGTTGATATAGATCCTGACCTGGCGGGAAGTCTACATTTCCTATCAAAGATGCTATTGGAGTTTAAAATGGTACAGATATGGGAGCTGTTATCCAGAATGCTCGGGACCTGGAATTTTCTGGATAGCAGATCTTTCTGTAATTTGGATCTTCAGACCTTCATATCTACTAGGAAATTATGTAAATATTAAATTAACCCAATATGCTGGTTATGATTTCAATAAAGATGAATTTTATTTTAGTCTGGATCAAGCACATGGTTTTGTTTTATTATTACAGACAAAAAGGAAATTCATTTTTTAAAATATTTGGATTATTTGAATATAATGGAGTCTATAAGAGACAGTCTTTATGCAATTTGGATCTTTCTGGATAAGTTTCAGGGTAATGGATCCCATACCTTTGGTAGATTCCTTGGCAAATTGTAATGGTTGTAATTGCTGTTGGTAACTTGTTCTATTGGCTTCTTGATATTGCTATATGATCTAACTATGTTACACAGTTTTAGTAAGTGTGCAGAGACAAAACAGGTTTTGGATCTGTTATCTAAAATGCTGTAGACCTGGGGGGTTCTGGATACCAGATGTTTCTGTAATTTGGATTGGCATACCTTAATACCTTAAGTCTACAAGAATGTCATGTAAACATTAAATAAACCCAATAGTCTGGATCTGTCTCCAATAAGGATTGATTATATTTTGGTTTGGATCAAGTAAAAGAAATAGTTCTTAAACTTTTGTTTTATTTGTTAAAAATGGAGTCTATGGGAGACAACCTTCCCATACATAGCTTTCTGGATAACAGGTTTCCAGATTGCATTCCATACCTGTAGCTGCAAATGTTTCATAATAGTTGGCAGAATAGCCATCTGTCCCACGGCTTTCCTTTATCTGTTCTGTCTTCCTTTCCTGTTTTTTAAAAAAAATATCTTTAGGGGCTATATTTAAATGTAACATGTGTATTCCTTCGTATGTTCTATCATTATGTTTCTAAGATTTCTATGCTTCTTCCTGTTTAGATTCTAGTTGGGTTGATTTCTTTATTGCTGCCTCTAGGTGATTTTGCCTTTTCCTGGTGCTGCTGTGACTTTGTAGTACACACTTAAGTATTTCCCATATTGTTAAAGTTTGCATGTTTTATGCTCAATTCAGTTGCAATGCTACTTTGGTATCGTCCTTGATTTGTTTTCAGTTTTGTTGATTGTTTAATAGTAGACCATTAAGCTTCCGTATAAATTGCTGTTTAGAAGTATTTGGTATGCTGAATGTCATTGTAACAGCAGGATCGGAAATGGTTATTTTATCTATGCTGGTGTTTATAAACAAAGTGCAGTCATTTGTGAAAGACCATTATATAATAGATTTGGACATACACTTAAAATATAAAATGTTTTTCAAATAGCTGGATGAATACATCTCCAAGTATCAGGTGGATAATAATGTTTTATTACTGTAGTTGATTAATTTTATTTATGTTTTATCCGACACTTGTGTTCTACTGGACATATATCTATATACCAATGTTTTACCCAATCAGCTCCAGACCTTAACCCGCCCTCCTTCCACCCGAGCCAGGCTGACTTACAGCTTCCCTTTATAGACCCCCGCTGCTGCCTGCCGATACTTCGCAAAAGTGGCAGGGCAAGCAGGAATGCAGCTATAAAGCCAGAAGTCTGAAGCCGACAGTGCAAGGCGGACCTGCCTGCCACCCGCAAAGGGGAGTTAGAGTTTGGCCCAAACCGCGGGTATGTGGCCGGCCCGCACATCACTAATTCCAATCACCACCCAATCGTCAACATTCTGGTTTTAGTGACTTTATTGGTTTTAGACACCATACAAACAAAACAAATTTTCTCAAATAACCATGAATGCCAAGTAAATTATTTAAATAAAAACAAAATAAAAAATATAAAAAATGTGTGACTAATAATGAAATTTTACATGATAAAGTGAATTATTTGCAGTGTAAACAGTGTAATTTAGAAATAAAAACTACACCATAAAAATCAAGACAGAATCCCTTTAAATTCCAGCACCACGTAATAAGGAATTACTTTCTTTGACTTCAGTTAAGCATGCAACAACTAGCTGCACAAATGTTAAAAGTTCATTTATAATTGTGCACTAACACAGAAGTGTTTAAATAAACAGCACCAATGCATTAATTCAAGTTCATTGTTCATGCCCAGCAAGCAGATGATGGTTTAGTAGAGAATTTAACTTGCTATCTATTTAAAAATTCAGGAGTTTAATTATTACCATATCTGGCTGCTTGCGTATAACTTCATGTTTATGCACTAATGTGATGATGACACTTTTGCAGAAAATAATGACAGAATTAAAATGCATTTCCCTATACGTATATAAATGAGGAAATGGCAAGTCAAACAGAAACAAGTTATAGCACAGCATGCAAACATGTATTTCATTTAGAGGGTTATTATTAAATTTTGAATGCTAAAAAGTTTTTTTTTTTTACTATAAAATCTAAATTTTTAGTGAAAAAAAACTCAGAAAAAGTCAGAATAGGAAATCCGCCATCTCAGAACTGCCGAGGTTGTATATCAGTCAATGGGAGAGGTCCCTATCCTAATTGGAAGTTATTGTAGTCTGTGCTGGGTTTAGTCTGAAAAAGTGATAATTTCAGACTTTTCGAGGAAAATCCCAATAAATCAGATGATGCGATTTTTTTAATACAATGTTTTCTCATTTTTCCCTGAACCAACTAATTTGTGCTTTTCAAATAATAAATAACTGATAATCATGGATTCAAGTTTGGTCAGACTTTTTTTCATTTAAAAAAAAAATTCAGAATTTGAAAAATTACCTGCCTAAAAAAAATCTCTGCGTAAAACAAATATACGCCTTGCGGTAATAAATATTCTTTTGAAAAAATATTTATAAATATTCTAGATGGGAAAAAAAATGTCATGCAGTCAGCTCATAATGTGTTTTGTATATTTACATAGGGTGATTTGGACCCTAGCAACCAGATGGCTGAAATTGCAAGCTGGAGGCCTTCTGAATAAAAACGAAATAACCACAAAAACCACAAATAATAAAAAAAATTACAAATTGTCTCAGGATATTACTCTTTCTACATCATACTAAAAGTCAACTAAAAGGTGAACAACCCCTTTTAAATTTAATTTTAACAAGTTGTAGAGAGTGCTACTCTGAGACTTATACTGGGAGGTTTGGTGGCATACACCATTTATGCTGTAATTTTCATGTAGCATATTCACAAAAACCCTTTTTTTTTTGTCTTAAATTATTTTAACCCTTACAGGTATTGGACTTGTTATCCAGAATGATCAGGAGTTTTCCTGATATAACAGATCTTACCTTTCTTCATACCTTAAGTCTACTAGAAAATCATGTAAATATTAAATAAGCCCAATAGGCTGGTTTTGCTTCCAATAAGGATTGACTATATCCTGGTTTATATCAAGTACAAGCTACTGTTTTATTATTTCTAAGAATTTATATTATTTGGATAAAATTAGGGATGCACCGAATCCAGGATTCGGTTTGGGATTCGGCCAGGAGTCAGCCATTTTAAGCAGGATTCTGATTCTACCGAATTTTCCTTTCCTTACTCTAATTTACATATGCTAATTAGGATTTAAATTCGGTTCGGTATTCAGGCATATCTTTCATAAAGGATTTGGGGATCCAGTATATCCCTAGATAAAATGGAAGCCGGTCTTCTCATAATTCAGGGCTTTCTGGAAAATAGGTTTCCAGATTCTGTATTATTATTCTGCAGCATTACTATTGCATTATTTTGACCAAAAATTCCAGTGTTGGATCCTTGTTATTTGATTGATTTGCACAATTCTATATTTTATATTATAATTGTGCAATTAGGAAAGTTTCACAAATGAAAAAACAATCTTATTAGATCTATAAGATTATTAGAAATTCTTTTTTAACAAAAATGAAACTAAGATTCCTTAAATGGTCAAAAACTGACCCAGAATGAGCATTTTTGTAAACTGAGGGGCCTATTTATTAATAAAATCGAAATCACTGTAAAATCCATCACACAAAAACACAATCTCCAATATCTTCAAATTCATTTGTTCGAGATATGTCAATCAAAAAATCTGAAAGCTTTGAGTTAAAACTTGGCCGGTTTCTATATAAGTCATTAGTAGTTGGATGTTTAACAGTCAAACTATTTTATTTTTCAGGTTCTTTTAAATATTTGGATTTTTAGAAATCAATAGAACAATACCATTTTTAGTACAATCAAGCTTTTTTTGTGCAAATGATTCAGAATTTTCCCAGCTTGTGTTTTTTTCTTGAATGTTCTAGGGAGCGAAATAAAATCGGGAATAAAATTTCCATGAATTTAAAATACATACTCAAATCCAAAAATGTGTAAATAGGTATCTACATTAGCCTTTTTTTAAATTCTGGGACATTTATGCATCTGGAAATCATTAATATTTTTATTTTAAAAATAGCTATATTTTGATTCTAGGGTTTGCAGGACCATATCATGAATGTAAACTCTAATCTAGAGTCTGATAGCAGAAACCAATCTCACTAAGGGTGGTGGTACATGGGGAAATTAGTTGGCAAGCAATAAATCTTTACTACTGCAGATGACTTTTCTCCCACTGGCAAGAATGAGAAGCAACGTGCATGAGAAATGTGCACAAGAAAAAAATCCTTTGTTTGTGCACACATTTTAAATTTGTGTGCACAGTTTTTCTGAAAATGTCAAAAAATCTTATATTTTCATACAAAATTCATTGTGCGCTGACCACAAAATTTGTGTGCGTTCTCAAGAGTTAAAACTTTAGAGGGAACATTTTTCTAAGGCTTGACACTTCAGTGTCCACAGAACTTTCCAGACTCAGGGGGACTAACTAATAAAAAGATATCTGAATCACAATAGGAGTGCTGATCAATTGAATCAAATGTGTGCATTTAATCATTGTGCACCTGCATTGGGTTGTTGCATTTTATTGATCCAAACAACAAATGGATATAACAATTGAGGATAACTTGAGAGTATACACCTTATCACAGAACTAAAAAAAATAGTATGTCAGAGTGGTGGCAGAGGGGAAATGTTTCCTATAAAGCAATAAGGGGGGTGGGTATCACTCTTAATGGTTTAATAGAGGATGCAGGCTATAGGGTAGCAGCATCAGTGACTGAATTTAGACTTTGCAGGGCATTCTCTAGCATGACATGTTAGCTTGATAGGAGTTACAGGGGCAGTATTTTCCATGGCTGAGCTGTGAAAAATTGGACACTTATTTACCTCACTCCCATCAGATTCAGAAGTTTTTCATTTTCTAATCCCAGCACCTCTGATACAACCGCCAGTGAAGGTAAGTTGTTCTTGCAAGAATTCCATTGTGGAGCATCCCAAATCTTGCAGTTTATGATTAAGGGAAATGTAGTAACCTAAATGTCACAGGGGGTTAATTCCTTCCTTCCAATCCAATACTTAATTACAAGTGGTGTAGAGTTTGTTTTCTTATCTGGCTCACACAGCACAGGAACATTTTATAGGAAAAACAGTGGGGTAGTTTGTGTCAATAGCGTAAAACTAGCATGTTTCAAGATATATGTTGATGCTTATACCATGCAAGAAGATGAATAGGCATATTGCTTTCTTTGTATGCGCCCATCCAGTGGAAATGCTTTCTAATGTACCCACAAATGCCCCAGTAGGTGACCAATCAAACAAACCTGTAGAGTATTTCATTCAGCTGTATGTTGGATGTTGCACCCTATGTGCAAGCCATCAACACATTAAAATGCCCCTTATTCTGCATTTAGAATATTTATTTTTACTAATATATCCTAAAAAAGAGATGTTGTCCCTTTATCTTATTTGTATACTTTTTTATCAGTGAAAATAACTTTACCTTACAAAAGGTGTGTACTGTATATCAATACTTTGATACTTTGCTTTAAAAATGATTCATTAGGACAAGCTTTTAAATTAGATTTTACCTGAAAATCCATCTTTAGATTTAGCATATTCTCAAAATAGTGTTAAAGTCTCTTTCCAATTAACTTTTCACCTTATTTACGGAGATTTTGTGACACAGAGCACTAATGTAGAAATAATTACCTCAGTGACTTATGTGATGGTTTTGTGCCAAGAGATTAAGGTGCTTATTAAAAAGCATTTAAGGTTGTGGGCCAAACCAAAGCAATTTGTTTTCAGAATAAAAATGGCTGTAGAAGCTTGCAGTGAAAAGTACACTTTGTAAAAATATTTGTTTGATTTTTTTTCCCTTAATATTTAACATTGAAACAAGAAGTGCTCACCAATAATTGCTAATCAATTAAGGGGTGCAATGAGGTTGCAACAACCACAAAACTCATAAAGATAAGAACAAGAGGTCCTCTGCACTCAACTCACTACCAATATATTTAAGACATTAAGGGGGTTATTTATTTAAGTCCAGATGCTAAAAACTCAATTTTTTAGTATAAAATCCAAATTTATAGTGGAAAAATGTATTAATTATATCCCAAGGCTGCAAAAAGTCAGAATCTGGATATCCACCGCCTCAGACCTGCTGTGGTTGTATAAGTCAATGGGAGAGGACCCTATCCTATTTGGTCTGCCCTGGAATAGATCGAAAATCCAACAATTTCAGACTTTTTGGGCAAAATCCGAAAAATTTTCGGGTTTCTTTTGGGAAAAAGCCAGAAAAAAATTGTACGATTCAGGAAAAAAAATTATACAATGTGAGTTTTCGTACTTTTCGGGTTCATTTTTCCTGAATCAATTAATTTGGGATTTTTAAATAAAAAATAAGGTCAAATTGTGGATTCTAATTTGGTCAGACTTTTTCATTTTAAAAAAATTTGGATTTTGATAACCCCTCTAAGAGATTTTGTGCGCTACTAAAAGTCCAATATTTTCTAGTTGGCCAGCTACGTCATCCACTCAACATTCATCTGATTCATGAAGAATTCTACTGCTTCATTGTACATTGTACTTACTTGCTTTCAAGGTTAAACATGGTTGCCCTTTATTTAACACCACTGGTATCCCTTTTAGTTTGGCCTTTGGCAGCCAGGGTCCCCCTGAACAGTTATTTGCGGGTGAATTTATTTGCAGGCGGCGAAACACGGGAATTCGCTGCATTGCCCATGACAAACTCATAAACATTTTGCACTGGTAACTAAGCCCCAAGGGCTTTTCTTCTGTAGGTGCTGCTAGTACAACATTTCCACTTTAATCATCTGTTTAGGTATTTGTGTACATATCATGGAAAAGGGAGATGACCAAATTCCAAGAATACTTCTATACTTCATATTAGTATTAATATGTATTGTTATCGTTTAAACATACAAAATGAAAACTATTCAATAGAAACAGAACTTACAAGGTAAGTACATTTAATGGGATCAGTTATCTGGAAACCCGTTATCCAGAAAGCTCCAAATTACGGAAAGGCCCTCTCCTATAGGCTCCATTTTATCTACAGTCCAAATTTTGAAAACCTGTTTTTCTTTTTTTCTGTAAGAATAAAACAGCACCTTATACTTTTATACAACTAAGATATAATTAATCCTTATTGGAGGCAAAACCAGTCTGTTGGATTTATTTAATGTTTACATGATTTTCTAGTAGACCTATTTTCTAGTATGAAGATCCAAATTACGGAATTACTATGCAATCTGGAAAGCCCCAGGTCCAGTGCATTTTGGTTAACAGGTCTTATACCTGTACCTTGTGCTAGAGTCCTGCTCGGGTCCATTTTTTGGGACCCTCACCCAACTTTGTACCCGCAACCTGCAAACAGCGACCCGCATTCTTACCCGCTTGGACTCGTGACCTGACCCGCAAATACCTTATCCGCAACCTGGACCCGTGATTTGCTGACCATCAAGAATCAGGAAATGCTTTCGTTGTAAACCGGAAGTGACATCATCGGAAGTAGCCGTGATCAGAAAAAAAGGAATAAAACAGGAAGTGCTGTCATTGTAAACCGGAAGTGGCATCATCGGTAGTAGACATGTTCATAAAAAAGGAGTAAAAATCGCTATGAAGAAGATCCGCAGCCCAACCCTCAACCTGCAGAACCACTGACCGCTTCTATACCCGCACCCGGAATTTGAAAATTCAACCCGCATGGTACCGCAAGATTTTGCGGGTAACCTGCGGGTACCTGACCTGCTGCAGGACTCTACCTTGTACATGATCCATACTAAGATTTAAGTAACCCTTACTGGAATAAGAAAACAGCCGATTGGGGTTATTTAATAATTACATGATTTTCTAGTAGACTTAAGGCATGAAGGGCCAAATTAGAAAATTAGGGAAAGATCAAAAAAAGCATTTCTGGATACCTGTATTATAAAAATGCTTGTGTTTTCCATTACAGGGGCTGATCAACCTTGCTTTCCAAATTATTGTAGTTTTGCAGTATTTTATGATTGATTTATTTTACACTCTTGCCAATTGTATCATTATAGTCTAATCCATATATAATCTCCTTTCTGTAATAAAATATGTGATTATTTCATTTCCTCAAGGCATTGCTTGCATTTTGAATCTAAATCTAAGTCTTACAATCCTGTTCATGAAATCAAATAGTCAACTGAGCAGAATGTTCAATCTTGTTAATCTGTTATTTTTAGTACAAGTTGGTATTTGTAATATTTACAACGTGTAGTCTTTGTACCATTGAGTCAACAAAATAATAGAGAAATGTGATTCTGCACAATGTTTTTCAATCACACGTCTTCTCAGTGTTAAAAGAAAATCTGTTTTACATAGAAGAGCTTTATTCTTATTGTTTGCATTCCTGGAGGTTAATTCTTTAGTTTATATTCATCTCTTTGCTGTGGGAAAAATCATATGCAGTGTTTTAAATAATATGGTTTCTCAATTTAATGATGCAGATTCATATTATGTCCTAGGTTTCTGTCTAAATGTTTTTGAATCAGCATATCATTAGTTTATTTTCTAACTTAAATGTTTGGACTATCCCTGCTACAATTTACCCGTAATTCCAGGGGCATGTCATTAAATGGCTTAAAGGGGAAGTTCAATAAACTTTGGATCTCTGTGCATCAGATTGAACCCCCTTCCACAAGTGCTTATTAAAAGAGAACTAAGTGGTACTTTTTAAATGCTCTGATACACGTAACCAGGGTCTTCATAAATTGCCCTTGCTGTATAATAAAGCATTTCATCTTCCTACGTATAGGTCAAGGATTTGTCTGATAATAATAATAATAATAATAATAATAATAAACATTTATCAGGTGTAGTTCAAAGCAGCCTATGAAAGTCACCTGTCAGAAATGTCTTACATTTAAAGCTGAATTAAAATGACAGTCTATTTAATCCTTTTTTTCTTCTGCTTATATAAAAGAAATTCCATTCTTAAAACCAGCTAATAAAAATTCATGCGGTTGGAGGATGGTCGTTCCCATGCAAAGATGAAACTGTGCTATTAAAACTCACCTTTAGCCCATTCGAGGATAGACTTTTGAATAATGTTTGCCTGGAAGCTAGTTACACATGGACATCTGGGTTTTTTAGGAGCAATCTGAACCTGCGGTCATTAAAAATAAATACATGTGGTATAGTTGATATTTTGGCTACTTTTTTTTTTACAATATCCTCTTAAATGCTGCTGAAGGCTATATAAACAAAACAAAGAAAACAAAACAAATTAAAATTATTATGGTTATTCACTAATGTAATACAGCAACAAAGTGATTATTAAAAATTTTTCCTTGAACTTGATCTAACGCTCTTAAAGCATTTTTTTTCGGGTCCATCATGGTACTTTTTTCCCATTATAAGTAAAGCAAATTACAACTGTAGCTACAGAAATGATTTAAAAAAATATCAGACACTGTCCGGTATTTTATATATATCTTTCTATATCTTCCCCAGAATGGAAAAAAATCTATAAACTAAAGGAGGTAACTTCATGACATCGGGCAGTTTTACTAAAGGTTGAATTTCGAAGCAGAAAATACTTAGAAATTCGACCACCAAATAAAAACCCTTGACTTCGATATTCAAAGGATTTTTTCACCGAATTTGCCATTCGTTCAATCAAAGAACGATCAAGTCCTTCGAATTGAACAATTGGAAGGATTTTCACGTACGATTGAAGGATTGTTCTTCAATAAAATGAAACTTAGAAAAATGCTCTAGAAGGTCCACATAGGCTAACATAGCATTTCGGCAGCTTTAATTTGGGAATTTAAAAAATTTTGGTTTTTTTTTTAAAAAGAAAGTACTTTGAATTTTAAAGCTGAAGGATTTTACTGTTCAATTCGAATGGTCGAAGTAGCCTATTTGATGGTCAAAGTTTTCAAAAATTTACTTCGAATATCGATTTTTTTGCATTCAAATATTCACTTCGACCCTTAGTAAATATGCCCAATCATGTAATGGGTCTGCACAATAAATGATTTTACATGGTTGTCACTTTACCACATTAAATGATCAATTTAATTCAGGATAAAGCACTAGAACACCTTGGTCATAATGCCAATAATCTTAACGGATTTATTGTTTACTGCAAACAGCAAACATACACAGGGTCCTCAGAGACTTTTATTTTAGGAAGAGCGAATTTTAGCACCTTAAAATAATGTTCTTATGGGATTTTTTTTTCAAAACACATTAGTTAATTATGCTGCTCCAGCAGAATTCTGCACTGAAATATGTTTCTCTAAAAGCAAATCGATTTTTTTTTTTTTTTTGAACACTGACATGGGGCTAGACATATTGTCCAGGTCCCACTAGGAAACACATAGAGTTACATTGAGTAGGAGAAACAACAGCCTGCCAGAAAGCAGTTCCAAGCACTTGGTCTTTCTCAAAGAGCATGACTAGGCAAAATTACCTGAGATGCACCTACACACCAATTTTACAACTAAAAAAATACACTTGCTGGTTCAGGAATTAAATTTTATATGGTAGAGTGACTTATTTACATTGTAAATGGTGTCATTTTGAAATAAAAACTACATCGTAAAAATCATGACTGTTCACCTTCAAGTTAACTTTTATTATATTGTAGAAGGGTCAGTTCTAAGAAACTTTTCAAATGGTCTTCATTTTTTATTTTTCATAGTTTTTTAATGATTTGCAATTTTCTTCTGTTTCTTTGCAGCTTTCAAATGGGGGTCACTGACACCATCTAAAAACAAATGGTCTGTAAGGCTACAAATGTATTGTTATTGCCACGTTTTATTACTTATCATTCTATTCAGTCCATCCTATTCATATTCTAGTCTCTTATTCAAATCAATGCAGGGTTGCTAGGGTAATTTTTACCCTAGAATCCAAATTGCTGACACTGCAAACTATAGAGCTGATGAATAAAAAGCTAAATAACTCAAAAACCACAAAAATTTAAAATTAAAACCAATTGCAAATTGTCTCAGAATATCACTCTCTACATTATACTAAAAGTTAACTCAAAGGTGAACAACCCCTTTAAGAACAGTACTTCAGTGAGTAGATTGGGGCTTGAGAGAGGTAATTTTTGACCCTGGGAGGTGCAGCTGAACACCCTAGTGCTCATTTAGGAAGACATTTGCTCTCCCTGCTAATAAAAGAATCAGACCCTTAACAGCAAGCACAGCATCAGAAAACACAACTACTGTAGCTCTGTTTGATTGTAAGGATGTTGCTTCTACCTTGTGCCTCAGAATGACACTCAAAGTTTAACAGAAGTTTAATCAAGGATCTTGTCATTTTCTTCATTTCCCAAGTGCCCTTAGCCTTGTGCTGTAATTAATGTCAGTCACTCTTTACAGCTGCACTGCTAGTTGGAATTTTTATCACCCCCTCTTCTAAAAAATATCTCTGTTGACAAGGTGCCCCATCTGCCATTTCCCAAAGTCTTACAGCACGAGTGTTGTCCTGGCTGTTTCAAAAACACAGGATTAGGCACAATGACCTGAGATGGCTGCCTACACACCATTATTACAACTGGAAAAAAATACATTTATTGGTTCTAGAATAAAATTTTAAACAGTACAATAAATTGTTTGCAATGCACACAGTATAATTGAGTAATAAAAGCTACACCATAAAAATCATGACAGAATTCCTTTCATATGAATGAAGAGGAAACCATTTAAAAAAAATACTAGTCAGAGAAGAAAGAGACTTCTTTTATGGAATATCAATGCTATAAAGTCTTGCCAGAGAAGTTAAAAACTGAAAATGAAGAACTGTTTGGTGGCTTTAGAGATAAAGATTAAATTAAAAATATTTTTAGTAAAAAGATGCAGGTTGAGACTATGATGCTGTTACACTATTTTGGGCTTTATTAGACCAAAAGGAGTATTGTCCAGCTATAGCAATAGAGCATGCATTAAATTGTACTTTAACATGGGGCCTTTTGCCCACTTAGCCATTTGCTAAGTGCAAGATATAGTGCAACAAACAGAACAAGTTTATTTGTCAAATGATCTACAGCGTCATACTCACAGATCCACAGAGGCAAGGTATTGCAGATGTTAAATATGCTAGAGCAGTTAAGCAGAGACCGCAAGATGTGACACTTGGGTTGTACTGGGGGGCCCATCAGGGCTGCTGCCTCAGGGCCCACCACCCTCGACGTGCATGTGCGCACATGCAATGTTTTTATTGCGACCATCTGGCAGGAAAAGAGCAAGAGGTGCATGGTGCAGATCTGGGCTGGCAGGGCCCACAAGAACCGGATGCCCACAGGGGTTTTTTTCCTGGTGTCCCCCTGGCCACCTGTGTGACACCATGTTGAAGTAGTTGGGGAGGTTGAAGGTACACCCCTAGGATGGAATGCCCAGACATGGTATGGATCCAATACAGTGAGAATACCATACCAGGAGAATGAATATAAAGCCTGATTTTCCATCAAACTGTGGTCTCTTCACTTTAGACAAACTCAGAGCCTAGATCAGAGCTACTCCCTACTACAATCATTGTAGGAGCACATGGTGATCGTGCTATTTAACCTATCTTTCTCTCCTAGGGAGTACTATAAAAGGACTTAACCTGTCTCTGGCTGGCCTCATTCACAGGGTCCCTGTTTCCCAACTTATCCCTAGATGTACTGGTCCCTCTAGGCTAGAGCAGTTTACTTGGACTTAGTGTACACAGGCTCCCTGGAACACATCCAGCTGGGCCTGCAACCAGAAGCCAAAGAGGAAGATCCACCCCTAAGCAGGCACTATGTTACATGTGTGGCAGGAAGTGGTCATAGGCCAGTAGGCCAATAACTGGGATATGTAAATGGAGTAACTAAATATATGGACATCTGCCCAGCAACTAGGGAGACATGGAAGTGTTGGGATCTAAAGGCATAGGAAAATATTAAACCTACGGGTCCCTACAGTGCCATTTACATATTTCAATAATTTGGTTAAAAGTGACTCCGAAAAAATTAAATCAAGTATTTTGTTCAGTGTATACAACAGAAACGTCAGCATTACAGGACCCATTTGGTAGAGGCACATATGGCTGACACAGGATATGATACTTTTTAAAAAGTACAACATTTTAAAATGTGAACAAAATGTCAGGGCCTGATGGAATTCAACCTTGAGTACTTTGTGGAGTGGAGTTCCAGTTTAATTTATCCACTTGAATTCTGCCAAAGCTTTAGATACAGTGACACTTAGGGGTAGATTCATCAAAGAGTGAAGTGAAGAGTGAAGTTCCACCACTAGAGGGAAATTCCACAGCTCTCCATTCATTTCTATGGGCTTTTGAAAGGCCTATTTATCAAAGGGAGAAATTTCACTTCACCCATTGATAAATAGGGCTTTCAAAATCCCATAGAAATGAACTGAGAGCTGTGGAATTTCCCTCTAGTGGCGGAACTTCACTCTTTGTTGAATCTCCTCCATAAACTTTTGCTCTTTTAAAATAAGGCCTACATTATAAGTGTTGATAATGTTGGCTACAGGACTGTTTACAGCAGACAGTTGATAATTGTATTTTCTAGCTGAATTATGGTTCTTTCATGGGTGTAGCAGGGTTTCTATATTAGGTTGCCTTTGATTCAATTTGATACTGTAGATGAAGGCATAGTAAGTAACATGGTAAGTTAGGTTGAAAAAAGACTCATGTCCATCAAGTTCAGCCTTTTAACTCTATTTTAACCTGCCTAGTTGATCCAGAGGAAGGCAATACAAACCCAATTAAAGCCTCTCCAATTTGCCTCAGAGGGGGAAAAACCGTTCCTGACTCCAAGATGCTATCTCCCATAACCCTGTATTCCCTCACTTGCTAAATACCATCCAACCCCTTCTTGCAGCTATCTAATGTATCAGCCTGTACCACTGATTCAGGGAGAGAATTCCACATTTTCACAGCTCTCACTGTAAAAAAACCCCTTCTGAATATTTAGGTGGAACCTCTTTTCTTCTAATTGGAATGGGTGACCTTGTGTCAGCTGGAAAGACCTACTGGTGAATAAAGAATTAGAGAGATTATTATATGATCTCCTTATGTTTATTGTACATAGTTGTCTTATCACGCCTTAAAGGGCAAGGAAAGGCAAAGAAATAAAATGCCATTTTTACTTTCTTACATGAAAAATAAATCTATCTCCAATATACTTTAATTAAAAAATGTGTACCATATTTATAAGAAACCTGACTGTATGCAGTGAAATTCTCCCTTCATTTAGTGCTGTGGATAGGAATTGTCAAACGGTCCCTAACTTCTGGCAGGGAAACAATCATACTTATGAACAGCAGAGGGAGCCCCTGCCTTACTTACCAGCCATGCAGAACTCAAGCAGCTTTGTTTTTTGATCATTTATGACGATCCCTAAGAAGCCCAGACCACACTGAGCATGTGTATGTAGTCTAGTCTTGCAAAGATGTATAACAAAGTTACAAGATGACAGCCCCCTGTGGCCAACTTTGAAAGCATAAATCATTTGTTTGATTAGGCTTGTGGTGCAGTAAGTTCATGTTTATGTTTAGTATACAAAATACAGCATTTCTACCCTTATTCTATTTTACACTTTCCTTGCCCTTTAAGTGCCTCTACTTCAATGCTGTTTGATTAATTTTATATCTAAGGGGACTATTTATGAAAATTTTAATCCTTATTTTTTTTGCAGGTCAAAATTGAAAAATTGTGGGGTTTTTTTAATCTACAAACATCAAGATTGGTTATGTGTAAAAACCACAACAAACTCAAATACAGAAATTTCCCAAGTCAAAGCAGTCAAGGTCCCATTTTGGATTATTTGATTATAATGGTGTCTCTGGGAAACTGCCTTTCTGTAATGCTGCACTTTCTGGATAGCGGGTTTCCGGATAACGGATCCTACACCTGTGGGAGATATATTGCTTGAAGACATAGTTGGATGCCGTGTTAGAATGTAAAAAAATATATAAAGTTACTGGAGTTAAGTCTTAGTTGATTCAAAGACTGGTTCAACTGTCTTCTTCTAGTAAGGATTTTTTTCCCTTCTCTTAGGTAATTTATTTAGGCTTTAGATGTTTTATTGAGGTCAAGGACCGTGCATGTAGGCCTCTATAGATTAATGGATCTAATTGTGCATGGCCAACGTAACTCGTGTATTTGAATGAGTATTTGTACAGTTTTACTTCTAATACACAGATTATGCAGAGATGTGATTTCACTTTTAGTTTTGGATGGTTTATCATAGACTTCTGCACTCTGCCTTCAAGCATCAATTTTGAAATCGGAATTGCCGCATGCAAAAAAAGAGTGGTTGTGCATAAATTGGTGCAGCACAGTAATGTTCACTATAAACTCTACTTTGTCATTTATTTTACCAAATTAATCTTGGGATTCTAAATAAGGGAACAATGGCATAAGTATGAATAATTATGCTTCTTAATAGGTTTGATCCCATTACCAGAACCAGCAGTGGTGTTTGTATAATTACTGTGATATATATATATATATATATATATATATATATATATATATATATTTATTTATTTATTTATTATAATTTTTTTTTTTTAAAAACCCCTAGAGAATGTTGAGATTCTGCTATGCTGGTACTTTTTCTTCCATTGTTCAGTCGTTCTTCTTCCTTTTTTGGACAGTAGCAATACTTTGCAGAACATATTTTTCCCCTACATTCTGGAAACTCAAATTCAAAATTTAAAAAAAAAAAAAAATGTTTTGGCCATCTGCCAGATGTTGCTTTGTTTGCAGCAAAGTACAGTAATTAGGCAATTACATATTAATAAGCAATGAACACTTTTAACTAAAGGCTGAGATGTGCTCTAATTCATCCAATTCAGATAATTATAAATGTAATTATGGTCCTTGTTGAGGATATTTTAAACACATAGTTTGTAAAATACATTTTTATTTACATAATTTGTACAGACTGATTGAACTTGTGTTTTCATGCAAAAGCAACGCAAATATTCTTTCTGTAAGTAATCAGTATTTTGCGTCATGTCTGCTGTTCTGTTTCAGGATTTAAATGGTATTTTTATCACTAACTTCCATTCCTATGTTTCTGTCGACAAATGTTTATATTTAAACAGGGGGGATATTTTCTACATTTAGCAAAGAGTAAATCAAGTTGTCCATACATTGAAAGATTTGATTGTTTGGCAAGGGAACCCAATGAGTTCCTTTTTCCGATTTGGTCACCCTAGCCACCCCTTGCGTTGGACCTGTGCAGGACATAAACTGCCTCCAGAAAATTCCCTATTCTGTTCTACTGCTCTCTCCACAACGAGAGATTCAGGGAGAGAATTCCACATCTTCACAGCTCTCACTGTAAAAAAACCCCTTCTGAATATTTAGGTGGAACCTCTTTTCTTCTAATCGGAATGGGTGACCTTGTGTCAGCTGGAAAGACCTACTGGTGAATAAAGCATTAGAGAGATTATTATATGATCCCCTTATGTTTATTGTACATAGTTATCTTATCAGCCCTTAAAGGGCAAGGAAAGGCAAAGAAATAAAATGCCATTTTTACTTTCTTTAATGAAAAAGAAATCTATCTCCAATATATTTTAATTAAAAAATGTGTACTGTTTTTATAAGAAACCTGACTGTATGCAGTGAAATTTTCCCTTCATTTAGTGCTGTGGATAGGAATTGTCCGACGGTCCCTAACTTCTGGCAGGGAAACAATCATACTTATGAACAGCAGAGGGAGCCCCTGCCTTACTTACCAGCCATGCAGAACTCAAGCAGCTTTGTTTTTTGATCATTTATGACGATCCCTAAGAAGCCCAGACCACACTGAGCATGTGTATGTAGTCTAGTCTTGCAAAGGTGTATAACAAAGTTACAAGATGACAGCCCCCTGTGGCCAACTTTGAGAGCATAAATCATTTGTTTGATTAATCTTGTGGTGCAGTAAGTTCATGTTTATGATTAGTATACAAAATACAGCATTTGTAGCCTTATTTTATTTTACACTTTCCTTGCCCTTTAAGTGCCTCTACTCCAATACTGTTTGATTAATTTTACATCTAAGGGGACTATTTATGAAAATTTTAATCCTTATTTTTTTTGCAGGTCAAAATTGAAAAGTTGTGGGTTTTTTTAATCTACAAACATCAAGATTGGTTATGTGTAAAAACCACAACAAACTCAAATACAGAAATTTCCCAAGTCAAAGCAGATACAGATAAAGATACATCTGAGTAGAAAAGCTTCAAGAGACACCAGGTTGTACATTATCAGGATAAAAACTGCAAATATCATGAACTCTAAAAAGAAAAAAGTAAAATGTGGAAATGTGTTGAAGTTATAGATGGGGATATCTCCAGTCAAATATGGTGTTCTTTGGTGAAAGTTTAGGTTTAGGGTTTCACACCACATCTTTATCTTGTATAAGAAACATAGCTTATTAGGAACAAGTACTAATGAATGTCGCTGGACTTGAGCAGTTGCATTACATGCATCTGAATTGTTTCCACTTTGACATAGATGATGTGGCAACTATTATAGTGCTGAAAGAATCAGATTCCCTACAGGTATAGGTCTGTGTATGTTATTTGAATGCTATCTATTTGATTTATTTGAGCTATGGAATCTGGTATCCAAAATTACAAAAAGACCTTCATCATAGACACCCTTATAATCAAATAATCAAAATTTTTAAAAATTATTTTCGTTTTCCAGAAACCTCCAGGTCCACAGAATTTTAGATAACAGGTCCCATGCCTGTATTGTCTCTACACACTTACTCAGACTGTACTATAACAAAGTTAGACCACAGAACATACACTGCAATATCAAGAAGCCAAAGGGCCAAGTTACCAACAGCAATAACAACTAGTGATGGGCGAATCCCGTTTCGATTCGCCGAAAATTTTTCGAATTTCAGCAAAAATTTGCGAATTGGCGAAAAATTTGAGAAACGAGTCACGTCAAGTTTTTGATGCGTGTTTTTTTTTACAGGCGTCTCATTTTTTTTACGCCTACGAATTTTCGCTGGCGTATCGCAAATTTATTCGCTGGCAGCGAATCACGGGAATTCGCCCATCACTAATAACACTAATAACAACCATTACAATTAGGCAAGGAATCCACCACAGGCATGGGATCCATTAACCAGAAACCCGTTATCCAGAATGCAGAAAGCCTGTCTCCTGTAGACAATCATAATCAAATAATCTACATTTTGAAATTTAATTTTTTTTTCTCTGTAACAACAAAACAGTAGCTTGTACTTGATCCCAACTAAAATATAATTATTCCTTTATGGAGACAAAACCAGCCTATTGGGTTTATTTAGGGGCAGATTTACTAAATTCACATGAAATTCACATGAAGAATCGAAGTTTGATCGAATTTGTATCAAATTTGAATTCGAATATGCAAATTAGGCAAATTCGACCATCGAATGATTCAAATATTCAAATAAAATTTTATTTGAATATTCGAAAATTCGATTGTCGAATATTTCCCCTTCCCCCTACTTTGCCAGATTAAAGCTACTGAAATGGGGATCCTTCCCTGTGATCGAATATAAAAAATTAGAATTTTCTATATTCAATCGAATTGCGGATTTTACTTTCCCACTATTCCCTTGGTCGAATTTTGATTTTTTTTATATTCGAAATTCGACCAATAGTAAATCTGCCCCTTAATGTTTACATGATTTTCTAGTAGACCTAAGGTATGAAGATCTAAACAATATCGTTTAATCCAATATCATGATTAAACGATATTGCTCTTTCGAATGTTTCCCATATCTGTACAGGTATGGAGTCCGTTATTAGTAAACCCGTTATCCAGAAAATTCTAAATTACATAAAGGCCATCTCCCACCGAATCCATTTCATCAAATAATCCAAATGTTTTTAAAATGATTTCTTTTTTCTCAATAATACTAATAAAACAGTAGCTTGTACTTGATCCCAACTAAGATATAATTAATCCTTATTGGAAGCAAAACCAGCCTATTGGGTTTATTTAATATTTACACGATTAAGGTATCCAAATTATGGAAAAATCTGTTATCTGGAAAGCCCCAGGTCCCGATCATTCTGGATAACAGATCCAATACCTGTACAATATAACCAAAATAAAGTTAACTTTTAGGGGCAGATTTATCAGGGGTTGAAGTGAGAAAACTTCGAAATTTTACCATTGAATTTTCTTAAAAGTGATTTCTCGATCGAAAACGGACCATCTTCAGTCGTTTCGGTGGAATAAAACTCAACAATTCGCACAATTTTCACCAAAAAATTAGATTTTCAAAAACACTCCTTAAAGGTTCTGAGAGGTCCCCCATAGGCTAAAACCGCAATTCGGCAGGTTTAAGGTGGTGAAGGGTTGAATTCTAAGTTTTTTTAAGAGACAGTACTTCATTTTCAAATGGTCGAATTTTAAAATTTGAATTGATTTTTTTTTTCAAATCGAAATTTGGCCTATTCGACCCATAATAAATCTGCCCCTAATTGTCTCAGAATATCATTCTCTACATAGTACTAAATAGTTAATTTAAAAGTGAACAACCGCTTTTAAGATTTTCAAGGGCTTATCTGCACTAGATACAAAACTCAGAACCTCAACATTTGGTGATTCTGTTGGACTTCATCCAGAAGATTGATGCAACCCTTTCTGTTCACAACCAAATCAATCAACAATCAAGATAAAAACATACGTATAAAAACCTTATTATATTAACCTTATTATATTATATTAACAGAAAAACATTAAGATTTTTTATTTTCAAAAAGCAATCGACGATTTCAGTTTGATATGAGGCTGGTAGCAATGCACTAGTATGGCCACTGCAAGCTTTAAGAGATATTTATAGGAATGACGCAGGATTACAGAAGAATATGATGTTTTTAAACCTTTCCATAAAACTACAAAATGAAAGAACTTGGAAGGCTTTATGTATTTTGCTCTGAAAAAGCAAATCCTTCCCTATCTGCAGTCATGCACTGGTCATAAATATATTTTTTATTTGCATAATTTACTAGGGCGCTACAGAGCTGAGCAGCTCATTTGAATTTGCTTTCTCAAAACTAATAAAAAATATATATTTTTGTATCTTCACTCCCCTTAAAAGGTAAATAAAATCATTTCAGTGATCAGATGTACAGAAATGAATTCTCTGCTCTGTCACTTAAGCAGCCTGTTCCCTTACATTGGTAATAATCAGCAGTAGGAACGAGCAAAGTTTTACATCGGAACAAAATTTATGTGCCAAACACTTTCCCCAATGGTGCTACAATTATGTCAAGCATTTTCTTTCGCCGGAGAGAAAAATAGCCTTTTCCCTTGTGCATGAAAAAACTCCCAAAGAGAAAAACATGAATATTGACTACAATACATTTGGTGCAAGATAAAACATGGAGGAAAAAAAACACATGCAAGATAAATTCCTATTGGCTCCAATAAATGATTTGTTTTTAAACATTAGGGCACATGTAGCAGTTTGTTGCTGGTGGGAGATCATCTCTCCTGTGGGCAACAAGGAGGCCCATTATAGAATTTTTAGAGGTTTTTGAAACCACGATTCAACTCTATTTCTCTAAATTTGCAATATTAAAAGATCCAAATAAAAAAAGAAAGAACAAACACTGAATGATCCATAAAAAATTCAAAACCTCTACAAAATTAGAGTTTTTTTGGTTAGTAACTAGTGGGGAAAAATGGCTTTTCCACAAATCACAAAAACATTTGCATTTCTAAAAAGCGTTAAAAAATGCAAGTGTAAAAACCAAGAAAACCTCTAATGCAAAACTTCGCCAAGTAAAAGATGGTCATAGAAGTCAGTGGGAGCTACGCTTATCCTATTGGCCCTCTTTGAATCAGGACTTTTACAGGTTTTCTGCCTTTTTCTTTGCTACAAATTGTCCATTTTGATTTTCAATTAATTTTTAAGCCAAATCATTAACTTTTTTTTTATTCACACTTTTTATAATGAGATATTTTAATAAACTCAATGACAATGGTGGTTTTAGAGTTGTAAGTTAAGTCGTGGTTACAAAAGCCTCTAAAACGCTGAGATCCAACCTTTAAATAAATAAGCCTTCTAGAGTTTTTTGTGGTTTTTACACTTTACAAATCTCAAATTATTATAGTTTTTTTTTAAACCTGAATTTTTAAAAAAACAAATTTAATTTGGGGAGAAAAAATAAAAGAGTCTGTGTTAATAAATTGGCCTCATTTTGTCAGAAAATACATTTAAAGGACAAGTCAGCCCTGTAATAAAAAAAAAACCTGTACCCCCACCCCACGTAGACCCCCCTCCTCCTCCACCAAGCATAACTGCCCCTCCCCCCAGGGGAATGCCCCATGCTTTATACTTACCCCTCAGCGCAGATTAAGGCAGCTGACTTGCACGCAGCCTTCTTGTGGTCCTGTAAGCTGACTGGAAGACCGCCAATTTATGTCCTTTTCGGCAAATTGCTCCAACTGCACATGCGCAGCCATGCCAATCTCACAGTCAGCTTGGGTGGGATGTGGGTCTAACTGGGGTGGGGGATACAGGTTTTTTATTACAGGGTTGAATTCTCCTTTAAATGCAGAAGAATGCAGACTGCTGTATATAAGAGACTTTAGGGGGCAGATTTACTAAGGGTCGAATTTCGAAGTTAAAAAACTTTAAAATTCGACCATCGAATATTTTTAAAGGCTATATTCAGAAAATGGACCTATTTCAATCGAATAGGTCAGTTTTCGATTGAATGAATATCGTTCGAATTGTTCGAATGTATGGTTCGATTTGAACGATTTAAAAAAAAACGTTGATTTTCCAGGAGGTCCCCCATAAGCTTCAATGGCAATTCAGCAGTTTTAAGATGGCAAAGTTTCGAATTCGAAGTTTTTTTAAAGAGACAGTACTTAGAAATTCGAATTTTCTAATTTTTTCAATTCGAATCAAATTTTGGGCTATTTGACAGTTGGGTAAAGAGTCGGGGTGAGTAGTGAAAGGTACATGCCTAGCCCCCCCCCACACACCTTTGCGTCCTAGGCTCGTGCTTCTTCTGTCTGCCCCTAGTTCCAGCCCTGATTGTGGGAAAATGAGAAAGAAGGCATATACCCTTGATTAAGCCAGATCACCACATGTAAATGCATTCTGCATTTGAAGGTATTTTCTGACTCTCTGTCGCCTGCGGGAGAGGTAATCTCCCACAAGAAATAAAAGGCTACATATGCCATTTGTCCTTAAGATCATGTGTAGTCAAATACACTTGGTCCTCTGGTATAGGCCCAGAAGTGGAAGCTT
>CM044436.1:9801109-9825886 GCA_024363595.1 Xenopus borealis | reverse complement strand
CCCCCCCCCCCCTGCTGCTGCCACTCATTATCAGAATTGTGCCCCCTCCTTGTAACTGTACTGTATATAGAAATAATGGTATATCTTACCCAAGTATTTTGAATCTCTCATTACCAAGGCCAGAACTAGGAGAATTCAGAAGAGGAATGTGCCTAGGGTGCAAAAGTAGGGGGGGAGCACTAGGCACATACTGTACCTCTACTCCCCTCATTAGAAAAGCCCCATCCACTAACTTAGACATTACCCCCTCCCTGCATCCTCCTTGTGTGGCACTTTATTTCCAAAAAGTGTCCCTAAATACCATGCTCACGTATTCATGCAGAGTAGTGCAATGGTGCTCATGGGTGCCATCTTCCGCATCTTCAGTCTTCTTCTGTAAAGGACTGCCGACTTTGAGCTATTTGTGCCAAAAAGTTCTGGAAATTGCAGAAGGCGAGGAAGAGAATCCAAAGAAGAAGAAGACGGCTTCCATGAGCTCTACTGTGCTGCTCTGCATGTATATGTGAGCATGATATTCAGGGACACTTTTTGGAATAATGTGATATGCAGGGAGGAAGCAGAGAGGGGGACTATCTAGGGAAGTGGATGGGGTTTTTCTTATTGGGGGGTTTAGTTCTCCTTTAAACAGAGTTGGACTGGGGTGGCGGGGGTCATCAGGGATGCAGTTTCAGGGTCCCCCTCCGGACCAGACCCTCCTCTGCTACACTGAACATGTTTGTGCGCAAGTGCACGTATGCAATGTGGTTTTGCCAAGACCAATAATGTTGGTTGCAGCAGGAGGGGGGCCCACCAGGTTTTTTCCCAGTCTCCAGCTGGCCCAGTCTGACCCTGCCTTTAAATGAACATAAACGAATATAGCCAAACGGCTAAAGAAAAAAACATAATTCTAAGCATCATTCTAATATCCATTTATTAAAAATGTTCAGTGCTTTTACAGTTTTTTGTAAAATTTGTAAAATCAATTGCTATTGAAAGCTGCATTTGCATAAAGGGGTTGTTTGCCCTCAAACAACTTGTTATTTTCAGATAGATCACCAGAAATAACAACCTTTTCCAAATACTTTACATTTACTATGTGTGACCGTTTTTCTAATATTGAACTGTAAACGGTAATTTTTTACTTTCTAAAGCAGCTCCGGGGGGGGGGGGTCGCAGACCCTGTAAACTGTTCTAAATGGATACATTTAGTTGATCCATTTCTTATCTTTGTCCCTGCTGAGCAGAATCTCTGGGTTTCATTGCAGGCAGCTGTTAGAATTGATACAATAGTTGCTAATACTCCCGAGATGCTGCTGAGAAATGTATCAACTAAATGTAGCAAAATGTATTTATTAAAGGTTTCCTAGGCTTGTGTAGTGTAATGTAGTGGCTGTAACATATACTTCTATTAGACTTTGAAATTCGCGCCATATGCAAATTAGGGATCACTAGGGTAAATGCGCTTTGCCTGGCGAAGTAACACTAGCGCAACTACGCTACCGTTCGCCGACCTTAGCAAAACTTTTCACTTTAGTGAATTTGAGTAGCGTTGGTGAAAATTCGTCTGGTGAACTTTAGCTAAGGCAACGCTAGAGAATTTTTGCCGCTTAGTGAATTTCCCCCCTAGTTGTTACTATTTAAACAATGTTGCAAAAGTCTTCTTTCCCCAGCAGCCAGTGTTGGACTGGGCCAGCCGGACACCAGGAAAAATCCCGGTGGGCTCTGCCCCCCAACTGGCTGCGCCCTTAAAAAACTTTTGCTGCTGCGACTCTGTGTAGGCGCAAAGTTCGACGGCGTTTGCACAGGTGTGCACCACATCGGTGTTTGTTCAGGCGCGCACCCGCAATAGCCAGGAGGGCGAGAGTGCGGTGCGCAGAGGGAAGCCGGGAGGGGGCCCCGGTGACTGCCTGGAGGGACCTTCATGTGTGGCCCCCATTACTCCAGTCCGACCCTGCCAGCAGTAAAGACAGGTCTGTCAATCATCTGCCTTGTCTTACATTGTATCAATAGTCTCAGCCATTAGGGCAGAGAATAGAAAGGGACAGACGCTGCTTTAAATAGCAATACCAATAGAAATAAATGAAAAAGCATAGAAACGTTGTAATGAATGTATAAAGTTGCTTAGAATTATGTTTTCTTTTATTAGGCAAAAAAAAAATACCTTTAATAAGCATCCTCTTTAAGTAGACTGGTTATAAAACCAACTGTTCTCCTTTAAGTGTGAAAGCAAATGTTTTCTAATATTTCCATTTGCACAATACAGCTAAAACAGCTTTATTTACGCTCGCCTGATATTAATGAACCTTACATACAAATAGTATACATGGCATTTATAAACCTGATGATAAATCTGTTTCAGGTCTGCAACTAAACAGAAGCTATTTTTAGAGGAACATGCATATGTACAGTAGCACCCAACTCATTAATCAAGGCAGAAGTTTCTCTTAGCGCTTTGAACATGTTTATCTTTTTGAACATAAATTGTGAAAATGCAAAGTAATGTACTTAACATCTTACTTCTTACCCTATAGAGAAAGCTATAATAAAGCAAGACTAAAGTTAGTTTTGCAATGTAATATTGAATGCAGTAGAACCAATATTTTTTTAGGGGACTGGGAAAAAATGATGTAAATTCTAGGGAAATGTAAAATTAAGGAAATGTGTCATAGAAACAACAAAAAAATATAGTGTTTTAAAGGAATGGCAATATAATGTACAGTTGTGTTGCACTGGCAAAACTGGTGTGTTTGGTTTATAAACTCTACTATAGTTTATTATTATTATTATTATTATTAACATGTATTTCTGTAGCGCCAACTTATATTGTAGCTTACATAAACAATGTGCTGTGTAGCCATGGGGGCAGCCATTCAAGCACAGGATACACAGTAGATAACAGATAAATACTACTATAGTTTATATAAACACACAGCTGTGTAGCCATTCAGGCACAGGCTACACCCATGGCTACACAGCAGCTTGTTTATATAAACTATAGTAGTACTTATCTGTTATCTACTGTGTATCCTGTGCTTGAATGGCTGCCCCCATGGCTACACAGCACCTTGTTTATATAAACTATAGTAGTACTTATCTGTTATCTACTGTGTATCCTGTGAAATTGCATTCGACTATTTGCCACCTTAAAGCTTCCGAATTGACTTTGTAGCCTATGGTGGACCTCCTGGAAGCTTTCCTGAAAATTTCCTGGAAAATCTAAATTTAAAAAAACATTGTTTGATTCGAACGATGCGATCCTTCAATTCGAACTATTTTAATTTGATCTAATATGGTCATTTTTAAATCGAAAATGACCCCACCAAAAATGGCACCCATTGAAATGCATAAAAAAAATAAGTAAAATGTGAAACAGGGTTTGTGAAGTTAAGGTTTCACTCTATATGATCTGGTATTTTATTCAGATTTTCAGGCACAGGACAGCAGGTTATGACTGATCTGTATCTCCTTACTCATAGATTATTGTACACTGTGCTATAACTCTTACAGAAAACAACTCTTACGTAGTGGAGAAACACAGCAAGGGAGAACATTGTGAAGCAGACAGAGCAAGATTAACAGCAGGACTGAATTCTGAATAACAATGTACCTGTCAGTTTACACCGAAACATTCTATTGCTCCTCCGTTGTGCTTTTCAACCCAGCAACAGGTGTTTCTTGTAAATACAGACACGGAGGCTAATTTATAGGTCGTACTTTTAGTGGTAATAAATGTTCTTAAAATCATGATTAAAGGAGACCTGTCTCCCAAAAACCTTATTTCAAATCATATTTTATCACATTATTCAAGACATATAAACTTCAATTACATTATATACGTAAGTGATTTGAATCTTGTTTGCTTGGGTCTGGGAACTCATAATTATAGCAAGCAGGCAAGAGCTGTTTTGTGGACACTGTTATTAAGGCAAGTCTTGTATCATCTCAGAATCTTGTTTGTGCACCAGACTGGGGGACCTGATGTCCATCCCCGTGCACTGGTTACACAATTAAATGGTAAAGACAGCATGGGATTGTAGTGAAATCTATGAAGTGCTGAATGGAAAGTGAAAGTAATTGCCTGACCCGCCTCAATGCCTAATGCCTAATATTTGATTACAGATTGTTATGTCTGGGTGACAGGTCCCCCTAAAGTCTAGTGGGGGCAATGTAATATTGGTTGCTAACACAAAAATTGTTCGCAATTTGTTCGCAAGTGAACAATTTTGCATTTTAGAATACTGTGCTCCTAACGCGACAGTAGGATAGCGATTGTGAATTTTATAGCATGGGGCAGATTAACTAAATTTGTGTGAATAATTCAAAATTTGATCGAATTTTCAAAAAGATTAGAATTTTAATTTTCAAATAATTTTGTGGACACTTCTGTTCAATCATTCGACCATTCGATGGTCGAAAGTACTTGTCCTTTAAAAAAAATGTAATCCCTAGTTCACCAGATTAAACCTACCAAATTGCTGTAGAACCCTTTAGGAAGCTCCCATGGGGTTATTCCAGCATTTTCAGATCAAATAAAAAAAAATTTGATCGAATGGTTAAAATCGATTTTATCATTCAATCAAATTTTTCCTATTCGATCGTCAATCGTTCGAATTTCGTTAAAACCCTTTGAATTCGATATTCGAATTCGAAGGGTTAATATTCGACTAAAATTCAATGGTCGAATAGTATAATAGTAAATCTGCCCCTATGTGTTAATGTGCAGCATATGTAATTTAAAAAAAAGTTGTTACAGTTGCACCAAAAGTTTACATCCCCTTCAAGCAGGTGTTAAAGGTTCAAAATACACAATTAAGATTCACAATGCAATAAAAGCCTAATGCACATTTTATTACTTTCCCCCCATATCTCTGAAACCACAGTGTGAAAGTTGTTAAAAGTTCCGTTTATAAAAAGGACGAATGAAAATAGTCAGTGAGCAATCCGGAAAAAAAATCTGAAAACCTAGAAATTGTATGAATGAGCATTCAGATCTCTAAAAATCTCTAATACCACAAACGATAGACAGAAAAGACTTCTATATGAACCTGATATCTTTTCTGTACTTTTGGATTTGTGGATGCTATGGATTTTACAAATGATAAATAAAAAAATTGTGGATTAAGGAACTATGATTGCACTAAAAATTTGAGGAACAGAAGTTCCCAGAACATTCTCAAATCAGCCCAAAAGACTTTGGTAATTACTTACCTACATACAGGAACAACCTGCAATCTACCTGCCCCCCCCCCCCCATGCACAGAAATATACAGAGTTGGCATGTGTGCAGGAGTTGGGGATATTTTAGGAGTGGTGCAATGATGGGCTCCAGGAGAAGGGCCCAGATGCTTTAAAACTTGAATTTTTCAAGATTTATTATACCCCAATGCTGAAAAAATTTAAAAATCCGCCAACTCAGACCTGCCGAGGTTGTGTATAAGTCAATGACTTTTTCTATTTTGGACTTTCTTTGTTCTGCGCTGGAATTATCCCAAAAATCTAACTGTCTGACTTTTCAGGCAAATTTTTTTAAAAAATTCAAGAAAAAGCAAGAAAAAATTGAACAATTTAGGAAAAAAACACAGAAACAATCATGATTCGGGTTTTCATTCAGTTTTACTGAGTTTTTAACCAGAACCGATGAAATCAAGTTTTTAAATAAAGTCAAATCATGGACTCAAGTTTGGTAGGACTTTTTTTATTTAAAGCATGGGAAAAATTCAAATTTAGATAAATAACCCCCTTAAAGCACAATTTTACGTCTGTATTGCTTTAAAGGAACAGTACACCAAAAAATGAAAGTCTTTGCAAAGTAATGTATATATATAATATTATTACATTATATGTAAATATAATGTACTGTTGTTTTGCACTGTTAAAACCGATGTGTTTGCTTCAGAAACTCTACTGAGTATCCGTGGGGGAAACTATTCAAGTTGAAAAAAAGGAGAAAAGGTACAGGATACACAGCAGATAACAGATAAGCTCTGTAGTACACAATGGATTTCTTCAGAACTTATCTGTTCTATTGTCATTCCTTAAATACACTTTCAGTTTTTGGTGTTACTATACCTTTAAGGCTAAGGCCAGACGGGGAGAATCGGGGGCATTTTGTCGCCAGGCGACTTCTCGCCGCGACTTGTAGCCCCCGAACCTCCCCGAATAGCCAAGTCCTGGGGCGCACCGGCGTTACTTGAAAACGCCAGCGCCTATTCACACGGAGCGGCGCGCTTTTTGAAAGCGCTCCAAATTGCCTCGCGAGTCAATTTGGAGCGATTTCAAAAAGCGCGCCGCTCCGTGTGAATAGGCGCCGGCGTTTTCAAGCAACGCCGGTGCACCCCAGGACTTGGCTATTCGGGGAGGTTCGGGGGCTACAAGTCGCGGCGAGAAGTCGCCAGGCGACAAATTGCCCCCGAATCTCCCCGTCTGCCCTAGCCCTAATACACTGACTTTTGGGATCAAGTGTTTCTTTTTCAAGTTATCATATATTTCCATATATATATATATGCATTAGTACAAAACTTACATTAAACCCTTTGAAAAGCCTATCGTTTGTCTGTGTGTGTTGGGAAGCTTTACGGTTATGATTTTAATTTGTTTTTATTTCATAGTGTATCCTTTGTGTTAGCATGAAGGTGAAGAGGCTTTTAATGCAAGTCCAGATGGAGGTATGACGATCGCTGATGGTGGAATTCTGCCGATGTGAAGTGGACTGAAACCATTTTACCTGACCACCTGGCATAGCAATTACTGTCCCAGAGATCCCAGTTTGTATATGAGATTAAGGTAATCAGGTGGAAGGTTTTTACATTTGTTATCTGGGTAATATAGCTACTATATTAGCAGAGCTTGTTTTATGTTCTTTCATTGAATACTGTACATTTAGGAAACATTTAGGAATTATCTTGTACAATATTTTTGCATCTTCAAATAGTACTCATGAAAGAGTTGCAAAAAAAACATTCGCTTCTATAAGACGTTGCATTCCTGTAACATATTGGGGCCCATTTGCTAATATTCGAATTTCTATATTTTCCAGGAATCTCTAAAAATGTGTGGTTATTCAAATAAAAATTGAGATTCATTAAGGAGCACATTTACTAAGGGTGGAAGTGAATTTTCAAATAAAATGTTAATTTTTAAAATTCGAATTTAAAAGTAATTTTGGGCTACTTCCACTATCAAATAGCCCAAAATTCGATTTGAATTGAAAAAATGTGAAAATTTTAATTTTGAAGTACTGTCCCTTTAAAAAAATTTGAATTCAACCATTCGCCACCTTAAACCTGCAGATTTGCCATTATAACCTCCCATAGTCTTTGCAGGCAATTTAGCAAAGTTTTGCAAATTCAAATTGTTTTAAAGGGATATCATTCGAATCGTTAGAAACTAACGATGCGATTGTTCAAGTCGAACGATTCAAATTCGATCAAAGATGGCCACTTTTGATCGAAAATGGTCATTTTCCAAATGACCCCCCAAAAAAATTCAATGGTCGAATTTCAAAGTTTTTTCAGTTCACAATTCGACCATTAGAAAATGTGCGCCTGAGTCTAAAAACCTTGAAAAAACTTGCTAAGTAAAAGTTGTTGAGGTTCTATAGAAGCCAATGGGGGCTGCACTGATCATGCTGGATCTCTTCTAATCTGTTCAGACTTTTAGAGGTTTTTGGATTTTGCTTCTCTAGAAATTATCTGAAAAACTAAAATATTAAGGTTTTAGAAGTATTCATATTTTTAGGACATTGTTCAGCACTTTTTTCGTTTATATTTTTTGGGGCCTATTTATGAGGCCGCAATTTTTTCTGGTTGAGTTTTTTAAGCTGCTAAAAAGAATATGAAAATTCTCCAGATAAAACATGTATAAGTCAATGTCAGATGTCCCTTTAAAGATTATTTCTTGTCTTTGGAGCTTTCAGGGTTTTGGGCTGGGATTAGTTCAATAATTTGAAAAAGTTACATTTTCCGGCGTCAAATCAAAAAATTCACAATTTTTTGGAGTCAAACCGAAAGAAATTCTCATGATTCAATTTAAAGCACTATTTTGTCTCAACTTTTTCCCACTCATGCTTTTTTAATTTGGATTTATTTGGATTTAGGAGTTTGGTCAAATTTTTTTTTTATAGTGAGAAAAAGTCAAGTTTTAGTAAATACCCCCCATTATATTTGGATCTCTTTAATAAATTCAGTGGCATTCATGGTTTTAGAGTTCATGGGTTTAGCTGTGGTTTCAAAAAGCTATAAAACTACTAAAATTCAACCTTTAACAAAATCCAAATCCACTATTTTAGGATTTAGCCGAATTACAAATCCTTTTCAAAAGATTTTTCAGGATAGTGAACTGAATCTAAATCCTAATTTGCATAACAAGGGGTGAAAGAGAATGGTGTGTGGTTAAACACACTCTTTTTTTTTGAAAACCGAAGAAGCCAGAAGTGAATCGCTCTGTGGTGCTCACTAGAAAAACCCTGGGCTACTGCAGGTTTCTCCTGATAGGCGGTGTGTCAGGTAAGTAAAAGTAGTTACTTGGGGGTACTGAACTTTTGGCACCCCAAGTGTAAAATTGTATTCCTTTTCCTTTAAGTCTACTAGAAAAGCATGCAGACATTAAAGGATACTGTCATGGGAAAAACATTTTTTTTTCAAAATGCATCAGTTAATGGTGCAGCTCCTGCAGAATTCTGCATTGAAATCCATTTCTCAAAAGAGCAAACAGATTTTTTATATTTCATTTTGAAATCTGACATGGGGCTAGACCAGTGGGGGTCGAATGACCCTTTCACAGGGGTCGCCTAAGGGGTGTCCAAACTACAAAACCATTGTCTGGACAGGGTGGGTTAAAGGATAGTGTTGCGGCTGCCATTTGTTATTAAGAGAATGCGCAGTAGCTGACAATTCCAGGAGCGCGCAGTGGAATCATCGCTTCATGGGGGCCAATTTACCACAGGCAGGACGTCTTGAATCTGAGCCTGTCACTGTGGGGGCAATATTCTGGAATATTTTAGGAATTTGCTGTGGGCCAATTAAAAATGGATTGCAGGCTGAGGTTTGGACACCCCTGACTGGTGAGGCAATACGTACTTCACCTCAGCTGTCTGTGTATTTTACCGCATAACACTAGCAAAATTACAGTTATGAAGTAGCAACGAAAATAATTTTATGGTTGGGGGTCACCACAACATGAGGAACTGTATTAAAGGGTCGCGGCGTTAGGAAGGTTGAGAACTACTGGGCTAGACATATTGTCAGTTTCCCAGCTGCCCCAAGTCATGTGACTGGTACTCTGATAAACTTCAATCACTCTTTACTGCTGTATTGCAAGTCCCTTTTTCCCCCAGCAGCCTAACAACAATGGGAAGGTAACCAGATAACAGCTCCCTTACACAAAATAACAGCAGCCTGGTACGTAGATCTAAGAACAGCACTCAATAGTAAAAACCTATGTCCCGCTGTGTTCCATTCATTTACATTGAGAAGGAAAAACAACAGCCTGCCAGAAAGCTGTTCCCTCCTAAAGTGCTGGCACAAGTCACATGACATGGGGCAGCTGGGAAATTGACAAAATGGCTAGCCCCATGTCAGATTTCAAAACTGAATATAAAAAAACCTGTTTGCTCTTTTGCGAACTGGATTTCAGTGCAGAATTCTGCTGGAGCAGCACTATTAACTGATGAGTTTTGGAAAAAAACGTTTTCCCATGACAGTTTCCCTTTAAATAAAGCTTCCAATAAGGATTGATTATATCATAGTTGGGATCAAGTACAAGGTGCTGTTTTACTATTACAAAGAAAAAGGAAATCATTTTTAAAAAATTGGATTATTTAGATAAAATGAAGTTTATGGGAGATAATTTTTCTCTAATTCAGAGCTTCATGGATAACAAGTTTCCGGATAATAGATCCCATTCCTTTACATATTTTTATATGTAATAATAACCTAATAATAACGAAACAGCAAAGCATTTTGCAAACTCTTGTCTTGGCTATGTATTCGATCTTATGATCATGTTATGATCCTAGACAAATTAGCATTCAGCCTTACAAATAAAAAGTGCTTAGATGAAAATTTGTTAAGTAACTTGCTAATATGATTTAGAAAGAGGGAGAAAACCAGAGCAAGCCCAGCAATCATGGAAACCACAAATAGCCACCAGGATATATACTTTATTTTATGTATGGAGACACTGTCACTGCAATGACTCTTTTGCTACTTTTGCACCATTTGTATGATTACAATACATTCCAAATCAAAGTTAAGTAAAATAAAATTGCAAAATGCAATGCAAAGGATATACACAGTAGAGATGCCAAGGTATAAGTTGTTTGAAAAATCTGCCCATGTGCCAAGAAGCCTCACTATTTATCATACACTGGCATGTAGTCTCCTGATAATTTTGTTAATTTGTCCATGATTCCAAAAAAGACAATTGTATAAGAGGTACTGTAAAAAAGGTTAATTGGTTTTGTTGACCATCTGTTTGTACTGAAAGCAAGTACTAAGAATAATGCGTAATAAATGACAAGTACAAGGATTAAATAAATCAGTTCCAAGAATGAGACGTAACCTGTGGATAGCACTAATGGAGATGGAGTCATTATGTTACCAATTGAACTAACAGAGCCCTAAAGTTTTTTTTTTTACTTTTAAGAAACAGTGAAGCAAGGCTTCCAAGTAAGTCTCAAGGTGATAAGGGACAATACATTTGTTACATAGTTATGTACATCAGGTTGAAAAAAGACCAAAGTCCATCAGGTTCAACACTGTCAAATGAAACACAGCATCTATAACAGGGGTGTCCAACCTTTTGGCTTCCCTGGGCCACAATGTTGAAAAAATGTTGTCTGGGGCCGCACATGAAATACACAAACATTTTTGATTTGTAAAAGTAAAGAAAATGCACAGAAAAGATCTACAATACCGGTTGGATAAACAGATGGATCTATACACTAGACTTATTATATTATTATTATTATTACTACTACTAACTGGGCATCTAATACATCTAATGATGCATGGTTTACACATGATGAAATTCAGAATAGACTAGAACATGTTAAGATAAACAAAGGTCCAGGACCATATGGGAGTCATCCCAGGGTACTTAACAAGCTTAGCTCTGTGATTGCCAAACCTCTCTACTTAATTTTTCAGGATTCATTGAGGTCTGGCAGGTGCAGAGAGACTGGCAAATTTGAATACGCTATTCAAAAAGGGATCCCATTCTCAAAACTATAGGGCAGTTAGTCTGACGTTGGTGGTAGGAAAGCTTTTTGAAGGATTGATAAAGGATAGGATACTGGACTTCATAGCAAATAACAATACCATAAGTTTGCGTCAGCTTGATTTTATGCGTACAGTAATTGATCTTGCCAGACTAACTTAATTTCTTTTTATGAGAAGGTAAGCAGGGACCTCGATTCTGGGATGGCAGTGGATGTGATTTACTTAGACTTTGCTAAAGCATTTGATTCAGTGCCACACAGAAGGTTACTGGTTAAATTAAGGAATGTTGGCCTGGAACATAGTATTTGTAACTGGATAGAGAACTGGCTAAAATATAGCCTACAAAGAGTGGTGGTAAATGGAACATTTTCTAATTGGACCAGTGTTGTTAGTGGGGTACCGCAGGGCTCTGTACTGGGTCCCTTGCTTTTCAACTTGTTTATTAATGACCTGGATGTGGCCATTGAAAGTACGGTTTCTATTTTTGCAGATGATACTAAATTGTGCAGAGCTATAGGTTCCTTGCAGGATGCTGCCACTTTGCACAGTGATTTGTCTAAGTTGGGAAACTGGGCAGCAAACTGGAAAATGAGGTTCAATGTTGATAAATGCAGGTTATCCACTTTGGCAAAAATAATATAAATGCAAGTTATACACTAAATGGCAGTGTGTTGGGAGTTTCCTTAAGTGAGAAGGATCTTGTCTAATTCTGGGCAGTGTCCTTCTTTAGCTACTAAAGCAAATATGGTTCTGTCCTGCATAAAAAGGTCATTGAGTAACAGCTTGTGAAGGAATGAAGGATTCAAGTGCTATGGATAAGAACTAGAGAAACCTCCCCAGGCTGTCAAACAAGATTATGCACCAAATCCAGGATGCGGTTTGGGATACGCCCGAATCCTTGCGCCTGGCCGAACCAAATTGGAACCCTTATTTGCATATGCAAACTAGTGGCAGGACGAGAAATCACGTGCTGACTGAAAGCTGAAAAGCAGGAAGTCTTGTTCTGTTTTTATTTTGCACAGCCTATCTATTTACCCAGTTTTTATTTTTACACTGAACTGTTCCTTTAGATCTGGCGGCATCTGGGCTCCACCCAAAGCTGTTCTGGATTTTAGGAAAGCATACATGACATGTTTATAGTCCTGTAGTCCTGCACACTACTTTGTGTATGCTCCATCTATGTTGAGGCCTACTAAGCAAATTTATGACAACTCTATATTTATGTACATTTTTTGTCTATGTCCATAAAGCTATTCTGAGGTCAGTTAGAATATCAGATTTCAAATTTCAAATTGTATACATAAGGCCTGCAATTTCCATACAATAATACACAGCAACCGTGTACAGCACTGGACTGCACCACAAAACACCCAAGGACACTCCATAAGACAATAAGAGAATCTGCCAATTTTTATTGAAAATAGGAAGGATAAAATAAGGCACAGTAGTTATATAGTTTGCAGTAATTATAACATGCCTAAGGTTTCCACGGTTCTATTTCTATGCTTTTTCATGATATTGGTCCCACCATCACTTTATTAAGAAGTCCATTGGTTTTACTAATACGCAGATGTAAACTCTGTCAATCTGGTACCCCTGGATGAGTTACATTGCACAGATATTACTTGGTTAATTCCACAGATTGTTCCCTATACCTCGTTATCATATTTTCATTAGTTGTTTAATGCTGATTGGATTAGGGCTTTTTACTATTTGAATGTTAACCCTCCTTCCAACGCTAGTAGAAAGAAAGGGGTTGATGCAACATAACACAGAGGAGAATATATTAACTTTCTTCATGGAACCTACCATAAAGCAATGTATTTGTATACATATTGTTACACCATGTATTTGTATACATAGGGGCAGATTTACTAAATTCACATAAAGGATTCAAATATTCGATTGAATTTTCAAAAAGATTCGAATTTCGAATATGCAAATTAGGCAAATTCAACCAAATTTGACCATCAAATATTCGAATTTGAATGATTCGAATATTCAAATTTAATTATATTCGAAAATTCGAATATTCGAAAATACCCGATTAAACCTACCGAAATGGGGAACATTCCCTAAGATCGAATAAGAAAAATTCGATCAATCGCTTGAAAATCGTTCGACCATTCGATGATAGAAGTACTTCCCCTTGAAAATTTTCCTCGATTGCCTACTTCGACTGCCTACTTGAATCCGTGATTTACCCTTATTTATCATTAAAAAAAGCCATGAAAATATTGGATTGGAAAAAAATTTACTTTTTTCCGATAGTCACAAGTAAACCACAAGCTTTTTGTCGCACAAAAATCCTACATTTTTCAGATTTGTCACCTGAAAAGTCAGAATTTTTAGTGAAATTGGTAGAATCAGCAGAAAAGCCAAAAAGTTTGAATTATCATATGAAACCCAGCATATGACTGCTATAATGCATTTCAGACTTTCCTGCAAAGCAGAGAAAGTGAATAGCTGCTTTTTGCATCTAGTTATATAGCCCTATAAATGTGCTTAATCTGCATTTTAGAAATTAGAGTATGAAAAACATATTAAAATACTTCCACTTGCAAAAGTTATGGGCTCATTCATGAACATATATATTATCTAAAGACTCGCTTTAAAGAATACACCTCTAGTTGGTTGGGTGTAACTAAATGTCTATAAGGCTTTCACTTCTAAGAACACTCTCATGGGGTAAATAGAAATAACTGGTATGTCAAATTATAATAACTTACATAACTATATAAATTATATAAAAGCCCTTTACTCTCTTTGATAATTACTATTCTGTACAATTATAAGACTCAAGGAGGGATGTGAAGGATGAAAAATAATCATTATGTTCATGATTGTTTCTGATTTGCATTTAGATTTTAGTGGTTTTAGAGGTTTAAGAAACCACAAAAAAAAACTTTTGGAGAAAAAAATTGACTCATGACAAAAATAGGTTTGTTAGTATACAGGCTATACTGCTTCCAAGAGAACCTACAATCTACCCATTATGGAAAGCAGAGGAATTTCAGGTCTACTAAAGAATCATTCCTGGTCATCCACAAACTTTTATTTGTAACATCCATTCCAGGGGCATCCTGGCCCTACTGCCGCCACCCCCTTCCACCCAGTATCACCTCATTGGCCGGAGGGGATCCAGGGAGGGGTCTGTGATGCTGCTAGAGGGGGTCCAGGGGGGCCCAGAAAGTTAATGCAGAAAGAGCACAATTGCACTCTAGAAGAGCTGAATTGCCTGTTTATAATCCTTGAAATTCAGCTCCTTAAAGGACGATGTTAAGTCCCCACTGCCCCCCCCCCTTTGTTGGCCCCCCTCCCCACCTCCCATTTGCACATTTCTTACCCCTGAATTCTGTCTCCTCTTCAAATAGTGACTGCACATGCAGAGTGAGTGCAGCAGAGCTCACAGTCTTCTTACTCCTCTTCAGCAATTTCTGTCTCTTTCAGCACATGCAGAGTTATCGTAAACCGGAAGATTGATCCAAGTGCGCATGCAACAAAGAAGATGGCCCCTGTGAGCTCAGCTGCACTCACACTGCATGTGTGGTCACTATTTCAAGAGGGGACAGAATTCTGGGGTAAGACTGTGCAGGGGGGGGCAGGAAGGGGGCCAACAGAGGAGGGCCAGTTGGCACTTAACATCGCAGGGGGGTTAGTTCTTCTTTAAGTCATCAGGAGCAACATTTTTGCTGCCCCTGGTAACCAGTGAGGAACTGCCAACTGAGGTGAGTTTCTAGACTATACACTTGTTGGGCAAAAATATTACCCCCAACCAAAGGTGCAGTCTAATAGAGCTCCATTTGGGGGTAACAGTAGTTCTTTTTTATTGCTCCCCGCCACCCAGTACGATAGGCCATGTTGGGGCACACGCATGCGCATAATGAGTGAATGATGAGACTAGCTTATTATGAGCATGTGCATAATGTCAGAAGCACATTTGCACATGCACACCCGGTGCAGGTGGCCTAGCGCTGATCGGGGGCATTAAAAAAAAATATGATACCCCCAACTGGAGTGCAAGACTCCATTAGCCCACATATTTGCTTGGGGGTAATATTTCGCCCTTTAAGTATGTTTGCAATACCAATATCTGTGTAGTGACAGTTATTTAGGCTTACATTTCTTACAGGAGATTATTATAATATTAACAGAAGAGAATACAAATATAATATGTATAGTTGGAAAGAAAAGTTAGTAAGTCCTTCGGTTAGTTCTCCTCCTGCCGATCCTTCCACAGTCTCCTCACTGTGCACCGAAAAGTCTCAAAAATCCAGAAAATGGACCAGCGCCTAAGGCTGCGGAGGAATCAAGGAACAAAGAAAAAGAGAGGGCACTATATAGTGCAGTAAATCAGATATCAATTGGGGCACCCAGGTGTGATTAGATTATCAATTAGCAATGATGATGCCTCTGATGAAGCTGATGACGTCAGCGAAACGCGTCGGGCGTGAGTAAGGAGCGCTGCAGTGGGAACTCAGTCTGTGAGAGAGAAGGGGAGAATCAACATTGCCGGCAGAGAACATCAACCTCTCCACCCTCGGGCTAACCCTAGACAAAAATCTGCAATGCTGATAAGTGAAAATATCACTTTTTAAATGTGAGTGTATTATATTATTTTATTAAAATTTGCCTTTTAATTACAATTACACTATGGGAGGCCTGCCTTTTTTTCCTTAAGTCAGGTGGAGTACTGAAGGAGGAGAGCAATTAGGATTTACTATATGCAACATTTCAAGACTTGGTCTTGTAAGTAGGCATTTTTGCCACATTGTCTGAAGCACATTTTTGGTGATCCCGTGGACACAATTTAAGAGTTTAAAGTGAACCCCCCAAATTTATATCAAGAGTCCAGTGGAAATTCCTCACTTAATCATCATTGCTAATTGATAATCTAATCACACCTGGGTGCCCCAATTGATATCTGATTTACTGCACTATATAGTGCCCTCTCTTTTTCTTTTTCTTTGTTCCTTGATTCCTCCGCAGCCTTAGGCGCTGGTCCATTTTCTGGCTTTTTGATATTTAGGCTTGCCCCAGACTTGCAGCCTTTTCTATGGAGCCTTCTCCGCTTCATTTGCATGAAGGGGTCACCTCATTACCTCAAAGGCTAATTAGACACACAATGAATATAAAGCAATTTCAGAAAATGAACAGGCCCTTAGGTGTAATTATTGTTCCTCGTATGAAGAGAATAAAATGATACCAAGCAAATATACAAAACTAAATGCACAGTAATGGTCTTAAAACGGGAATTGTATCTGAAGTTAACACCATTGTCCCTGTCTTTAACAGCTTATTAAATAGATGCAGAGTATGATTTCAATGGGAATCCCAATAAGAACACTTGTAACAAACATATATCTTACAAGTAGCATCACCAATTGAAGTGTGGCCTGGCCCATCAAGCATTTCTTTCAACCTGTACAGAAAGCCAAGCATTTATAAATTAATTGAAAAACGGAAACATTAGGATTAAGAGCAAATAGTAATTTCTCCTTAATACCTGGGGAATTAGCCCCAGAGGCACATAACTTCACTAATTTCCTATGTACAGAAGTTGACAGTTTAAGGAAAGACCTATATCCCCAGACTTTTAACAACAATTTGGCCCTTGACAAAAATATATGTATTGTTTTAACTAAATTATTGTTATGTGCAGCCAACGAGTTCATGCTTACTAACAGTGATTGGAAAAATCCTCATCCTTGAACTGTGCTTGCACCCACTTCACATGAGAGCTGATCTATTCAGTCTATGGCTACTACTGCTAATTCCCAGTATATCCATGCTAAATTCAGAAGGACAATGGAGGTATAAAATGCAGCTATTACTTATATGTTATATCTTTTATATATAATTAAAGACTGGCATGGTGGCATTGCTTCTGGCGATCTACTTGGTGCTTGCAGCACATACAAGATAAAATGAGGTGCGGGGGGCAGAGGTGGAAGCCCTGGTGGCCCCCAGACCCCCCAATCCAATAGGCCCAGATTTTTTTTGTGAGGCCACAAAGGCCCTGGGCCTAGGGCAGCAGAATTTGAGGGGCGGCATGCCATCCAACCGCATCAAAAAAGCTATTAGCATTGGAGACACATGGCAGTCTCCAGTTCTGTGCCCAAATAAGAAGATTTGTGAGTGTGCCTGACCTAGGGTTGCCACCTTTTCTGCAAAAAAATACCGGCCTTCCTATATTTTTGCCATTTTGTCCTATCAATAACATTGGCATCAAGCGTTATTTTTACCGGCCAGTCCAACCCTAGCCTGAGCGCGTACGGATACAGAGGAGGGAAAAGGGGAGGAGATGGGATAGCTCCTGGCAGGGGGGGAGGAGAGGGGAGAGGAAGGCGCCTGGCAGGGGTAAGGGGAGGGGATGGTGCCTGGTAGGGGAGAGACTGCGGGGGCGGGAGATGAACCGGAAGGGGAGGGGATAGCAGAGGGGGACGAAACCGGAAGGGGAGGGGGTGAAGAGCAGAGCTGGCCTAGGGGCGGTAAGTATGTAAATCTGGGCATGTCTATACTGATTATATGTTATTCCTTTAAAGGAAAACTATACCCTGAAAATCAATACTTGAGTGACAGTTTATAACAAATTAAGTGACATATTAAAGAATCCTACCAACCTGGTATATATATTTAAGTAAATATTGCCCATTTACATCTCTTGCCTTGAACCACCATTTCGTGATGGTCTGTGTGCCATTTCAACTCTAACTATAACAGGAATTAGTGTGGAAGCAAAAGACACAACTCTGTTAATTGGCTCATGTGACCTAACTTTATAGTTTGTTTGGTATGTGTCAGGGCCCGAAGGCGCAGTTGAGGTGCGGACCAAGGAGGAAGCTTGTAGGAAGGCCAAGTTCGCAGTACAGGAGGGTTGTAGCAGAAGAGGAGTCAGACAGGCAATAAGGTCAGTTCAGGCGGCAGGATACGTAGTCAGGAATCAGGCTTAGGTCAAACACGAGTAATTCAGAACAGGAACACACCCAGGAACACTAAGAAGTAGAACCTATAATCGGGCAATGAAGATAGGCCACAGGCGTCCTTTTAAGGAAGTCTTTTGGCGCCAAAACGTGCGTGATGACGTCACACGCTGACGTTACGTATTGACGCGGCACGTTTTGACGCCGGCGTCAAACCTGCGTCCGGTTTGACGCGCCGGCGTCGAAGTTGACGCGCCGGCGCCGAAGTTGACGCACCGGCGCCGAAGTTGACGCGCTGACGTCAGACGTCCGCGACCGGAACCCAGGGCGTCGCCATCTCGGAAGAGGAGCATACCTTACAGTATGTTTGTGTGCACCGTTGAATCATACGATCCCAGGAGGCTGTCCTTATTTTTTAAAATGGCTATTTTCTATTGATGATTACCCAATGGCACATGCTACTAAAAAAGTATATTATTATGAAAATGGTTTATTTACATGAAGCAGGGTTCTACATGTGAGTTGTTTTTTTACAATATCTTTTTTATCTACATTGTTAGGGGGTATAGTTTTCCTTTAACTCCTGACCTGATTTCACAGCCATTGTTTACAGCAGGACCTTAAAGTGGAACTGCTCTTTGAATATAACTTAGGCAGTGGTATTCTCTGGCAATTTACATCTATTCTTCATTTTGTATTTTTTTTGTATGTGTGTATTGGTTTTATATTTAAGAGCTATGCAATTTGGAATCTCAGCAGGTATATTTTTATATATGAATATGCGATAACCTAAATGGAAAGCCATCCACAGTACAAGCATGGGGCCTGTTATCCCAACTGCTCAGGACCTGGGGTTTTTCTGGGTAAGGGATCTTTCTGTAATTTGGGTCTTCATACCTTAAGTCTACTAGAAAATCATTTAAACGTTAAATTAACCCAAAAGGCTGGTTTTGATTTTTGATCAAGTACAAGCTACTGCTTTATTAGTATATAGTAAAAATCCAGGTCCCACTGCAACACATTCAGTTACATTGTGTAGGAAAAACAACTGCTTGACAGAAAGCAGTTCCATTATAAAGTGCTGGCTCTTTCTGAAAGCACATGACCAGGCAAAATGACCTGAGATGCACCTACACACCAATATTAAAACTAAAAAAAATAAACTTACTAGTTTAGGAATGAAATTTTATATTGTAGAGTGAATTATTTACGGTGTAAACAGTGGAATTTAGAAATAAAAACTACATCATAAAAATCATGACAGAATCCCTTTAAAAAGTTCAAATGAACCTAACATAAAACCCAGAAGTTTGAGAGTACATGGATTTTTTTTCTTCCCATTGACCCCAATGTCCTTCATTGTACCGTGCATCTTTTTTTCGTTTCACGAGCAGTTAATCCAATAAACAAAACATAAATTCATGAAGCATTTTACTTTACATTGTTGATCCAATCTAGCTTGTAAAAACTTTATTAAATACAATTTTATTTATCCTCTCCAGAGAGTGATGGACTGTGAATGGTCACACACAGTGCACTAAATGATTGCTTCCATTACCACTGCACGGTGACAGAAGAAATGCCTTTGATTTGAATCTCGCTCTCCGGAGCAAACATGACACAAACCCAGTGGCGCCAGATTTATAGCGCTGATGACATGCCTGCCTCTGACATTTTGCAATGGTGACTTTGAGTGAACTTTTTCAAATGGAAATTCAAGCCCCCCGATCAGCATAGCGGGATTCTCAATTCCTTTCTGTTTACAAACAGCTATAACAATTATTAATGGCCCTTTTAAAATTGACAGCTACCGCAAAACAGGGGTCGTTATAGCGAGTCACAAATGTTTTATGGCATCATTTTTTATTTATTTTTCGGTCCTCCTAAGACGACTCCGCTCATTTGCAAGATTAAGCTGTGTGATTTATTTACTTTAAAGAGAGCTTACAACATTTTGTTTTAAACCTTTGTCGTTTTATGGCAGGGTCTGCTCAATACGGTCAATAACTTTGCTCAAGCATTGTGATGGGACTGCAGTTTGTGCTTATAGGAAAATCAATGCCATACTTAATAGATGTCAAGAAACCAATTGTGAAAAGTAAAGAAGCTTGTAAGCTTTTTGTTCCTGTATTAATTCCATTAGTATCACCTTGCCTTGTTCCCATATTATTGTTTAATCTGATGAATACTTCTTTTGTCTTTACATCACTATTAATATTGATCAAATCTTTCACCTTCATATGTTCTCGGTTTATTTCTGGGCTTCATTACAGTAAAGCGTTCTAACATGTTTTTATTGATGCTGCATTCATTTACGTTGAGTGTATTTCTGAATGCTTTAAAAGAAAATTAATTCATGTATCCCAGTTTAAGTGCAAGAAGGAGTCGTCCCCCCCCCAAATTTGTCTCCAGGCAAACTGGAATTTAACCCTTTATGCTAGCTTTGTGGCGTGCCGGGTTGCAACACAAGAAAGGATTGTGCTATAATTATTCAGGCTATAGTGACATGCAGGTTCAGGCCATAATTCACACATCCTACTTGAGTCGCAGATGGGTTTGAAACTCTTCCATCCCACCCATGACTTTACTATGCCCCATAGATTTTACAGCCCATATAGATAGACTCATGTCTGTTTTGCCCAGCCCCTTTTTTGACATTAGAGATGGGTGGGTAATGCCCAGGTCTATAGATACTGATGGATCACTGGGTCTGGTACAGGTTGGGAGAAAGCGAGTTAAGGTGGCCATAGACAGTCAGATAATATCATAAAAAATTTATTTTCGTATGATATTCGGTGCGTGTATGGTGGGAAACAAGCCAACCAATATGGGCAGAAGACTTGGATATCGGTCGGCCGGTCAATTGGGCTGGACGGACAATTTTGATCAGGTGCCTTTGAAGGAACCTTAACATCGACCATTGTTAGTGCTGAATTGTCAGATACAGGTAGAATTCCATTGTTTCTACCTGTATATCCTATGATTCAGCTCTACAATTGTGTATTGAAACAAACAATCTTTCCAAGAAACGTCGAAATAAAGTTATATGATTATATAACCAGCACCCGGGCAGATATAAAAAAACCATGCAGATCCGCACACCGTGAGGGACTGATGTTAATTACCCAGGTGCCGCTTCCAGGAAAAATGTGTATAAGTGTGAAGTTGAACAGCGCACTCCTGGGATTTTTAGATAAATATCAAATTATATTCTATGAAACCCGAATCAATGTTTCTGCTCAAGTCTAGAGCCTTTCTCAAGATTAACTATGGAAATTACAATATCACACTTAAAAACCCACCATGTGTTTCTCCCTCCAATGCTCCTCCCAAAACACACCCACACTCACCAAAAAAGCTACCCAGAAGAATTATAAATATTAAAAACATTCTTAAAATAAGCCATAATGCACAAACCAAAAAGGTACTTATACAGTATATATCTTCATTATAAAATTAGAATAATTACTTTATAATGTATAATTGCATTATGTTAAACCTAATACAATTTACACAATACAATACGATTTTACATAGTGTTGGACTGGCCCACAGGGATACCAGGAAAACTCCCGGTGGGCCCAGGTGTCAGTGGGCCTCTTGCTTCTAACAATTTGGCCTATTTCATGTTCATTCCCTATTTCTTTATGTGGAAAAAGAGGCTTAATAATGGAAGAATAGAGTATAGTAAGTAGAGCTAAAAGACTAGGAGAATGAAGAGGTTAAGTGAGGAGAGAAGGAATAATAGTTTGGAAAGTTGGGCTCCTGGTCTAAGGTTTTCTGGTGGGCCCCTAGTCTAAGGTTTATAATGGTAGATTTAATGGTAAGAGTAAAGTCACCTCCAATGCTTCTGTTGCATAAGCACAGTTATCTAGGATTCAAAAATATATACTGTATATATGTATATAAATCATAAAGAAAGATTTTGCCAGCATGGAGCATGTTTGTTATGTTATGGTCATATCCTTATTGAGACATAATGTGATAAAAACAAAGTTTATTGTATTGTTTAATTTCAGTGACAGTATGCACCAAATACAGTAGTTCCTCTTTGGCAGAATATGCTTCTTTGGGATGTAAATCTGTTTGATTTGTTTCTTCTGCCTGCTTAGGACATATTGTATGTTAAATTGCTTGGTTACAATATATGGAACATTTTTTATGTAGATTTCACTTGGAAGTCATCATTTTATCTCTCTCATTAAATCAAAATTTCCCTAATACACATTCAATTTGCTTTAAATCTGTGACAAGCAAGAGGGAGCTCCTGGTTGAGGATCTATTTCCAGGAGAATTAGAGGAAGGAACACATTAAGTCTGCAACTAAGGTCTGGGATTCCTGTTTTCTCTACATTATCTTCTCCCCTGTGAAGAAGGGGTATTATACATGGAATTAGTACTGCTCTAAACTACCATATGTCCTGGGTTATAATATAGGGAATTGTTACTGTATTTATCTACCTTTAATAAATGTTGTGACTGTGGAGTCAGGAAGGGATTTTTTCCCCTCTGAGGCCTATTAGATGGCGCTAGAGTGCAGTACCTTGCTTGTGATGGACTACGGCCATTGCACTCTACCACCATCTAGAGGCAGAATTTAGAACTGGTGAAACAAAATGTGAAGTCCTGATGGCTGCATCTGTACGTTGCACATGACTCCAAACCCAGGCTCAGTTTTAGCAGTGATCACCTATACCAAAATGTATAATCTCCAGGTTTAGTTCAGTCTTCCATAATATTTACTGAAATGTGTTGTAAGGGCTGGGAAATTGACAATATATCTAGCCCCATGTCAGATTTCAAAATGAAATATAAAAAAAACTGTTTGCTCTTTTGAGAAATGGATTTCAGTGCAGAAGTCTACTGGAGCAGCACTATGAACTGATGCATTTTGAAAAAAAACATGTTTTCCCATGACAGTTTCCCTTTAAACAACAGAAAATACCCAAGCTTTGTGTACAATTAGATGTGCATCACTGCAATTATGTAGAAACATTTTATATGATATTAAACTTGCATGAATACATGCATGCAAAGGTCCCACAAAGATGGTTACCAGGATCAGACCCAGTAGTGGGTTTGGGCCAGCGGAGCCTACAAGGGCCAGTCTGACCCTGATGACTACATGTACCACAAGTACCTCAACATAGATTGTCAGTTCATTGTTATCATTGATATTCTCAAAAATGTTAAAAAAAACATTCAGGTAAAAGGATTCTTAAGAAACAAAGTTGTCTGCATTTAGATTAACTCTTTTATGTGCATTTAGCATTTAGTTATAGCCATTCTATCAAAAGAGTGAAACTTTTATATGTTGCTAAATCAGCGATTCGCATTAAGATACTCCTCAGACACTTTTATAGGGGAAATCGGCAGTTAAAATGTAAACAACAAAAATACAATTAAACCTGAAAGAAGGAAAGGAAATAAAAGAGTTGGCCAATAATTACAATTAGATTTTTCCATTCATTTATGCATGTGACATTGTTAACTAGAAATAGCTCCACTAAATGTGTCCATTGTATTATGTGTTGAAATATATTCCAATAAGGAAACAGGTTTCTAATTAAGACATTTATTCTCTGCAACTTATAGATGGGAAAGTAAGTTAACAATACAATTTGGGAAAGGAAATCAACATTGTTTTAGAAGTTCAGAGCTTCACAGTTACAGGTTGCATACAATTGAAATACATTTCTATCAGTATTAAAATGAATCTGACATAAGAAAAAGGAGACCCCTTCCCCATTAAGCTTACAGTCTAAGGGGCATATTTACTAAATTCACATGAAGGATTCGAAGTTCGATCGAATTTTCAAAAAGATTAGGATTTTCGCATGTTTTTGAAGACCACTTCGACGTGAATTTTGAAAATTCGTTTCGATTCGAATAGAAATCTATTCCAATATTTCACTATTCGAATAACTTCCCCTTTAAATTTTTATTCGACTGCCTATTTAGCCAGATTCAACCTACCGAAGTGGTTTTAGTGAAATTTGATTGAATAAAAAATTTGGATCGAATGGTTAAAATCGCTCAATCGTTCAATTCAAATGATTTTATCATTCAATCGAATTTTCACTATTCGATCATTTGACCAATCGAATAGCGGTAAAATCCTTCGAATTTGAATTCGAATTCAAAGGATTTTAATTCCCATGCTATTCCCATGGAAGAATTCGAGGGTTTTCACATGCACAAATAAGTGGTGGTATTCAGAATGGCTGTGGTGCTAGACTGTAAGTGCCAAGACTAGACTCGATGCCATGTTAGTGTTCCAAAAGGCAGTATTAGAGCTCAGTTTTGCAGCATGGTGGGTTTGCCCATAATTTATGAGATTGGACGCCAATTGGACGCCAATGCATGCTAGTGAATAGGATGTCAGTCTACTTTTGAAGAGGCTTAGGAAGAGTTCTATACTTAGAATTCCAAACGTAAAGTGCAGTTAGATGGTAAAGCTTTAAAGGGCATTACACAACATTTTTAACTTAGTTCAATGAATAGGGTTTTCGCTGAACATTTTGCCAATTATTTTCATTAGGAGAAACTGTATGCAAGGTTTTTCTTATGCCCTAAACAGAACAGATGATATAAACAAAAGGAAGTCCCATTGTACTTCCTGTTCATAGGTGTACTATCAAAAAAAAAAAAAAAAA
>CM044436.1:9752487-9790531 GCA_024363595.1 Xenopus borealis | reverse complement strand
GAGGTACTGAAACCCTGGAAGGTGATCTCTCAACTCCTTTGGGCTATGCCTAGTGTGGTGCCTATGCTGTCTCTGCTACACCTGTGAGATATACTGTGGCTACCTCATGTGTGAGTATAATAAACCTGTGGTGCTTTATGACTGAATAAAGTCTGTTCTACCGTTTTGCAAAGAACCCCTGGCATCCAACTCTATTTTTGTGTATTTTTGGCAGAAGTGAGTTGTAGTACAACAACATCAGCACGTGTGTTTCCATTTTGCGAAAGCCCATTCTGGTGAAAGAGGGTCACATGTAACTCATGCTCTACCTCTCTAGTTGGTATTTGTCTGGTTCAGCCAAAAAGAGATTACACCCACTTCATTTGAAGCAGTGTCGGTGGTTCTTTTCAGTGACGACAATGAGGTTGTGGAATGCACTGCTGGGTGATGTTGTGATGGCTGATTCTGTTAATGCTTTAGAGAGGGGCTTGGATGATTTCTTGGACAAGCATAAGATCCAAGGCTATAATGATACTAAAGTTTACAGTTAATATAGATACAGTATGTGCATACAGTATATAGTTAATGTGAGTGCATGGAGGGGTTGGTATGAGTGTATATATGGATGCTGGGTTTCATTTGGAGGGGTTGAACTTGGTAGATTTTGGCCTTTTTTCAACCCAAATTAAAAATGTACCTATGTAACTATGAATTCCTTGAAAAATGTGCATGTCCTTTAGCCTCAAATTTAAAGTTTTGATAGACAGACAAATACTGTTCACTGCTGGGTAAAATTAGCAGAGTTGTATAAAAAAAATCTCCACCCATGAAGCGACCTTACCTTGCCCTTAACAGAAAAAAAATTAGGATTTTAATGAATGTGCTGCATATTTAGACAGCTTAATGTTACTGGGCAATTTGTTTTAGTATAGAATTAGGGAAAGGAAATGGTAGCCAGTTTATAAAAAGGCTTTCAGGACCTAATTATCAAGCTGTGTAAAAAAGTGGAGTTAGAATACGCCACATATTATTATGTTAACTCTATGCTATAACATTCTGGTATAAAACCACTGTAAAGTTGCACATCTATTTTATTTTCTTACATGTTGCATTTATTTTAAGTTGAGCAAAATCGAAATACATAGTTTTATAAATGACACAGTTTAATAGGAGATTGAAAATCCACTGAGGAGCACTCCCACACCAGATTATGTGCAGTGTAAACACCCAGAAACGTGTATCTTTCTAATACATTGCAATAAAAGCTATGACATCTTAACCTTGGTGTGTGCTGGGCCCCTTCTTTCTAATATTACAACTTTATAAATTACACCAGTGGCATAACTAGAATTTACGGGGCCCCACAGAAAATTATTTTTCTGGCCCCAAAATGTTTAGAGGTTGACCTTATTTACCAATATTTATGGAAATTGTATCTAAAGTAAGGCCTCATGGAGCCCCTATATGTCCTTCACCCCCCTGCAGCTGCAGGGTCTGCTGCCTCTATTGTTATGCCCGTGAATAACACCACTGTTTACATCCCTTTTTTCAATTTTAGGCATTCAAAAACTGCTTGCCCAGCAGTGGGTTAAATCATTCTGCTGTGTTAGTTCAGGTAAACAGTCAGACAAGCACAGGAACTTCTGGTAAATTTATTAGAACACGGCCTGCTCCATTGCTCTCACCTTAGACAGGAAGTGGGGAGCAGGAACAGGAATCATAAGGCAATGGCAAAACAGCAGGAATGCTCTTTGTCCCCACAAGCAGGTTACTACACAATGATGCCATTCTTTAAAAGTACTTGCATCCAAAGACACTACTTGTATTTCCCTATAGTTGTGCTTAGTACCAGTGTGTTGGTCTGGTCCCCTCTGAAATGCTTGCAAGTGCTCTCATTGATGTTCTTGGCCTTGTAGCAACTGCCACCTTCAAACTGGAGGTATTTACAGGGTTCCTTCTGTGAGCTGTGTCAATAGGCACCTGTAGACTTGCCCAGTAAATATTCCACATAGTAACATAGTAAGTTAGGTTGAAAGAAAATGCTTGACCATCAAGTTAAACCTTTTAACCTGTCTAACTGCTAGTTTATCCAGAGGAAGACAAAAAAAACCATCTGAAGCCTCTCCAATTTGCCTCATAGAGGGAAACAATTCCTTCCTGTCTCCAAGATGGCAATTGGACCAGTCCCTGGATCAATTTGTTCTATGAGCTATCTTCCATAACCCTGTATTCCCTCACTTGCTAAACACCATCCAACCCCTTCTTAAAGCTATCTAATGTATCAGCTTGTACCACTGATTCAGGGAAACAATTCCACATCTTCACAGTAACTGTAACAAAACCCCTTCTGAATATTTAGGTGGAACCTTCTTTCTGCTAATTGGAATTCCATATATAGTTATCATATCACCCCTAAGGCACCTCTTCTCCAGCATGAACAACCTCAATTTGGCCAGTCTTTCCTCATAGCTAAGATTTCCCATACCACCAGCTTAGTTGCCCTTCTCTGTACCCCCTCTCTCTTATTTGCCCTTGATGCAGCTGACTGGGTTTTATTTGTTTCTCATATTAGGTCCGTGTGGCATGGTGGCTCTTCTCCCTGACCCCCCATCCTGGCCACCATCACACCACAAAAGGAGAACAAGGTACAGGGAGTGGTGGCTAGGGGTTGTGGCTGGATGCAGAGGGGCCTGAAGCGCAAGACCTGGACCCCCCAGTCCAACACTGAACTAAAATCTTGTGAACTAGGATTACAATAAATAGCAGGTATGTATGTATGATCTGGATTAACAATTTCTGCAATTCATTTGGTAGAAAAGCAAAGCAAATGCAGAAGGAAGTCCCATACATTACCTGGGCCCGAGGTGGTTTCACAGCAGACTGCCTGCCTGGCCAGGAAATCAAGGACTTTCTGCCTAAAACCAGACCACTAAGCAGGTATTCCAAAGGTACCTGAGCCAGTGTAGGATTCTAGTTTTTCTGTGTATTCCAGACAGGCTTCAGATCTTTATAATCAGTCAAGAAAGACTGCAGGACTGTTCCAAATACTCAAGTCTATGAATCACACAGATTGGTTATTTGGATGAAATTTCAGGGATTGGATATACCTAGCGCCATAGAACTGTCCATTAAAACCAGTTTTTGTTTATTTGTAACCTTATTATGCTTTAGCACATGATCCAGGGAAGCAATCAATCAATTTAATTATGGGTATATGATTAGTGATTCGCGAAACGGCAGCAAATATTCGCCAGCAAAAATTCGCGACGCGCGTCAAAAACGACGTGCGACTCGTTTCACAAATGTTTTCGCCAATTCGCGAATTTCGCTGGAAATTCACAAATTTTTCGGCGAAGCGAAACGGGTGAGATTCCCCCATCACTATATATGATCTATTTGTTTGTGAAGATTCATCCAGGTCATAGTATATGTACAGAAATAAGTCAAATCAACTTGACTTGTCTTGTTTCTTTTTTTATTTTTTACATAGTTTGACATAGTTCTACAAATATAGAATCTATTATGCAGACTGTCAGAGACCTGGTGTTTTCCATATAAGAGATCTTTCTGTAATTTGGATCACCATACATTAAAGGGGAAATTTACTTACCTCTGCAAATCCGGCAGCACTGCCTTTGCCTCTCTTTGCTGCTCTTGGCCAGGGCTGCGCAATTTCATGAAGATCCGAAGTTGCGTCCAGGGAGCCAAAAGGTAGTGAAGTTGCGCTAGCGTAAATTAGTTAGGCAAAGCGAAGTAGCGCTAGAAAACGCTAATTTGCCTATGGCGCCAAATTTTAAATTGAATGGACCAGTATGCTGCGCAAATACAGAACACTAAACACAGGGAAACGTAATAAAAGTTTATAGAGGTGTTCTAATGCCCTACACCTGTGCCCACAGTATATTTAAGGTGCCATATGTTAACAAATGTAGGGGGGAAGGTGGTCACCCTAAAAAAAATCACTCTTTTGCAGCCTATCACCCAAGGTTCAGTAAAAAGAAATTCGTAGTAAATTTGCATAGTTTCACCCCCTTCCCCAGAGTGCAACTTCACCAGGCGTTAGAGTGCAAAGTTGCACTAGGCTATCTACATCACTAGCGAATTTTTGCCAGGGTCACTGTTTGCGAAGTGGCAAATTCGCATCACACTTCGCACTTCAGTGAATTTGCCCCTTAGTCTTATAAAAAAACATTTACACATTAAATAAACCCAAAAGGATGGTTTTGCCTCCAACACAGACTTATGCAGATTCATAACTATTAAGTACAAGGTACTGTTATGAATACAGAGAATTTGTATTATTTGCTTTAAATAGGCTGTTTGTGCATATACCTGTAGTGCACTGGTGTTATACAGTATAATAAAAAAAATCAATACAAATATTGTATAATACACAATAAAATCTGAGCTAATCTGAAGTCTTCTGACCTAAGCTCCCCATAGACGCAACGATCTTTCCCTGCCGAACGACCGATCTTAGGGAAGTCCGACCAATCTGTCAAATTATCGTGAAGTTAGTGGGATACAAACGATTGTACATCTTACGATTTTTCATCCGACATGGGTCTGAAGATTGATCTGCCAGGTTAGAAAATCTTTATCGGTCCCCATGCAATCTACCTATGTTTGCAGGGCCAAGCAGGCAGTGATCCTTCAGTTTTGCTGGCAATATCGCCTGAAATGGTCTTTTTAGTTGATGGACACATTGGACATTTAAACGATTGTTTTAAGACAATCGTGGTCTCACGATAACCATTGGATCTTTCAAGAATCTTTACATCTATGGCCAGCTTTATGCAGGGTCGGACTGGAGGGACCAGGGTACTGCCCCATGGCCCCCTCCAGCCCCACCCCTGCTGCCATGTTTGAGCAAGCACAACACTGTGTGCTCATGTACACTGTGCCGAGTATGAGCGTGAGCAATGTTTTTGCAGAGAACACCCAACAAAGGGAGGTTGTGGCATTAAGAAGCAGTTCTGGGTGAACATCTGCCCAGCAAGGCCTACAAGAGCTGGGTCCGACCGAGTTTTTTCACAGTGTCGTGCCAGCCCAGTCGAACCCTGGATTTATGGCAATATTAACAAAGCTATCACTTACTCTGTAATGAATTCTTAAAAGGGACAGAAAAATACTTCTTACAATTGCAATTCAAATTACAAATAGCTTTTAGCTTTAAAGCCAATGACATTTTTAACTAATACATATTGAAAGTTATTTAAATGTACATATATAAGAAAAATAGATTGAGTTGCTCCTTTGAAAATGACAAAGTACATGAGTGTGCTGGGTAATAAAGGCAGAATATTTGCTCTACTGAATGTGGAAACAAGTGGGAGGCAAAAGGGGAGGAGGCAAAAGAAATGATGAAATATGAGAGGAAAGAGAGAAGGGTAGAGAAGAATGAATTAGGATAGGCAAAGAAGAATGATAGTGTATTATTCTGAAGGGGTAAGAGAAAAGAGAAAGAAAGCAAACAGGAGATGAGAGAACATAAAAAGGGTGTAGAGAAAAGAAAATGATAAATTATCAACATAAGAGAAAGTTTTGGCAGGAGGACAGCAAAATAGGTAAAAAGATAAATGTTACAGGCTTAACGTGGAGGTGGTGAGTTAAGAGAATGTATAGTATTACAACAATATGGGTCACTTTGTGGAAGGTTGCAAATTTGCTAGAATAATAACAATAGGTAGTGAGTGCGTTTAACAGACCTAGACTGCAGCATTTCCCAATGGGCTCATTATGCAGCTGTTCTGCTCTGTTGCTAGAACACATATATATATATTAAACATATATATTAAACAAAATAAAAATACACAAAATGACTTTCATCATTCTTTTTGTGCAAATGCATGGTTGTGTATACATGAATTCTCAGCTGCCTTGTAATTCATGCGCATGTGTGACAATTGCTGAATTATTTATGTCTGCAAATGTCTTGTGTTCAAATAATTAGTTCAGTATTTTTAAATAAATATATAGTTTTGGTCTCCAGCACTCAAATGGGATATTATTGTAATAGAGCGGGTACAGAGAAGGTATGGAAAATCTTAGCTATGAGGAAAGACTGGCCAAATTGGGGATGTTCATGCTGGAGAAGAGACGCTTAAGGGGTGATATGATAACTATGTATAAATATATAAGGGGATCATATAATAATCTCTCTAATTCTTTATTTACCAGTTGGTCTTTCCAGCTGACACAAGGCCGCCCATTCCTATTAGAAGAAAAGATATTCAGTTTAAATATTCGACTTTTTACAGTCATGATGGTTGATACATTAGACCAGGGGTGTCCAACCTTTTGGCTTCCCTGGGCCAACTGGATATTAGATAGACTTATTATATTATTATTACTGCTAACTGGGCAATGGGCAGAGTCCCCCTTACTGCCTACTCCTATATCCACTGCGACATGAGGTTTCCTCGGGAACCAAGGGTTTCAAGCTGGGCCGTATTCATATCCATTCTGGGCCGCATGCGGCCCTCGGGCCGCAGGTTGGACAGCCCTGCATTAGACAGCTTTAAGAAGGGGTTGTTTAGCAAGTGAGGGAATGCAGGGTTATGGAAGATAGCTCATAGTACAAGTTGATCAACGGACTGGTCCAATTGCCATCTTGAAGACAGGAAGGAATTGTTTCCCTCTATGAGGCAAATTGGAGAGGCTTCAGATGGTTTTTTTTGCCTTTCTCTGGATAAACTAGCAGTTAGACAGGTTAAAAGGTTGAACTTGATGGACAATTTTGGAGTCAGGAAGGATTTTTCCCCCTCTCTGAGGCAACTTCTCCCTTCATTTACTGCTGTGGATAGGAATTGTCAGATAGTCCCTAACTGCTGTGCAAGGAACCAATCATACTTATGATCAGCAGGGGGAGCCCCTGTCTTACTTCTCAGCCTTTCAGAACTCAAGCAGCTTTGTTTCCCTGTAGAACAGTCGGTGACTGTGTAGAGATTTGTGTTGGATTTTATTTTTGCCTTTACATCCCCTTTAATGTTTCCAAAGCCAGCTACAGGGATCATGGAGCCAGATTTAAACAGATAAACTGGGATTCTATTTGGAGGATATATCTGTCAGGGGGCCAGCAGCTCCCTCAGGGAGGTAGTCAGGATCAAGGAGGAAGCCCTTCCCAGAGTCCAAGGCAGAGTACAGTTCAAGGTTAATCCAATAGAATGGTCAAGGTTCAGGCAAAGGTTCAACAGGCAGGCAGCACAGAATCAAGGTCAGGAAACAGGCCAGAGATCAATAGCAGGAACGAACAGGAATATTAAGAACCCAGGAACAAAATTAAAGATTGAGCTATACTCGGGCATCGAACCCATGTCTTCAGCATCTTTTATAATTTGAATTTGGCGCCACAATCCCTCTGGCGTGGCGGGATGACGTCACTGGCGGCGCCATAACCATGTGTCGGCTATGGAGCTCCAAGGAAAGGCTCTGGGCGGCGTTCGTGACAATATTGCTCAGCCACTGGTTCTGCAGAGTTGGAGAAACTTTGTATTAAACAATGCAAAAACTATAAAATCCACATTAAATTACTGACAACAGTCTGCATATTCTGATGATTAATCTTTCTGTATCGGCTTCTGGCAGATATTATTTGACTTGTACTTTTTTAATAATTTATGACAATGCCTTGGTCTTGCATGTTTAACAAAGTTACAAGATGACAGCCCCCTGTGGCGAAATTTGAAAGCATAAATCATTTGTCCTTTAACAAGCCTTCAAATAATTTGTCTACCACAGATGTCATACTTACTGTCAAACTTACTGACCTATAATTGCCAGGCTGAGATCGTAATTCCTTTTTTAAATATTGGAATGATATCAGCCTTTCTCCAATCCATAGGCACCATACCAGATGAAAGGGAATCTGAGAAAATCAGAAATAGGGGCTGGTCTAAAACTGAACTAAGCTCTCTCAGGTGTATGCCATCAGGCCCTGGAGCCTTGTTTACATTAATTTTTATTAAAGCTTTTTGAATCATATCCTGAGTCAGCCAATGACTAGATTGAACTGAGCTATCAATGTCAGATTTATGCTAGCTTTGATATAATCAAGAACAAGGTAATGCCTGATTACTACTGTACATAGAGACAGGGCAATACATATAATATTAAAAATTGCTTGTTTACAAAAATGGTAATTTGGAGCTTTCCTAATAATAGGTTTCAGGAGAAAAAGTTCCATCCCTATATTATTTGCTTTGGTACTAGATAGTTGAATGTCGCTTTTCTAATTTATATAGTGAATAAAGTACCCCCTCTTGTAAAATATAAGGATATTATAAGTTACCGAGGAGTTTCATGACCATATAAAAACACGAGGCCGAAGGGGGGGTACTTTATTTATTATAATACACAAGTTTCAGTGAGTCAATATAACAGATGACATCAGAACTTACCGTTTATAAGGATATAATTTACAAGATATTTACGGTTTTTGTGTATTATATATTTATAACCTGTGAGTTAACAGGTCATCCTATGCGTTACTATGCCTATAAATTTATAACTGCATGTACCTTACTTGGCTTGGTTCCTCTGCAGACTAGAATATGTGGGAAAGAAGAAAACATACAGAGAAATAATGAACAATGACAGAACTTCTTGGTCTTCACTAGCAAGTGGCAATGATTATCAACCAATCTATTTAAATCAAACAATCAATCAGGGTCACATCTGCACCTGAAGACACAATCTAGTTTCTTTAAATTATTATAATCTAGTTTCTTTAAATTATTTGTAGTTTCTTCTATTTCATGTTATCTATGCTGCTGGACATGGGTCCGGTTGGGAAGGGTGCATGGCCGGTACATGCTGGGAGAAGATTAGGCTTCCAGACAAGACCCAGCAATGCAGATAAAAGAAATTGTTTGAAAGAAAAAATAATACTTTAAATTATTTAGATGGGCCCCTAATCACTGTGGTCCCCTAGGCTATAGCCTGTAGTAGCCTATTCATTAATTTACAGAAACGTCATACCATGTAGGAAAGGGTGAATCTAGAAACTTTATACTCTAACAACTAAGGAGCTGAATTAAACACTCCTATGTCCCATTTTAGGTAATTGACAATCTGGAGTGAGCACTGAACTGTTTTATTTACTGAAAGGTTTAGGACATGGGGTAATTTTCAGTACTCCCACCCGGGCACATCATACTCTGCATGGGTTTCAGTGTACTGTATAGCTACATTATGTGGAACTGTATACCATACTTTGGATAATTTGTATTTACTATTGTTGTGAAGTCATGCCGATTTTATATTAGCTGTTCTTCCCTATGGTTCGCACAGAATGGACTCTGATCTTGAATGTGTGTATGTGTGTGTGTATACATATATTTGCCAAAAAAAAGATTATTCCCGAATTCTAGAGCTAAATGCCCTTGAATTCGGCAGAAATTTGATTGTCAAATTAGAATTCGATACAATCAAATAGTTTTAGGTCACTTTACGAGCGCTATTCGATTTCTCGAACAATTTGTACGATCGAACAGCATTTCTTGATTAATGGTGATATTTTGTTCGATCATACGAAAAATTCGTACGACTTGAACGATCGAGGCGTTCAATCGTACGAATGCTATTCAACCAGGTAATAGAAAAAAAGCCTATGGGGGGATTCCCATAGGCTTCTATTGCAATTCGGTAGGTTCAATCTGGTGAAGTAGGCAGTAGAATAAAAATTTTAAAGGGGAAGTACTTCGATCATTGAATGGTCGAATATTTGATCATTCGATCTATTCGATAAGATCAAATTTTGCATATTCGATGATCAAAGTGGCCAAATTTGCATATTTGAATATTCTATAAAATGGTACGATCGATTGAATTCGATCAAATTTCGAATCCTTCACACGGATTTAGTAAATGGGCCCCATAATTCTAGCCAACTTTGCAATATATATTTAATCATTAATTAAATGCTCCCCTATGGCTTTAATTGCCTACACTTCCTTATTCTCTGGATGGTTGCTGGGCAAAAGCCCATGTATCTACTTGTTTATTAGCATAATGTGTACAGGGTATGATTGGCCCAGAGGTTGATGACAAGTTCCTGACACATTTCAGTATAGGGCCAGCCAAAGGGTGGGACTTCCTCTTTCCCCTGCCACTCCAGAAGGGAGCAGATGGTAATGGGAGCGTGGAGCTCAGGCCCCAGTAAAGGGCAGGCTTTAGTGAAGTTGGGGATACAGGGAGTAGTCAGGGTAGTTCTCAGTAACAGCATTTTCTAGGAAAGTGAAACAGATAGAGCTAGTTTATCAAAAACAGCCTGTGCTCCAACTAGGAGGAATAGTAAAGGGGTAGCTCTCCCCTCAGGCAAGACAGGCCTATTCCTGATCAAACGTCTGGGGATCCAGGTCATGGTACAAAAATCCTATACCTGCACAAGTAGTAAACAATCTTTCAACTGGGAAACTTGCATTTTAAACAACTTTTAGCAGTCAATATTTAATAATTTGTATGTTTGGTTTAGGCATTATGATGTAGATAAAATCACAAGTGAATTCTTTAACTTGTGTTTTTTGCCCCCAACAACTGGGTATTAAAAAATAAATAAATAAAAAGCACCCCAGGTATTAGATGTCAAGCTAAATTATTGCATCTTCTGGAAGCCTTGGAGAAGCCTATTTAGCACCTGGGGAAAGGAAAACCTTCTACTAAGTTAAAGCACCAAAATATAAACAACCCATAGATAATAGCACATACACTTATACTGTAGAAGCAAGTTAAGAGAAGCAGAAGACGATGAAGCCTATTTAGCAGATATCAGATTTGTGTAATTTTAGAGGGGTTTTCTTCTACTTCACATAAATTCACATTTTAGAAAAAATGAAATGTTGCTTATCTATTAAAAAATCTGAATATAAAAGACTCATTTGAAAAAATTGTGAGAAGTGGAAGAAAATGAGGCATATTTAGCAGAAATCCAATGTATGTAATTTTATAGGGTTTTTTTCTACTTCAAATAAATTCACATTTTAGAACAAATAAAATGATTGCTTATTTATGAAAAAATCTGAATATAAAAGACTCATTTGAAAAAAATTGGGGAAATGAACAGTAACAACAAAAAGGGTTTAAATGGATTGAAAATATAATGTAGTTTTGCCCTAAACTAGTAAAACGTTTGTTTTTTTGCTTCAGAAACAGCCATGGGGGCAGCCATTCAATCACAGGTTACACAGTAGATCACAGATAAGTTCTTAAGAATCCCATTATATAATACAGAGCTTATCTGTTATCTGCTGTGTATCCTGTACCTTTTCTCCTTTTTGCAGCTTTGAATGGCTGCCAACATGGCTACACAGCAGCTTGTTTATATAAACTATTGTAGAGCAGCAAATACAAACACTTTAATTTTTTTATTTAAATTTGTTTACAAGCCTAAAAAAAAAAGCCTAAAAAACATCCCTCAAAAGTTTGGATATCTACCTTTTTGATGAATCATATTTTTTTCTGTAAAAAATGTATTAAGTATAGGGTTGCCACCTTCCCCTGTGGCTGAAGCCGGACAGGGGGGCGGGCCCGTGACATCAGTGGGCGGGTCCATGACATCGGTGGGCGGGCCAGTGGTGTCACGGGGCGGAGCTATGATGCCGCGATCGCCGATTGGCTGATCGCGGCGTCAATCAAGCTAATCCCGCCCGGTTTTCCTTATTTGGAAAACCGGGCAGGAAGCATTGACCGGGCTGTCCGGGTCAAAACCGGACAGGTGGCAACCCTAATTAAGTATAAAAACCACCAAAAATTCTAATACAAAACTTCACCAGATTAAAAATAGTTGAGGTCGCAATGGGAGCTGCGCTAATCCAATTGAACTTTTTTTTTAACCATTCGGACTTTTAGAGGTTTTCAGATCTTTTTTATCTAGTAATTATGTGAAAATCAAAAAGTTTTAGAGATTTTCATATTTTTAAGTGCATAGTTCAGTGGGGGTTTTTTGTACTTTTTATACTTGGATCTTTTAATAACTTTAATAGCATTTTTGTTGTTTTTGTTTAAAAACCTCTGAACCACTAAAATCCGAGGGACCTGTTTACTAACATTCCAATGTATATTTTTTCACACATTTCTAAAAATATATTTTTTTAATTTCTCCAAATCATATCTTATTTGTATCTCTCAGTTTTTTTTGTTTTTTGTTTAATGTGTGCTTTTTTTATTTTCAGATACATAATTTTAATAAAATGTATTCAATTTCATGACATTCATTGTTTTAGAGATTGTCAGTTTATTCCTGGGCTTCGAAAACCTATGAAAACAAATGAAATGAGACTATTGATAAATAGGCCTCCACTTCTAATTTGTGAGTTTTAGCTCAAAAAAATTAAATTTAAGTATTGATAAGTCACCCCCAAAATGTGTACACCTGTCTGATTGATGCAACAGTTGGGATATTGACCAGGACTGTCCTGACATCATACAGTATCAAACGCGGTACAAATGTTTTGCTTATGTGTATGGTCATCTTACATTTAAGTCTCTCTTCCAATGAAAAACAAGGAATTTCTAAATATTTACTGCCACTTTCAATAAATCAAGATATAAGAATCTGTCACCTTATTTTTTAAGCATTGCCTGTTTAGTGCAATACAGAACTAATTCAATAGCATTTTACTACAGATTCAGAACAGAACAAAAACAGCAACACTCTATGACATACTACAAAAAGGCTGTTTTATTCTGTGTTGAGTTTTCAGCTCTCATACAGCCATTAGAAGAAAACCATTAATCAATCCTCTGACTTTTACCTCTAAAAACCTTCAGAATTTAAAAGCTTTTGACTGAATTATAACATATTAATAGGAGTAATGATTTTAAAGCCCTCTATTGACCTTCCTCACAAGGAAACTGCTTACTCTGCTCAATTATTTTGCCAGCTATTCATCAGTCAAAATATAAAGGTGGTTTTAAAGGTCATAAAGTATCCAGCTACTGAAATATGATTAAGAAATATGAAAATAAATTATAATCCCATAATGTTATTCCTAAGCACGACCCACTGTCGGTAGTGCATTTGAAGTATGTAAACTTGATTAACATGGCTCATTGTCAGCCATTCACTCATATAGGAAACAATCCATAGCTCAGTCAATTACTTTGAATGACTCTTTGGAGCCAGTAGACTTGTACAGAAGTACATAATTAAATTACTCTGACATTAAGGCAAACTAAGAATTTGCAGTCCATATACTAAACAATGGTTCCTACTGAAATCACTTTCCACAGGAATGGCAATATCCTAAAATGCATTTCTTTTTCTTTTTTTTGAAGGCTCCTGAATAATATCTTAGCATTTAGCAGATAACACTACAGAATAATGAACCTTTCATGCGGTTATAAACATATGAATATATTGAGTAAGTCATCATATATCATTTTCCAACAATGGATCCAGGAGCAAACAGTGTGATAACTGCCTATTGTGCCTCTATATACCATGGAACGGCTTGCTAAATGAAGCCCTGTAGACATCCCAATATATTTTTTATGGAGTGGTCTAAAACTACCTTTAATAGCAGATATATATAGCAAATATATATGTATAAATTTAAAGTGTTGCTTTATAGTAGCACAGTTAGCTTAAATAATTGATGCATTTTCCAAAAAAACATTTTTTTTAATCTGTCTAATTGTTTCTTTAAAGGGAACCCTAAGAAATAATTCTATTGTGTTTGTTTGGAACACTTTTATTTTTTGGGGTTACTGGTCCTTTAAGACAAGCTTTGTATCACCACAAAATCTTATTTATGTTCCACAATGGGGGATCTGATGCCCATGCCTTAGCGCTGACTACAAGTATAGACTGTGGATGTGTAGAGTATACTATCTACATAGTGATATGTAGGAAATGCAGAATGGAAAGTGAAAGAAATTGCCTGCCCCACCCCTATGACTAAGGTATAGAGAAGGGGCAGGCAATAAATTATTGACAGCTGAAATCTTTAAATACATTTATAACAGGAATGTTTTAGTGAAAAAAAGAATTTGGATTTCATGTTTAATTTGAAAAGGACTTTTATGATACAGCTTTTTATGTCTGGGTGATAGGTCCCCTTTAACAACCTTGTGGTTTAATTTGTTTCCAGTTTTTTCACAATGGTGAATCAACTTGCAATTAAAATATGCACTACGAACTAAGATGACATATTGATAAGGAACCAAATCCATGTTAACATTAAGGGGCCATCTATTAAACTGTGACTTATTTTTTGGATCAGGCTTTTGACTCCAAAACTCAGAAAAAGTTGCTGAAAAAAAACACAACTTTTTCGAATTTATGTGACAATACTGCAACAATTCGAATATGAAAATACTTCTGCTAAAACCTGTCGAAATCATGTAGAAAGCAATGATAGATGTTTTTACAACTGCTTTACTACCTTCTCCAGTCTACGACAATTTTTTTTAATTCTTTACATTTTTAACATACAGTATTCTGCTTGTTTTCACTTTTACCATCCCATTGGTTCCCTGTAGATTCTCGTCACAAAAACTGAAGGAAACAGCTGCTAAGTAATTCTACATCCTCCTCATCCTCACTAAAAAGATGAAAGTTAGCAATTCCCACGCACTCAATATTCTGCTCCATTTTCCTATAGATGTTCTTTTTCCATTTCACATTATAACAAATTTCATCACTTTCTTCAGATTGCATTTCTTACGCAATCTCCCTTTTGATATAAAAACTGTTAAAAGCCAATTTATGTTATTTTTCTCCTGTGCTTCATTATTTCAGCCATTTAGTTATCAACTTGGATTCTTGTATTTGTTCTTCTTCTGCATATACTGGCGAATATACAGTATTTTCAATATCATTTTAATAAGAGCCTTTTTTTGTATCTTACAAGTTTAACATATTTCTAAAACTGAGTATGGTGTAGGTAATTCCTTTATACAATGTCTATTATTTTATTATAATATTATATATATATTTCTATTATAAACATTAGAATTTTGTCAAGTTAAAAACAGACTTTTCCTTTTGCAGCACTTTTATAAATTATTCTGTTTGTCACATCACATCCATTGCACTTTTTTGTATCATGTTTTGTCTAAAAAGGTATTGTCCTGTAGTAAATGTGGTATGAATTCATTAGGGATGCACCGAATCCACTATTTTGGATTCGGCCGAACCCCCGAATCCTTCCCGAAAGATTTGGCCGAATACCGAACCGAATCCGAACCCTAATTTGCATATGCAAATTATGGGTGGGAAGGGGAAACATTTTTTACTTCCTTGTTTTGTGCCAAAAAGTCACGTGATTTAGCTCCCTGGCCCTAATTTGCATATGCAAATTAGGATTTGGATTTGGCCGAATCCGAATCCTGCTGATAAAGGCCGAATCCTGGCCGAATCCCGAACCGAATCCTGGATTCGGTGCATCCCTAGAATTCATGGGAGGAAAGGGATATTCTTCCTTTTACAATTCACTGGTACTCATAGTGATGAGCAAATCTGTCCCATTTGTCGTTGCCAAAATGTCACGAACAACCATAAATTTGCAAAAAGCATTAAATGCAGTGCCCATGCAACTTTTATTACATAATTCATTAGTACACTTATGTTCCTTTTCACAGTGAAAAATGTTGCTCTTTACTATAGATAAGTCTCCATCTGGAATATGCTGTGTGGTTTTGTTCTCCAGTGAAACAAAACAAAAGAGCTACTGAGCTGGTAAAGGGTATGGAAAGAAAGAGGGGGAAGAGAAAAGACTGGCCAAGTTTGGGGAAATAATAACTATGTATAGGAAATTCTTTGGTGCTTTATTTTCCAGTAGATCCTACCAGTGTGTACTCAAATTAGAGGGAAGGAGGTTTAATTTTAAGCTGCAGCTTTAAGGGTTTTTTTATATAGCTATGAAATTGTGGAATTCTTTCCCTGATGCTGTTGTGCTAGCTAATACATGAGATATTTTTAAGAAAGGGCTGGGTGGTGATAAAATACAAAGATAATTAAATTAACTTTTATTTATTTCCTTTTTTTTGTAGTAAGGAATTTGTTTCTTACCTCTGAGGCAAATTGAGGGTGTTTTGCCATTTGTGTGGACAGTAGTTAAGCAAGTTTCACTTAGTCTGAATGCCAAAAACTTCAAATTCAATTTTTTTTTTTACTATTTTGAAATCCAAATTATTTGTGACAAAAGGATGGAATAAGTCTGAATACGGAAATCCGGCATCAAAGACCTAATAAGGTAAAAACTTGAAGGATCGCCTAAGTCACTATTAAAATTTAACTAAATCCACATGGCTTTCCGAAAGAAATAAAGGCGGTGGAGATTGCCTAACATGCCTGTTAATTGATAAGGCTACTATGTTAGTTGGAAGAATAGACATAAAAGAATTTTGTATTAAACATTTTATCAACTGAAAAACCACCTGCATAGTGTACGTCATGAGGGGTGAATGCAATTAATTATATGTTGATAAAACAATTTGAGAATTTAGGAGAAGAATACTCAAGCATGTAGGTGATGTTAGGAATAAAAGGTATACATCAATGAATTCCATTATGGAGAAATAGGAATGATGAAATTTACTGCCGTTGAACATTTTAAATCAACAACAAGGATTGGTGATATCAATAAGAAACTATTACGAGTGAAGCATAATGGATTTACTGGCTGAACAGCAGAGCAACAGTCGGCCCCAATGAAGGCTTTATCTTCGGCCCCTTATTCTAAAGTACTTTTGATGATTGATGTGTATTAAATATACTAAATAACTTTCATCGAAATTTATTAGTAAATCTATTTATAGGTATCCGAGAAAAGGTGTGTAATGAGATTGGAATATGGTGAATGATTGAAATAATGGAGCCAGGCACCCATCAATTAATAAACTGAGAGGACTCACTTGGTCAGATGAATAAGTCATAAAGGACATTATGTATTATTAATATATGATGGATAATGAGTGGGCAACAAAATAATGGAATAAGTATTGGCATAAGATATCTTTTATTTCCGATAGTACAAGCATGTATTTATCAAGTGGTGTATACATTTAAAAAAAATTGTATTTTGAATTGGGAAATATCAATTTGAAATACCGCTATCATTGTTGTATCATATGTAGAAACGGTTATCACAATAGTAAGGGCAACGCATGCGCAATAACAGTAAGAAGCTCCCACTGGCAAAAAAAAGCAACAGTTGCACATGCGTCCCATTAAGAATGACGTATGCGTGATCTGTACACATGCGACCGGATACCTATTTAAACTTGGAACTAACACGTGCCCGGCACTTAAAAACTTGGAACTAACACGTGCCCGGCACTTAAGCCTTTGAAGAAGCCGTATCTTCGGTGAAACGCGTTGGGCGGCATAGGTTGACAGTGGGTGAATCACTCCCACTCGCTCCCCACGTAGATAGGAAGGAATCACTGGGGAACGCTTGGAAGGGAGAGGTTGTTGAGAGCAGACTTTCCCAGTGGTGGAACTAGGTTTCTAACTGATTTACATCTTTGTCACCTGCTACCAGCCTACCATGAGAGGGGAAGTAGGGTGAGCAGGCTACCCCTATATACTGACTAGGACTGGAATGTGGAATACTATCATGCATTATATAAAAGGGAGGATGTAGGAATCAACACCCTGACTTTATACTGGGCGATTAAAGTAGTAAAATATTGGAAATCTGCTGTAAAATAACCTAGCATATCACTAGTCCGCTCTATGTGTTTTTATTTAAATGTTATTTTATGGACATGGGACAGCACTGCAGACAAGCAGTGTCTGTGGTGAGTCTATGTTATATGGCAGCGTTATTTTAACTAATCCTAAATAAAGGTTATGTTTCAACATACTGAGTGTGTTCTCTAGCTGAACAGGTTAACTGGAAATGCATAGGGTCGTTAAAGTTGTTGCATAGTATTCAACTCCTGAGAGAGTCCTGTGCTGGTCCTTTTATCGGAACCAGTACCCACAATCCACATTCTTACCCGCTTGGACCCACTACCCGACCCACAAGTGCCTTATCCACAACCCGATCTGCGACCCGTTGACCATGAAGAATCAGAAAGTGCTGTCATTTTAAACTTGTAAACAGGAAGTAACATCATTGGAAGTAGGCAGAAGTATGCACGATCAGAATAAATAAAGGGAGTGCTGGCATTGTAAACTGAAAGTGACATCATCTGAAGTAGGCGTAATCAGAAAAAAAAGCGTAAAACTCACTATTGAGAAGACACGCGACCTAATCCGCCATTCGCAGAACCGTCTATACCCGCTCCCGCAACTTCAACCTGAAACCGTTTTTCCGGGTAACCCACAGGTACCTGACCCACTGCAGGACTCTACCCTCAATTGAGAGTTTTTGATACATATGAACTAACCTACGGCTTTTGACACATGAAATGTGTAATGTGAAATGTTGTAAGCTCATAGTTTGTTAACTGAGCTGGCCAGAAGATACGACTTTTTGGGCAAAAATAAAAAAAAATCAGATTTTTCATGTAGGTCCCCAATCCGATGAAATCATACTTTTTAAATAATACATAAGGTTCAATAATGGATTCTAGTTTGGGCGGACATTTTTTATCATGATACTCAGATCTTGGTTAACTATGCATATGCCTTATCCATCTGTGAGCCTCAGCACAGCACAGTTGGTTCCCTTCAATTAAAGAGAAGACATCCCTGGCCACTGGAAAAAAACTGGTTAAATCTGCCCATGTAACAAATAAAACAAATACATTAGATTAAACCTCTCCTTACAGTGTCTCGGTCGAAAAGCAAAACTGCACATCATATTGTTGTGTTTGGTTGCCGAGGATGAGAAGGGTATAACAATGCTTTATTAGCAGGGTCATGCAGCCATTACATAACAACAGTAAGTCTTACTTTCACTTTCAAGTTGTACAGAAAGTCCTATGTATTCACAGTGCCACCTGCAGGCCATTTGTATAAACACCACATATTCCCCCTATAGTAGGAAAGCATTTGGACAATATATAAACAGTAACAATTAAACCATATGTATCTTAAAGCAATATATACATTCTTTACATGACATAGTCCTTGGTCCATGCAGGTAGTTTCCTGATTCTCTCAGTATGCCTTATAGGTTCACTTTCCTCTGCCCTATTGCAGTTGGCATCAGGAGTAGGGAAATGTCCTTCATTAAAAGGAACATCATCAAAGTCATATCTAGCAGGAGCAAGACTACTTGCATTCCATATGCGTCCATCAGACAGTTCATATGTGTATGGTCCTCACTGGTGTCTTACTTCAAGTAGTGTAGTAAATTTAGATTGTCCTTGTTTCAGTATTCCTGGTTTCTTAATTCTGACTAAAGATCCAGGCTGAAAGTGCACTTCTCTTGCACCACGTTTTCTGTCAGTATAAGCCTTGCATTTGGCTTGGTGATGTTTCACAATATCAGCAGTAGATGATTTTGTAGGAATAGTCTTTGGTTTGATGTCTGCAACATGTAACTTAGTGCGCATCTGTCTGCCATGTAATAATTCAGCTGGAGATGATTGGGTTGTTGCATGGCATGTTGCTCTGTAGTTATGTACTGATTTTACATCTGAGCTCAACTTAACTTTGTGCACAAAGTTCTTTGCACAGCCCAGTGGAGTGTTGCTTTGAGGTGAAATTTTAGACACAGACTGTGTGTCAGGCATTGGTGCTGTAGTAATGAGACCGTCAACTAATTGTAGGTTTAATGCAGCAAAGAGATCCCATCCTCGTTGCCATTTGTTGTGTTTGGAAGCCGAGGATGAGGAGGGTACAACAATCCTTTATTAGCAGGTTCATGCAGCCATTACATAACAACAGTAAGTCTTAATTTCACCTGTCAAGTTGTACAGAAAGTCCTATGTATGCGATTTCCTTTCCATGCACAAACCTGATATCACCACTGAAAAGATGCTGATATTTGAATGAAATAAAAATTGACCACTCAGTGGTCAGGTCAAAGGTCAGATTTTAGTGGTTTAAGAAGTTTTGGAAACCACGACTAAACGCACAAACTCTAAAACCACGAGCGAATAAAATTGCTGAGCAACGTGGTCAAAAATACCTTGAAAAACTCTAAAAATTTCGTTTTTCGGACAATTTCTAAGGGAGAAAAAATCTGAAAATCTCTAGCCCTATTGGATTCAAAGCGGTTCAATCAGATGAGCGCAGCTCCCCACTGACTTCTATATCACCCGCATAACTTTTACTTGTTGCAGATTTGCATTTAAGGGAAGGTTTTCATGTTTTTTTTTTTCACTTAATACGTTTTAAAAAATCAGATTTTTAGAAATATAGCGAAACCACAATTTTTTCAAGAATTACTAACAGAATTCAATTGTTAATAGATGGGCCCTTTAGAACAATCCGGTTTTGTTTAATTGCCATTACTACCAATAAAAACTATGTCTAATAAAAAAAAATAGTTACTATTATAATTGGTGATGAGGGAATATTCTGAAGATTCAGCAGGGAGCAGATCTGGGCCAGTGCCCGGCAGGCCCAGTCTGACCCTGTATTCGTCCCTTTAATACCCTTGGGGTTTACTAAATCTCAAAAAAAAAATTCTATGACAAAATGGTGTTTTTCCCCTTTAAAAGTCAGATCAGAAAAAATCATGGGTAATAATTGTCTAATATTGAAAAGGCTACGTTATCTGAAGCCTCTCTTTCTTTACCTGGTCCAACATTTCAGAAGCAATTAATTTAGTTGTCAAAGAGGCTTAGGCAGTTCAGAATTTTCTTATAGCTGACTCTGAATGAAGGTCATTAACATGTAAATTGCTTTCAATGTATTTAACGTGTGCACACAAATGCCATTCTCCAGTTCAATAGGACAGGTTAAGCAAATAAGATCGCACTGAATGTTTATTGGTCTTGCAATTTTCCTTTCCTTTTTGTGCCCCACACCAGAATCGTGCCCACCTAGTATCATGTTTCTCCAGAATGTAATGTGTCTTCATTTTTTAATTTTGTTTAGTTTTTAAATGATTTGCCTACTTTTTTCTTCTGTTTCCAGCTATCGAATTGGGTTCACTAACCCCAGCAGTCAAAAAAATATTTCTCTGTGAGGTTACAATTTCATTGTTATTTACATGAAAAAGTTTGGGAAGCCCTCTTAATTCTCTGGAATTTTGTTTATCATTGGCTGAGCTTTCAAAGTAGCAACTTCCTTTTAATATATAACATGCCTTATGGAAACAGAAATATTTCAGCAGTGACATAAAGTTTATTGGATTAACAGAAAATATGTAATATGCATCATAACAAAATTAGACAGGTGCATAAATTTGGGCACCCCAACTGATATGTTTTGGTAGCCAAGGATGAGGAGGGTATAACAGTGCTTTATTAACAGGTTCTTATAGCCATTAAACAACACCAACAGAGATATTACATCAATAATTGGTTGAGCCTCCTCTTGCACATGTAACAACCTCTAGATGCCTCCTATAGCCTTTGATGAGTGTCTAGATTCTGGATGGCAGTTCTTTTGACCATTCGTCCATACAAAATCTCTCCAGTTCAGTTAAATTTGATGGCTGCCCAACATGGACAGCCTGCTTCAAATCATCCCATAGATTTTTGATGATATTCAAGTCGGGGGACTGTGACGGACATTCCAGAATATTTTACTTCTCCCTCTGCATAAATGCCTTTGCAGATTTCCAAATGTGTTTAGGGTCATTGTCTTGTTGGAATATCCAACCCCTGCGTAACTTCAACTTTGTGACTGATGCTTGAACATTATTCTGAAGAATTTGTTGATATTGGGTTAAATTCATCCAACCCTCGATTTTAACAAGGGTCCCGGTCTCTCATCGTTGCATAGGCCTTTGATCCAAAATTACTGTGGCTTGTCTAAATGAGCTTTTGCATACAATAAGCAACTCTGTTTGTGGTGTGAGTGTAGATAGGGCTTCTTTTTCATCACCCTGCCATACAGATGACTTTTGTGCAAATTGCTCTGAATTCTAGAACGATGTACAGATACACCATCTGCAGCAAGATGTTCTTGCAGGTCTTTGGAGGTGATCTTTGGGTTGTCTGTAACCATTCTCATAATCCTCTGCATATTCCGCTCCTGTATTTTTCTTGGATTGCCAGACCAGTGTTTTCCATTTCCTGATTGCATTCCTTACAGTTGAAACTGAGGTTAAACCTCTGAGATAGCTTATTGTAGCATTCCCCTGATACTGAACAATCTTTGTTTTCAGATCTTTTGAGGGTTGCTTTGAGGATCCCATGCTGTCACTCTTCAGAGGAGAATCAAACAGAAACACAACTTGCAATTGGCCACCTTAAATGCCTTTTCTCATGATTGGACACACCTGCCTATGAAGTTCAAGGCTTAATGAGCTAATCCAACCAATTTGGTGTTGCCAGTAATCAGTATTGAGCAGTTACATGCATTAAAATTAGCAAAATGACAAGGGTACTCAGATTTTTGGACAGCCAGTTTTTCACATTTGATTTAAATTCATACAACTGAATACCATTTCGCTACAAATCTTTGTTCAGAAAACACCCCAGTGCTCAAATGTTCGTGAGAAATGAAAGACATCCCACTGTTCTCTTTTTTGTTGAAATTATTATTCAGGCTGAGAAGTGTTCCCAAACTTTTTCATATGCCTGTATTATCTTATCTTTCTATTCAGGCTCTCTCCTATTCATATTCCAGACTCAACTGCCCGGTTGCTAGTGTAATTTACGCCCTAGTAACCGGAGACATGTTAAAATCCCAAACTGAACAGTATCTGAATAAATAAACGAAATAATTCAAAAACAACAAATATTAAAAAAAAAAAACTAAAGACGAGTTGCAAATTGTTAATTGATAATTAATTCCATGGTGGACAACCCCTTTAAGCAAGTCGCACAAAGAGGGTGATCTATTGTCGCTCCAGCTTTATCCACACTTTAAATTGCTTCTTGCTTATGGAAATTCTTATTGCTATTCTGTACATAACACAACTGGACACTGCTTAAATAAATGTGTATCAGAGGAGAAAATTGCACATTCTTATTGCAGTTTAATACAAGGTTCCAGACTCCCAAGCTGCAGTTAAATAAATACAACCACGTTCTTAACATTCAGCTCAATCTGTGTGTATACTTGTTATTTATTTAATTGCACTATTTATTTTCAGTTAGAGATACCCAGTTATGCTGCTGGTTTTTTTTTTTTACCATGGGAAAATAAGAAATGCTGCTTTCAATGCTAACCTCTAGCTCTGCGTTGTAAGGAATATTGCAGTGCCATTTCAATTAGATTGACAGATGAACAGCGGCTTCATCTAAATTTTAAGCAGATTTCTGTTGGGTTTAAGTGTTTGGGTTGCACTTGCCAAGTACTGCCATTAAAGGAGAACTAAAGCTTAAAAGTAGCTGGAAATGTTGTACTTGATGTTTAGTGCTTGTGTACCAGCCCAAGGCAACCACAGCCATTTAGCAGTAAAGATCTGTGTCTCCCCAGTAGATGCCCCAGTAGCTCCCCATCTTCTTTTCTACTGATTCACTGATTCACATGCTCTGTGCTGCTGTCACTTACTGAACTTAGGGACCCACTAACAATATACAGTACACTTAGGGGCAGATTTACTAAGGGTCAAATTTGAGGGTTAAAAACCCTCAAATTCGACTATGGGAATAGTTGGGAATTGTTAGGGAATGAAAATCCTTCGAATTCTAATATCTTATTTGAAGGATTTTACCGCAATTCGATTGGTAGAATGATCGAATAGACATTATTCAATCGATTTGAACGATTTTACCGCAATTTGAGCAAATTTTTTTGTTCGGTCAAAAAGAATGAAACCCGATTCGGTAGCTTTAATCTGGCGAACTAGGCAGTCGAATAAAAATTTCATGGGGAAGTTATTTGACTGTCGAATAGTTGAATAGATTTTTATTCTAATACATTTTTATTCGAATCGAATTTTCAAAATTCACTGGCCGAAGTGGTTTTCAAAAACATTCGAAAATTCGAATTTGAATCTTTTTGAAAATTCAATCGAACTTCGAATCCCTCATGTAAATTTGATAAATCTGCCCCATAGTGTCATAGAAATATAGTCACAATATAAGGCTGATTAGTAAATAATTCAGATTATTGCTACATAGCAGCAAATAATCCAGAGCAATTAGCACCAAAATGGAATAATCAGTTTCAGTTATATGACAGGTGAAATTCATTTTCTGCTTGATGATTTGCAATGACTCCTAAGCTTAGCTTCTAGGCAAATGATGAAAGCCTACTGAGCATGTGCAGAGTTACCTAACAAAATCCAAGAAAAGGAACTCCTGCAACAACTTTGAAGTCCTGGATCATTACGTCTTTAGAGATGCTGAAGCTTTAGCCTAGTTCAATATGTTCAGTATATAAAATATGGCATTTCTAGCCATATTTCTTTTAAGGATTTAGTTCTCCTTTAAAATCACCCTTTACCAAGGAAAGTAACATCACAGCTTACTCCTCGCTTATATGGTTGCCAATATGCACACTTACTTTACCAAGTGGTTTGTTGTCATATAATGGGCAAAGTTTGTACATGTGAATTGGGAAAACTAAAAGGATAGTGGATCTACTTGAAATATGTCACAAAAACATGGCAAATAATACACAATTTTCTAAAACATATATGTGAAACTACTTGGTAATTTATAAATCCTAATTTACAAGAGGGGTACTTTATTCACTATATATATATATATATATTTCCCTTGTTGGAAATCTACTGTCCCAACACCACTGTCCATTTTACTTTCCCATACTTCTGAATATCTTCCTGAAAACAAACTAATAAATGTATCAGACCTGTTTTCCAGAATGCCTGTGACCTTGGGTTTTCCGCATTAACAGATCTTTCTGTAATTCAGATCTTCATACCTTCATAGTCTATTGGAAAATCATGTAAACATTAAATAAAGTCGGGAGAGTTGTTTTGCATCCAATAAGGATTAATTATATCTTAGTTTGGATCAAGTACAAGGCACTGTTTTATTATTATTAGGAAATAATGAAGGAAATCATTTTTGATGATTCGGATTATTTGGATAAAATGGAGTCTATGGGAGAAAGCCTTTCTGTGAATCAGACCTTTCTGGGTAATGGGTTTCCATATAATGGATCCCATACCTGTATTGTCAATATGATACTGATATGAGATAGTACAATGTGAAGAGCTTCAACCAGTTTCTGAATAATATTTAACTGTCTCCATTAGTGATGGGAGAATCTGTGGCGTTTCGCTTCGCCGCAAATTTGCGAATTTACTGAAAAATTGCTAACAGCGAAACACATTGAAGTCAAGGGGCGTCAGAATCATTTTGACTCGCGACAATTTTAACGTGAGCGACAATTTTTATACGCACGACTATTTTGTCCAAATACATTATAGTCAATGGGCATCTGATTATTTTTGACAACATTTTTTTGATGCAGCGAATCCATGCCTTCTGAATTTTGAATATTTTGGATGTACAGATTACCAGGGTGGGCTGTAAAACTAACAGCAATCTGTACAGGAATTTAACAGACAAGAACAATTTTAATTGCACTAAATAGTTCATTCACTTTGTCACAACTTACAAGGATGAAGCAGATCGATGGTGGCCCTGAGAATTGTTATAGATATATTAACAATATGATAAATTGATTTAAACAAAGTGTATATGCCATGAAATTGCTTCAAAACTGTTTTGAAAATACATCACAAAACCAGGGATCAATTACTATCTAATAATCCATCAAAAGACTGTTTTTTGTTAGTAGTTTTATTACAGCTTGCAGACAGATTGATAGCATTATCCATAAACACTGGGGTATTCTACAGTCTTGTTTACCCGATAAGTTTTCTATCCCCTCTCCTGTTGGCTTATAAAAGAACCAGAAGTTTAAAGGGATACTGTCATGGGAAAAGGTGTTTTTTTTAAAAAAAAACGCATCAGTTAATAGTGCTGCCCCAGACTTCTGCACTGAAATCCATTTCTCAAAAGAGCAAACAGATTTTTTAATATACAGTTTTGAAATCTGGCATGGGGCTAGATATATTGTCAACTTCCCAGCTGTCCCTGATCATGTGACTTGTGCCAGCACTTTAGGAGGGAACTGCTTTCTGGCAGGCTGTTGTTTTTCCTTCTCAATGTAACTGAATGGAACACAGTGGGACATGGGTTTTTACTATTGAGTGTTGTTCTTAGATCTACCAGGCAGCTGGTATCTTGTGTTAGGGAGCTGTTATCTGGTTACCTTCCCATTGTTCTGTTGTTAGGCTGCTGGGGGGAGGGGGTGATATCACTCCAACTTGCAGTACAGCAGTAAATAGTGATTGAAGTTTATCAGAGCACAAATCACATGAATGGGGGCAGCAGGGAAATTGACAATATGTCTAGCCCCATGTCAGATTTCAAAATGACATATAAAAAAATATGTTTACTCTTTTGAGAAATGGATTTCAATGCAGAATTCTGCTGGAGCAGCACTATTGAAAAAATTTTGAAAAAACATTTTTTTCCCATGACAGTATCCATTTAAGGTGGCGAAGGGTCGCATTCCAATTTTTTTAAAGAGACAATTCAAATTCAATTCTAATTTTGGCCTATTCGATAGTTGAAGTACCCAAAAATTACTTTGAAATCCGAATATAATTTTTTGAATTGAAATAGAATCCACGATGTGACCTTATTTATTGTTTTTAAAAAAAAGCTTGATTTAATCAGATCAGGTAAAAACTCAAATCCCAAATCAAAGTTTTTTTTTTTGGCCTTTTTCAGGTCAATTCCGGCACAGACCACAGAAACTTCCAAATAGCATAGGGACCTCTCCCATTGACTGATATACAACCTTGGCAGGTCAGAGATGGCTGATTTTCAGATTTGGTCTTTTTGCAGGCTCGGGGTAAAAATTTGAGTTTTTTTTCCACATAAAATTCGGATTTTATAGTAAAAGAAACTCAAATTTTTCGAATTTGGACTTTAATAAATAACCCCCTAATTTGTGAGAATAACTTTAGGCTATGTGAGCCCATGATTAAGGGAGCTTCTTCCCAAAACATGTAAGACGATGTGGATCCATCCCTTGTTGGAATAAATCCTTGTTCCTTCTATCCGGCTTGCCACCTGGTTTTGTTCTACTTTCTAATTTCTATTTTAATATTTACTTTTATTTGGAGTCATTAAATCGCTTAAAAGCACCATCAAAGCATTAGGGGCAGGTTTATCAAAAATGAAATGTGTTTTTTTTTTCACAATTTTGTTTTTGCACCCAAGCTCACACGTTCAAATTATATTTTCAAAAACTCGAATGTCTGTGAGTTAATAAGAAAATGTTTTTTTAAATTTGTTCTTTATCAGAAAACTCAACCAATTCGAGCTCTCGAGACATGAATTCAATAGATTTGAGTTTTTCTGGGACATGCACTCGAATTTTAGAGTTATCCCATCCCCCCCACGCGCCCTGTTGTTTTTCAAGTATTTGACATTCTGATTTTTCCATAAACAAGGAAATATTTGAAATTGATTTTACCAAGGTACACAGAATAGTCTGTGACTTGGAAAATTCCAAGCAGTCGCCCACTTTCTGCACTTTGCACCCTGCCAAATATGGTGGGATTTGTTGTTGGGAACATCTGGTGCAGTACAGGTTTGTGCCCATTTAACCTTCATACAGTATTTCTATTACAATGGCAGGGAAATTGCTACAGCAAAAGCTATTGGTTATCCAGGTTTTCCAGTGTTGGGTATATTTATCTAAATAGCTGATGTGTTAATAAAAAATAAATCCTATTTCTTTTTGCAAAGGGCAAATGCTATCTGTTCCATATTTTTCTGCTTTATAACAGTTTCACTAGTGCACGCAATCATGTGGTCACATTTTTGAGAATCTGTTCACTATAAAAGAACAAGGAAATTAATAACGTCTTATCTGTTGGCAGCTTACACATTAAAGCTCTGCTATTATAAGTGGTATTATATTTCATCTGACAATAGGCATCAGCATATGAAATTAGCCTCTCTGTGAAAATGAATAGTTCAGCATTATAAAACTTTAATGTTGTTGGATGGCTTCTCAGCTGAATATTTAAAGGGACGAAATGTGCAAAAATGTATTGAAAGGACAGAAAACATATATTTTATATTGTTATAGCAGCAGTGCATTTCAAAGAACTAGTTAGCACTATCAAAGACTTGGGTTTGGCCACTGAAATATTAATGCTTAAGCCTCCCAACTTTAACGTTAAGTTCCTAAACTCACAGAAGACTTCTGCATCCAAATACATGGGCTTCTTGATGATCAGTGTTTTTTTCCTCCAAAAAAAAATATAAAAAGGCATGGCTGATTTTAGGTGCCATGGATTTAAATTTTTTAGCAACCCACTTACGGGGGGGGGGGGATTATCTGCAACAAGCCAAGGATGCAAAACCAACATGTGAGTTTAAGGAACCGAATGCTTGAGTCCAGAGGCTTGAGCATTAATTTATCATCGCCTAGGTATAGCAAAAAGAAGAGTAGAGCTGAAAAACTAGTAAAATAAATACAGTAAATGGACTATATGTTTTAGTTAATATTTTTATTGGGGTGAAGGTATGGAAGTTATAGGGAGATGCTTTGCCTCTTTGAGGACTAGACACAGAGGAATCCATGTTGTAATCTATGCCCTATATTAGGTACTAACAAAATTCCTGTATTAATTGCCTTTATTTATAATTAGATAAGGAGCCCTTGATAGCGTACTTACCTGGGTACATCTTATACACTTTTACAGTGTCAGACTGGAAGGGTCTGGGCCCACAGGGGCTACCGCATCAGAGGCCAATGTAACTATATTACTATGTTACCCCTGGGAACCCCACCCCAGACACAACCCCCTTTCTCCCCCCACAGGCCCGGGTTTGTGGAGAGGCCACCTAGGCCCGGGCCTAGGGCGGCAGGATTTTAGGGGGCAGCATGCTGCCCAACCACTAGGGATGCACCAAATCCAGGATTCAGTTCGGGATTTGGCCAGGATTCTGCCTTTTTCAGCAGGATTCAGATTTGGCTGAATCCTTCTGCCTGGCCGAACCGAATCCTAATTTGAATATGCGAATTAGGGCCAGGGAAGGAAATCACGTGACATTTTGGCACAAAACAAGTACAAAAAAGTATTCCCCTTCCCACCCATAATTTGCATATGCAAATTAGGGTTCTGTATTTGGACGAATCTTTCAGGAAGGGTTCAGGATTCAGCCGAATCCAAAATAGTAGATTCGGTGCATCCCTACCAACCACACCCACATTGCTTCAGAAATTTAAATTTATTGTGTGCCAATTGCCATTGCTCCATCCTGATGATGGAAATTTGAGCAAATAAAAGGGATGGGACAGGGTTGCCTGCTAGGTAAATCCATCCCTGTCCCCCCACAAGCACAAATCATCTTATCTATTATTTCGCCACAATCAGCTCAGATGGAGGTCATTATTAGCCCACCATATCACTGAGTCTGGCAGCAATGGAGAACAGGTCAGGGCCGGCAATGCCCATAAGTATTTCCCCTAGTCCGACCATGTACATTTACATTCCTTTAAGTCTTATCTGTAACATAGCTAGTATGTACTTAATTTTATGACATACTGAGCCTCCAATTGAGGCTCAATATTTGAAAATGCTGCCATAGCTTCAGAGTTAAAAAGGGTAAGTGAACACAGTTACATATTAATAATGTTGTTGTTAGTGGTTCAAACGGATGCTGTCATTTTTTTTTAACCCATCAGTCAATAGTGCTGCTCCAGCAAAATTCTGCACTGAAATGGTGATAAATTGTGCAGAACTATAGGTTCCTTGCAGGATGCTGCCACTCTGCAGGGTGATTTGTCTAAGTTGGGAAACTGGGCAGCAAACTGGGAAATGAGGTTCAATGTTGATAAATGCAAGTTATGCACTTTGGCAAAAATAATATAAATGCAAGTTATACACTAAATGTCAATGTGTTGGGAGTTTCCTTAAGTTAAAAGGTTCTTGGGGTTTTTATAGATAACAAGTTGTCTAATTCTGGGCAGTGTCATTCTGTAGCTACTAAAGCAATAAAGTTCTGCCCTGCATAAAAAAGGGTTTAAACTCAAGGAATGAAAACATAATTATACCTTTTTATAGATCCCTAGTAAGACCTCATCTGGAGTATGCAGTGCAGTTTTGGACTCCAGTCCTTAGGAGGGATGTAAATGAGCTGGAGAGAGTGCAGAGACTAAGTGCAACTAAACTGGTTAGAGGGATGAGGGAAGACTTAAATTATGAGGGGAGACGGTCCAGGTTGGGGTTGTTTTCTCTGGAAAAAAGGCGCTTGCGAGGGGACATGATTACACTTTACAAATACATTAGAGGACATTATAGACAAATATCAGGGGAGCTTTTTACCCATAAAGAGGATCACCAGAGGTCACCCCTTCAGACTAGAAGAAAAGGACTTTCATTTGAAGCAGAGTAGGTGGTTCTTCACAGTGAGGACAGTGAGGTTGTGGAATGCACTGCCGGGTGATGTTGTGATGTTGATTCTGTTGATGCTTTTAAAAGGGGCTTGGATGAATTTTTGGACAGACATAATATCAAAGGCTATTTTGATACTAAAATCTACAGTAAGAATAGCTATGGGCATGTACAGTTTGTTTGAAAGAGTGGAGGGGTGTGTGTATGCTGGAGTTTAATTTGGAGGGGTTTGAAATCTGATATGGGGCTAAACATATTGTCAGATTTGAAAATTGAAAATAAAAAAAATCTGTTTTCTCTTTTGATAATTGGATTTCAGTGCAGAATTCTGCTGGAGCAGCACTATTAACTGATGTGTTTTGAAAAAAAACATGTTTTCCCATGACAGTATCCCTTTAATGTTGTTAAATAAACCTTAATATTTAGTACACAACAGGCAGCAATTCTCACATGCGGAATTGGCACTGCATGAGACACCAAACTCCTCACCACTGTCACTGAAACAAAATATGTGGCACATGGGGGCAGATTTACTAAGGGTTGATTAACCCTCGAATTCAACCCTCAAATTCGAGGGGTTTTAACGCAATTCAAATCATCAAACGATCGAATATAAAAAATTTGATCAATAAATAAAATCTTCGATTCGAACTATTTTAAGCATTCAATCGAATTTTTTTTATTCAAACAAAAAAACTTGTAAAAATTCTATGGAAGCTTCCCATAGGGATATATAGCAATTCGGTAGGTTTTATCTGCCGAATTGTTATATTTCATTTTTTTTTTTAAGGGCCAGTCTCACGACAATTGAATTCAAATTCGAATTTTTGAATCAAGTCAAACAAACTCTACTGACAACCTTAGGAGTCAAATACCCTTAACCCTACAAACGTTTGTGCTTGTTCCAAGACTTTCAATTAACAGTCAACACCACTAGTAATTTTGAATTTATATGCCAACAGAGCGGACTTGGTTTTCATAAAAAACACATATTGTTCTGACCCAACACCTTATTATGGTTTTAAATGTCAGTTTCCCTTAGGTTAGCAGTTAACTACACATTTTATGAGCAACGGCAATGATTTCTGTAAAATAAATTATTATTCATTGGTTAAAAAAATGTTTTTTTGCAACGCTCAGTTTGCATAAATTTGTATTGCTAAGACATAAAACTGTGCCTTAACATCACTTCTATTTTACTTTGAAAACATACCTTATGTTTATACTCTACTTTACTTTAAATGTTGCTTTATATTTTCTTTGTATTTGCTTATTTGTCCCATATTCTACTGTAATTGAGTTTCCATTCCAAAATCCGCTACACTATCAGTCTTTTCAACTTTTTTATTAACATAGAGGGTAGTACAATTATACTTTTACTAAAGCAAGGTCAAAATGAACTTTCAACTGATTGGCTTCCTTTGTGGAATCTTTAGAAGCAGCTGGACACTCTGGAATCTCAGGACTCTGTTTGTCTGTAACATAAATCACTAGGCAACACTCAAAAAAGCTGTCAGATCAAGCTATAGTTGTATAGCCATGTTCTGCAGAATAACAAAGCAGCAACCTTCAAGTGGACTTTAACACATTTCTTTTAAATAATACTGTTTTAGTAATAATAATAGTTTTTGATGTATTAGCCTTCTTTTTCTGCTGTTATTGCTACTTTTTTTTATAACGTCAGCCCTCCTATTCATATTCCATAGGATAAAATGGATTGCAGAAATTGCAAACTGGAGAGCTGCTGAATAAAAAGCTGGATAACACTCTCTTTGTGATAATACAAGTTAATGTAAAGGTGAACAGCCCTTTTATACTGGTGAAATGTAAATTTAGTGATTTTTATTGGTTGTACAGTTGCAGTGATTACACAGTTCTTCTAGAAAGAAAATATAATTGCTGGTAGAGTGATTAATTGCTATTTAAGATGTGCAGGGCATGTGCAAGAGAATGTACTGTCCCTTAAACTATTTAAAAGAGCCACACACTTTACTGGGAAGGCACACTCCAGGTCTTTTCAGTGAGTTTGTAAATTATGGTATCTGTCCTCATTTTGTGCTTTACTCATTTCGGGGTTCTTTCCCCTAAAAGCTGTGTTAGTTTTCTGCTTAAAAATAGATATTGTATTGCCATCCTTAAATATTCTTTGAACTATCTGCTCGTGTCTTGTTCTGTTTCTGAAGCAATTATCTGTATTTTAGGGAGCCCCATGTGAAGGTGCAAGGCGACAGATAAAATTTACCAGCGACCAATTCACACCCATTGAAAAACTTTGCCAGGTGAAAGTTTGCTGGGACAAAGCTAATTTACTAAAATGCGAAGTTTCATCCAGACAAATTTTTGGCATCATTACATTGACAAATTTGTTTATTTATCGCAAGAATGGAAAAATGCAGGTCTTATATGGCTGGATACTTGCAAATCAGCCTTAGCAGGGGTAGCAGATTCCAGATCCATGAAATTCTAGTTGAATTCCTTAGAGGAAGAGATAGATGCGGGTACTTCGAGAGACTCATTATTAGATATGATGTATCTAATAATCAAGACCTTAAAGTTGGGTGCTAGAACCATGGCTCTTTCCACTGTGGGTAGGAGAGCACTCTGGCTTAAGTCTTGGTCAGCTGATCTAGCATCTAAAAACTTATCTCAATGCCCTCTGAACCTGGAAAACTTTTTGGTTCTCCTTTAGATAAGCTTATAGAGAATCTAGCTCCAGGGAAAGGAAAAAACTTGCCTCAGGATCATCATAATACACAAAAAATGTCTTTTTTTTTTCCTCTTCCAGAAGATGATCACCCCATCCTTGTCTCAGAGGCAATATAGATTCAGTGGTTTGGACAGAGGACGAGACCTGCTAGAAATTTTAGAGGAAGAGGTTATGCCAAGGAATTTGCTCAGAAAAAAGACACTCCTAGAGGTAAACCTTCAGAGTTCTGATGCCAGAAGTCAGGACCAAGTGCAAAATTGCAGACAGCAACCACAGATCCTCAGTATTATTCCCATGTATTTTTGGTTCAAAACCAGATGGGTGGTTCCGTCTTATAACAGATTTAAAGTATTTGAAAGGGAGATCTTATGGCAACAATAGATCTGAGAGATGCAAATCTTCACATCCCAATCAGGGCCACTCCGGCCATGAGGCAAGGAGCAGCCTGTTACAAGGGGCGGCAAAAATCCACACTCAAAGCACTAGCGATACCACCGCCTTTTCTCCTGCTCCAATGCTGATATTTATGCTGTGTGGAAATCAGAAGGCTAATCAGAGCTTCATCGCTCCCTATTCAGGCCATGAATTGGGTCTGATGGCGGTAACTTGGGCACAGGCACACATGTGCCCTCTACAGCTGGAAATTCTACATCAATGGAACAAAGATCCAAATTCTCTGGATTCATCTTTCAAAACGTCAGAGAGGCTCAAGAGAGAATTGAGGTGGTGGATCAACTCACAGATGTTAGTTCAAGGGAAATCATTCAAAAATCTAAAATTCCAGATTTTGACCACAGATGCATGGGACAAAGGTTTGGGATCTCATCAGGGAAACAGGGTTATGCAAGGCAGCTGGACATCTTGGGGGAAAATACGATCTTCAAATTTCAAGGAAAGGCTGTTCAACTAGCTCTCCAGAGATTCAAAGTTCCTCTGAAAGGGAAGGAAGTCCTCATATGTTCAATTATAAAACTGTCTGTTATATAAACAAGCAGAAGGGTACCAGGGCTCCTCTTCTGAGGAAGGAATTTGGCAAGTTGAAGTCCTGGGCAGAGATCAATCTTTTTCTTCTCAGAGCCATTCACATAAAAGGCTTAGACAATATCCTGGCAGATCATCTCAGCAGGAGAAAAATAAATCAGTGCGAGTGGGAGCTCAATCAAGAGATCTTCCAAATGGCAGTCAAAAAAAGTAAGGCCTCCCACTGGTGGATCTCATGGCAACAAGGAATGACAGGAAGGTGACTTGCTTTTGCTCACTGAATAAAAGAGACAAACCAGATTTTCTGGGTGCGATGACCATTCCATGGAACTTCGATCTGGCATATGTTTTTTATCCTTTCCCAGTGATCCAGAGAGTTCTCCAGAAGATCAGGGAAGAGACGTTGTCTGTTGTCATAATAGCCCCCTTCTGGCCAAGAAGAACATGGTTCTCAGATATGATGAACCTTTCCAGAAGGAATTATTGGAAACTCCCTCTCAAGAGAGATCTGTTGATCCAGGAGAGAATGTGGTTTCCAGACATATCCCGAATAAACAGCTTGGAGGTTGACAGGGAAAGTTTGCTAAATCAAGGTCTCAGGAAGTTATTGACACCTTAATGCAATACAGGAAGGATTCTACCTCTGCAAGCTATAGAAGAGTTTCAAGAGTATTTCAAAGATGGAGAAAAGACAAGGGAATCCTTCAAGATCAATGTTCAACTCCAGTAATTCTGCAGTTCCTGCAATACACCCAAAGTACACCTCTGTGCCTTGTCAGCAGGGTTAAATTGTAATTTATCAGCGGACCCTCTCATTAAACGTTTTGTAAAAGCCACTTCAAAGCTCAGACCAAGAATAAAAGCCATCATGCCTCCATGGGATTTGAACATTGTTCTATCACTTGTGTGATTCTTAATTTGAAACTTTGGGGGAAGTCAGTTTAAAGCTTCTGTCTTGGAAAACTTCATTTTTAATAGCTATGACATCAGCAAGAATAATGGAGGAGTCACAGGCCCTGGCTGCAGTATCTCCTTATACTATTTTCTTTCCAGATAAAGTTGTTTTGAGGACCTTATCTTTTTTTCAGCCCAAAGTACCAACTTCTCAGAATATAAACCAAACTTTCAATATTCTGAATCTGCAGATAGGAGACTGCAGCTTCTAGATGTTCACAGATATCAAATTACAAATTCTTCAGGCAACCAGATTGTTCTTTTTTCAGAGAAAAGAAAATGATTCAAGGCTTCAAGACCAACCATAGCACCTTGGGTAAAAAATACCATAATGGCTGCTTACTCAAAGCTTCAAACCTACAACCTCCAGAACCAATTAAGGCACATTCAGTCTCCGCATCTTGGGCAGAGAAATCGTCAGTCTCCGCTGAGGATATTTGTAAAGCAGCTACCTGGAGCAACATCCATACTTTTACAAAATTCTATAGATTGGATGTGACAGCCTCACAAGATGCAGCCTTTGGCAGATGAATAATTCAAGCAGCTCTTTAACTTAAAAGTCCCTCCCTGATGATCAACAAAGTCCCATTATGTGCTGTCTGAAGGACGAAAAGAAAATCGAAAATTTGTATCCTTACCTGAAATTTTCTTTTTCTTTTGTCTGAAAGGCAGCACAGGCTTCCCTCCCAATAAAATTAGGCATTGTTAAAGTTCTGTTGTGGTGTGTCTTTCTGGAGCTTTATAATAAACACAACTAGTGGAGGGGAAATTGGAGTTAAGTATAGGCTCATTAATTGTACTAATTCTGTCCTGCTAGGGGGAGAGAGCGGTTCTACTACCCATTATGTGCTGCCTTACGGACTAAAGAAAAAGAAAATTTCAGGTAAGGATACAAATTTTCAATTTCTACTCAAAACCTCTTTAGTTACAAAAAACACATTTTCCCTCCCTATGAAGAAGAGTATTGGTCATGTTCTCCATTTTCAATTTTAACTATCATGCTGACTTTTTATTGGTTTATTTAGATACTGTAATTTGAATGGGGACTTGTTATAATGTTGTAGTTTGTTTATTTGGCACGGCTGCTCCAGTTTTTGGTTAACTTCATTGGTTTTAGCAAGTAAGTCTTGGGACACTTTTGTTTAGAGATTTCTATCTCTTTTAAAGAGTCCTACTACCTATAGGCACCTATGTTACCCATAATCGATGATGAAAAATAGATTTTAATTCAAGCATTCAAATAATTTTTATTTTATGTGAGCTATCTGGAACTAGAACACTAAATATAAAGGAAATTTTATGGAATATGTTATATTTGCAGAAAACTGAAATAAAATAATCATATGTATTTATTTCAGTACAGAAATTTCATATACTGTAAGAATCCCAAACTATTCAGCCATTATAATTATTGGCCTTTATACTCATGCAGATGTGTCCGCTCAACAGACTTTATTAGATGAAAGGTCATTATTTAATTGTCTTCCGTTACATCCATCAAATATGTTTTACAAAGCATGTCCATGGGTACTGATTACACCAGTTTTTACACATCATATAATTTATTTTTCATTATGCTGTGCAGTGTTGAAAATAATAAATAAATAATCACCTGTATACTATATGCATATTGACTTTGAAGTTTATGCACATAAAACCCATTATAACATTATTGAGTATAATCTTATGAACAAAATCTTTTGATGAAGCATGCAATGAAATTATTTGGATGGCCAAAGAGCAAGGTAATTTGAAAAAGTCAGAAAGACTTGACTTGTAAACTGAAATAACTACATGACATAGATCATTATTTTTCAAGATAATTGAATAATAATAAATAAGTGGATTTTATAGTTTTTGTATTGATTAATACAAACTTTTTCCAACTCTCCAGAACCAGTGGCTGCAGCAAAATAATCCACCAAATAGAATCCCAGTTTATCTTTTTAAATCTGGCTCCATGATCTTTGTCCCTGCAGCTGGAGTTGGAAACAGTAAAGGGGATGTAAAGGCAGAAATAAAATTCAATACAAATCTCTACACAGTCGCCAACTGCAAGCTGCTGGAGTTCTGCATAGCTGGGAAGTAAGGTGGGGGCTCCCCCTGCTGTTCATAAGTATGACTGTTTCCCTGCCCATCAGTTAGGGACTGTCTAGCAATTAATATCCACCGCAGTAAATGAAGGGAGAATTTCACTGAATACAGTCAGGTTTCTTATAAAAAATGGTACACATTTTTTAATTAAAGTATATTGGAGATAGATTTCTTTTTCGTTAAAGAAAGTAGAAATGGGAATTAGTTTTTTTGCCTTTTCTTGTCAGTGATGCCAATGACATTGTTAGTTATTTGGTTAGTTATTTGCATTCAACAGCCTATTTCACCATACAAATGCATATTATTATATTTTAATATCAGCCTTAAAGACTTTCATTCAGAAACCTGCGCACATTTAAAGGGTGATTGTAATCAAATATTTACAATATTCAAAAATAAATCTCATTTTCTCTGTAATAATAACAGAGTACATTGTACTAATATCACTAATCCTTATTGAAAGCAAAACAATCCAATTAGGTTCATTTAATGCTTTAATAATTTTTTTTAGTAGACTTACAGTATGATCATCCAAATTAAATATACCTTTAATATTCACCATTAATTTCATTTTTGTTTGATGATTTGTGTTTTATTTGCCATTATACATGGAACAGGCTGTAATTAATATGCCTTGTGTTTTCGGGGATTTATATATTAAACTGAAAATGCATTTATTATTATGTAAAAATTAATGGGTTCTAGAGCATTACACATTGAGCTGGCCTTGAATTAGATAACGATTGGGGGCTGTATTTATCCTACCAGGAGTCAACCACGTCATGGTAGGTATTAACTAATTTGTTTAATAATCATATGTGTTGCGGCTGTTGTGGTCTGGGGCAATATATATATATAGACAAATACAAGAGGTCCTCTGCACTCAACCCATTATCAATATATT
>CM044436.1:9719237-9742836 GCA_024363595.1 Xenopus borealis | reverse complement strand
AACACCGGATGTTCGCGCGAACTAGTTCGCCGGCGAACAGTTCGCGCCATCCCTACAGAGCAGGGCACACACAGGCAGAGTAGGGCACAAACAGGTTGAGTAGGGCACATACAGGCTGAATAGGGCACATACAGGCTGAGTAGGGCACATACAGACTGAGTAGGGCACAGACAGGCTGATTAGGGTACACACAGGCAGAACAGGGCACACAGGGAAGGCAGAATAGAGCAGGAGACAGAGAAACCCATCAGGACCATTCTAAGATGTATTACATACAGGGACACAGTACTGGTGCTCCATTAGCATTTTGTATAAAGTGTGAGCAGGTGAACAATGTGGGCAGTTTCAGTCTGGGTACAGGGCTTTATGGGTGTGAACAATAGAGGTGTTACAATTGTGAACAATGCAGGGAGGTCACAGGTGTGAAGGGGATTCATATGAATTTGAGGTTTAAACGATGCAGGGGCCAGTTAAGCTCTGTAGTGGTACCATTTAACCTAGCAAAAGCAAAAGATTGCCCTGGGCTGTGGTTCTTCCCAACAAGCACCACAGAGCGATCCTCTTTTTCCACTTCTGTCTTTAAAATTTTGGGACCAACACATGCACAGTAGAATGAATTTATTTTCAAAATGCATCATTTAATTAATATTATTAACCAGGAGCCTTTTTACTTCTCGCTGCCAATATCTGTATGTGAGTAATGGAAGAAGGGGAGGCACCTCTGCCACCTGAGTTGGTTTGCTGTACCTCAGCCCACAATCCTCCACGTTTGGGCTGGTGGGGGTCTGGGGGGGCCAGGATGCAAGAAAGAGAGCTCAACTGTTTGCCTCCCCTGGTAACCAGCCTTAACTCCTAACTCGCCTCATTGGCGGAGCTCCACTGGGTTGGTGACCCCCCTTCCTCCAGAGGGATAGCGCATTCTTTACTATGTGGTACGTGACCCCCATTTTTATATAAATTATTGATTTTTAAGGGTATATTTGGCTGCATATTCTGACATCCCTGGTGCGTGATTTAACAACATTTAATCTCATTTGCCACTTAGCTGCCCAGATTGCCAGTTTGTCAAGATCCTGTTGCAAGGATGTCACATCCTGGATGGAATTAATTGGGCTGGATAGTTTTGTGTCATCTGCAAACACTGATACATTACTTACAATACCCTCCCCTAAGTCATTAATGAATAAGTTAAATAAAAATAGACCCAATGCTGAGCCCTGAGGGACCCCATTAAGAACGTTACTCCAAGTAGAGAATGCACTATTAACAACCACCTTCTGTAATCGATCCTGTAGCCCAGTGATCCCCAACCAGCGGGCCCGGACTGGCCATTTGTGGGTTAGGGCAAATGCCAGATGGGCTGCTATAAGGTCCCATAGAAAGTCAGTGTTTAGTGGGCTGGTGGGGGCTGTTTGGGCCTCTATGTGGGCTGATGGGCCTCTTGTCTACCTGAAATGCCAGGGCCTATTTTAATTCTCAGTCCAGTCCTGCCAACCAGTATCTCGTGAGCAACATGTTGCTCCCCAACCCCTTGGATGTTGCTCTCAGTGGCCTCAAAGCAGGTGCTTATTCCTGAATTCCCAGCTTGGAGGCAAGTTTTGGGTGTATAAAAAACAGAGCCTCCTGTAGCTGCAAGTCCATAAAGTGGCTACCAATAGCCAATCACAGCCCTTATTTGGCACACCCCAGGAACATTTTTCATGCTTGTGTTGCTCCCCAACGCTTTTTACATCTGAATGTTGCTCATGGGTGAAAAAGGTTGGGGACCTCTGCTGTAGCCAGTTTCCAATACACATGCAAATGACTTCATTAAGCCCAAGAGACATTAGTTTAGAAAGCAGTCGTTTATGGGACACGGTATTAAATGCTTTGGCAAAATCCAAATAGATCACATCTACTCCCCCCCCCACTCTCTAGCATTTTAATTACCTTATCATTAAAATCAAAAAATTTGTCGTACACGATCAATCCCTTATAAAGCCTTGCTGAGTTCTGCTCATAATGCCACACACTAGGACAAAATTGTTTGATTCCAAGACAGGGAATCTCCAGAAGCATACAAGGATTCTACCAACCTAAAGCACATCTAACACAAACCTGTAATGCTCCACCAAGGGACTTGGATGATTCTTGGACAAGCATAATAATATCCACAACTGTAGTGATCTACAGTTATTATACAGTGAATAAAGTACCCCCTCTTGTAAAACTTCTAATATCCTCATATTTTGCAACTGGGGGTACTTTATTTATTATAATACACATGTTTCAGTGAGTCATGTGACAGAAATGACATCAGAACTCACCGTTTATAACTGATGACATCAGAACTCACCGTTTATAAGGATCTAATTTACAAGATATTCACAGCTTTTGTGTATTATATATAGATTATATGTGAGTGTATAGCTAGATATGTGTTGTAATGTTTATATATGTTAGACCTTGTAACAATGTATTATAGACTGAAAAGCAATGTGGCATTCTATTAATATAATTTGGTACTGATTTTAGTGCAAGGGTGTTATATAACCCAGCTTATTCTGTTGGAGCAAAAATGTTTACACTATTTTCAAATGGTTTAAGGCACAATAACATTGCATGGAGCTGTGGAAAGGTTTAACATGATAACAGTTGTACCTATTGCTGTGTAACGTATAATTATTTGGTCTGTTTCATTGTCACACCTGATGATAGGTGCTTGTTTGATTTTCCTTGCTCTCAGCTGATAAATTATGCAGGGCTCTGTCTGGCCCAAAAAATGGGGGCACTCCAAGTATAATAAAAGTGCAACTAAAAAGCATACAAATATATGGGGTGTTAAAACCAACTAGAAGGGTGGCCATTTTTATCTGTAGAATAAATGCTAAATTACAAGAATTCACAAAAAGTGGGTTGAGGGAGCACACGACAACCTAGGAAAATGGAAGAGTATACAACCAATTTGAGAAAAGCATATAAAAGGTGTTTCATTCTCCCTTAGGGCTCTTATAGACGAGTTTTATGCGTTCAGCTGCAGGGGAGCACAGCAGTAGATGCATTCAATTTCTTTCAATGGGGCCGAACCCAGGTTGAGACACATGCTGCATTTGCCGAAATCTTACAAAAATTTTATTGAGATCTTTAAAAAGTTAGAAATGTTATAATGTATTCATTTATAAGCGTAAAAGTTACAGGTATATGCTGCATTTATGCCATATTGCTACTGAATAATACATAATCACGTATTTTACTGTACATTGCCGATCAACATGAAAAAAAGTTGTTGTACCCACTTAAATAGAAAGTCTTCTTTTGCACAATGTCCTGCTATTTAAATCCAGAATGCATCTCTTCAGTTCACATCAAGTTATGCACACAATATTTTTAAAGTGGACCCGTCACCCAGACACAAAAATCTGTATGATAAAAGTCCTTTTCAAATTAAACATGAAATCCAATTTCAAATTTTTATTAAAGCATTCATAGCTGTTTTAAGCTCATTTAAAAATCTCAGCTGTCAATCAAATATTGTCTGCCACTCCTCTATGCCTTAGGCATAGAGGCAGGGCAGATAATTACTTTCACTTTCCATTCAGCACTTCCTAGATGTCACTGCTCCCCACACATTCCCCCAGTTCTCTTAAAGGAAAAGTAAATGTTTTTCTTTTTCTTTCTGTAAATTTGCTCTAAACAGCCCCCCAGATTAATGTACCTTAGTCCCTGCTGCAAGTCTGCTCTGGTTTCTGTGTTATCAGCAGCTTGTTTCACCTTCTTCCTGGTGCAGAGTGAAGCCCAGCCCCTTAGTTTACTGAGCAGTCCATTTGCTGCTGTTCCACAATAGAGAGGAAGAGGGAGCCAGTGTGTGCATTAGTAAGCTAGTTTCCCCAAGCAAAAGCTGCTACACACACTGCTCTCTGCTATGTCATAGTATGCAAATGATCTCCTGGACTAGTCCAAGATATAAGGTCAGCTCAGTAAGCTAAGGGGCTGGGCTTCACTCTGCACCAGGAAGAAGGGGAAACAAGCTGCTGATAACACAGAAACCAGAGCAGACTTGCAGCAGGGACTAAGGTACATTAATTTGAGGGGCTGTTTAGAGCAAATTTAGAGATAGAAAAAAAAAAACGTTTACTTGTTTTTTAACCATTTAATTGTGTAGCCAGGACATGGGGATAGACATTGGGTCCCCCATTCTGTTGCACAAACAAGATTCTGAGATGATGCAAGGCTTGTCTTAATAACAGTGTCCACAAAATGGCTCCTGCCTGCTTGCTATAATTATGAATTCCCAGAGTGAAGGAAACAAGATTAAAATAATTTATATAGTGTAATTGATGTTCATTTTGCTTGACTAATGTGATAAAATATGATTTTGAATATTGTTTTGGGGTGACGGGTCCACTTTAAACAGTAGCTACAACTATTAAAAAACAAAAGATGTAGTGTTGAATGATTGTCTTTATTGGATGAGAGCGAGAGAGACTGGTGCCAGTCTGTTAATCTTTTTTCATTTATATACAGGTCACATATTAATTTCAATGACAGGCAGGAGGTATGTGTATTAGCCTGGCCATACAGGGGCAGATTTTTTTTTTTTCTCAATACGAGGAACGATCATTCGTTGAAATCTAGAGACCTACAACTAACTATTCCGCTTGAATAAAGTAGCAACAAGAACAAATCAAACGATGTTCTGGCCATTAACTTCATGAGAAAGTTATGTCAGATAAAAATTGGTAATACACACACACCAGGCTACTTAAAGGGAAACTGTCATGGGAAAAACTGTTTGTTTTTTTTTAATTCATGCTTTAATAGTGCTGCTCCACTAGACTTCTGCACTGAAATCCATTTCTCAAAAGAGCAAACAGATTTTTTTATATTTCATTTTGAAATCTGACATGGGGCTAGACATTTTGACACTTTCCCAGCTGCCCCATGTCATGTGACTTGTGCTCTGATAAACTTCAATCACTCTTTACTGCTGTACTGCAAGTTGGAGTGATATCACCCGCTCCCTTTCCCCCACCCAGCAGCCTAACAACAGAACAATGAGAAGGTAATCAGATAACAGCTCCCTAACACAAGATAACAGCTGCCTGGTATACAGTATCTATGAACAGCATTTAATAGTAAAACCCATGTCCCACTGTGTACTATTCAGTTACATTGAGAAGGAAAAACAACAGCCTGCCAGAAAGCAGTTCCCTCCTAAAGTGCTGGCACAAGTCACATGACCGGGGCAGCTGGGAAATTGACAAAATGGCTAGCCCCATGTCAGATTTCAAAACTGAATATAAAAAAAATCTGTTTTCTTTTGAGAAATGGATTTCAGTGCAGAAGTCTAGTGGAGCAGCACTATTAAAACATGAATTAAAAAAAAAAAAACAGTTTTTCCCATGACAGTTTCCCTTTAAGTAGCCTGGTGTGTGTGTGTATTACCAATTACACACAAAGTACTTTTGGTCATAGTGGGACATAAAAAAACAAACACCTTTGTTGATGAGATACTTTCTGTTATTATAATTTTCAGTTCCAGTTGTCCCAAGTAAAAAAAAAAAACCTCAAATAATGAATACGTTCTTTATTTTTTTATTATATTATATACAGTGGATGTTCACATATTCTACATATGTATAGCCCCTGTGAGTAAAAACATTTTTGGAAATATTTTAAATATTTGGATCGGATCGGGCATGCTTAAGTTCTCTCTTCTGTGCTCTCAACTCCCTGTAGGGGATTTCCCAGCCTGGGATTTGGCAGCCAAACAAGACAAAAAAAAAAAAATCACACCGAAATGGCTCTGCGCATGATTCCTTCTGTTTCATTTGAATATCTTTAATGGGATTGTCTGGCAAGATTTAACCTATAAGATCAGTGAAATGCAAATGAAGCAGGAGAGGGGAGGCATGCACAGTAACCAGATCAGTGACAGCTTCCTGTATGGGCAAAATGGACTTCTGGTGTCGGCAAAGCCAGCTAGAGAGGCAGCAGAGAGAAAAGGAGAGAGACTTTTAACAGCAGCAATCCACAGCTTCTATGGTCTGTAGTATCAAAACTATCTATTTATAATTATAAAGATAAAAAATGTCACAAAGAGGTTTCTTCTGACTGGGCCTATTCAAATTGAAACTTTATGAAACTTTATGTACTGAAAGCAAATTACCCAGTTAAATACATAATTTCCCTAGGGTAAAACATTTGATTGCCATAACTGCTGCCCAGTAATATACCTTTGTTGACTTTTGGAAGTCCTTGCAGGTGAGTGGTTGGCAGAATGCTTGGGACTTAGGGCTTTCTGGATAACAGATCTTTCCATAATATTGGATCTTCATACCTGAAGTCTACTAGTAAATCATGTAAACATTAAATAAACCCAATAGGCTATTTTTTCTTCCAATAAGGATAAACAATATCTTAGTTTGGATCAAATACAAGGTGCTCTTTTATTACTAGAGAGAAAAATGAAATAATTCTTAAAACTGTGGATTATTTGGATAAAATTGAGTCAATGATAGACAAGTAACTTGAGCTTTCTATGTGTTTCCAGTTAACGGATCCCGTACCTGTATCTGCCAGAACGTGTTTGGATGACTTTTATATGCATGCTATAGAGAAATCATTGACTCAAATTTCTGATTAGGCGTGAAGTCCAGTTGTGGTCAACAACTATGTAATATAATTATGAATTCACATTCAAATTAATAATAGAAAATTACCATTAGCAAAAAATGCAATTATTGTCACTTCAGAAAAAAAGATAAAACAGCCTTGTATACTACAGTATACCTTGTAAACAATATAATTGTTCAAAAAAAGTGCAGTTACACCTAATCATTGGTTTCACAATGTACTCTATAGGCAATCAACCCAGCAGAGTGCATTTGAAGCGCCTCAAAACACATAACGGTCAGTAACTTTAATTGAAGGCATTGCTTCGTTCACGTTTTGATCCAAGCGACGGTAGCCTGTGTTTTTAGAACAAAGAGATTCTCGCCAACGCCTGCTCTGCAACAAGAGGAAGATCTAGAAGAAAGGGGGAAAAAAAAGGTAAAAATACTGGATTCCACATTATTTATTTATGCAGGATAGCAAATCACAGCCTAAATGATCCTCAGGATTGAACCTTCATTCAGTGCTTTGGGTGCCCTAAAGTTCAGGAATAGTCTACATTTATGTGAGATGCATGTTTTCCATAAAAATATCCTAAAATCCTAGTACCAATAAACAGAATGGGGCGTGTTTACTAAAACTTGACTTTTTCATTATTGAAGGACAAGGAAAGCCTAAAATAGAATAAGGCTAGAAATGCTGTATTTTGTATACTAAACATAAACTTACTGCACCACAAGCCTAATCAAACAAATGATTTATGCTTTCAAAGTTGGCCACAGGGGGCTGTAATCTTGTAACTTTGCAAGACCAAGACCATGCACATGCTCATTGTGATCTGGGCTAAGCTTATAGATCATCATAAATGATCAAAACACTACAAGTCAAATAATATCTGACAGAAGCCGATACACAAGACTGATTAATAATCAGAATATACAGACTGCACCCCAGTGTATTGTCATGTAATCTAATGTGGATTTTATAGTTTTTCTGTTGTTTAATACAAACTTTCTCCAACTCTGCAGAACCAGTGACTGCAGCAAAATAATCCTCCAAATAGAATCCCAGTTTATCTGTTTAAATCTGGCTCCATGATATTTGTCCCTGCAGCTGGAGTTGGAAACAGTAAAGGGGATGTAAAGGCAAAAATAAAATCCAATACAAATCTCTACTGCTCATTCATTATAAAAAGTAAAAATGGGATTTTATTTTTTTATTGCCTTTATTCGACAAAACTCCCAAATCAAAATGTCCTAAATTTACTAATAATTGATCTCGATAAAACTGGTGTAAGAAAAGGTTGTATCAAAATCAAGCAACAATTTGAATTGTGCAACTTTTTTTTAATTGTCTTTCAGAAAACTAAAATGTATTAAGTTGCTGCCTGAAAATCTCAATTTTATTGGATTACCGAATGAAAACCAGCATAATGGTGCTGGTACAGACTGATCCATATTGGTATTTTGTATGACATTCTAGCAAAACTGTAATTATGACAGATGTAAGTATAGAACATATGAATACAACATACCTTTCGTTTGTTGTGATAGACAATGTATGCAAAAGCAATCAGAAAGGCAATAACAACCAAATGTAAGAAAAAATGGCTGTCTTCATTAGATTCTGCACCACTTGTGAAATCATCCTTATAGTTGGTTTCATAGTTTTCAGTATCATCTTCTTCATTTGGATTAAACTGTTCGTCACCAGTATCTTCATCTCCTTTATCCAGAGAGGTCACTTCATAGTCTAAGCCATCATAGGGACTCGAATCTCCATCTATAGGCTCCTTTGTGGGTGACACATAGCTAACCATTGTGCTCTTCTCATCAAGCAACAAGTCTTCATCTTCAATACCTGGCTCTTCAGATGGTTTGTCAACTGTTGGAGAAGTCATTTTAATCAGTTTGGAAAGAAAAGAAGATGTGGTGACGGAACTTATAGTCTTCTTGGTCACTTGTTGAGTTGCAGCTGGAGAAGTGCTATCAGCTGATTTTAAGCTTGCATCTGAAGTAGTATCGTTATTATTATTAAGGGTGACATTGATTTCAAGAGCTACGGTGCTCACCCGACTAACATTTGCATTCAATGAGACATTTGTGTTTTGAGGGGATGCGGCTAAAGAGCTCAAATTGTCACTTTTGTAAGAAGTCCCCAAGGATGAAGTAGAATGGTCTGTAGAAGTTGATTCTGTGGGTTTCGAGACAGAGGTTTTATCTAAGTGGCAGAAAAAAAAAGATTAAAAAAAAAATACACACATACACAATTCACTCCTACTAAATACGACTTTATCTTCACAATGCTATTCCCTTCATAATAATAAAACATATTGATTGATTGATATGCCCCATACAACATTATACCACACAACTTCTTCCAGTATCAATCTGTAGATAACTGCGATCATACTCCCAATATAAAGTTCATGATACAAACAGACATTCATAATCTTTTCTATATTTGGGAAGTTTTTGTTAATTATTCTGTCTCTTCAGTCTGTTAAGCACAGCAGTACTCATCTCATTCATACAGTTCCATGGGAGGCTACAAACAAGACGACAAATGAAATCGAAATTTCAGTTGACATCTGTAGAACAAAATGTTCATTATTCTCAAACGCAGACACAGAGTACACAAATATTCATATCCTTATGAAGAAGTATGCAGGGATACTAAATATTAATATTAAGGTGTGGCTTTATGAATTAATAAAAATATGAAAAGGCTACACAATAATTGTGTTTCCTATGCAAAATGTATAAGGGGAATGAATAGGTGTAAGTTAGACTTTTTCTTCACCATTAACATTCATTAATTTTAAATTATATTTTATATTTCAATCCCTGCGGAAAAAATATTGCACTTATACACAACGTGGGTTTTCTCTGCTTACGAAACACAGAAGTTGTAGACAATATTATGACAAAGCGTGAGTCATCTGCTTCAGGTTTCATGAGTACAGTACATACATTACTAAATGAATGCAATGAACATCACTGAGCCAAATCCCTTGCCTCTTACCTCAGCTACTATGACAAATTCTAAAGAAACACAGAAGCCAATAATCCTCAGAAACAAAAAAAAAGTGGTTTTACCCTACGGTGAATTTGACAATGGAACCCATAAGGCAAAGTGGATGATAGCTACAAAATGGACAATGGGGTGACTCCAGTGAGTTGTGGGCCATGACAAGTATGTACAATTTAGGCATATGCATAGACAAGGGATCTGCAACCTTGGCTCTCCAGCTGTTAAGGAACTACAAGTCCCACAATGCATTTGCCTTTATGAATCATGACAGACTCCTTCATTGCATTGTGGGACTTGTAGTTCCTTAACAGCTGGAGAGCCAAGGTTGCAGATCCCTGGCATAGACTAACTGCATGCAAAATATCTATATTGCAAGGGAGGCGTAAGGCTAGAACAGCATGACAGTTTCTCCACTTAGTTGTGGCTCCTACATAAGGAGCAAAATGACATTTAGTAAAAAAATAATCAGGTGTGGCCATTTTAAGTCCACTGAAACAATATTTCATTGTACACTTCCCATGTATGGTTATTCAACAATTTATCTCATCATTTAGGAGATACATTGTGATCATCTCTCTCTATTATCTAAGGCTGGGGACAGACAGGGAGATTCGGGGAGATTCTGTCGCCTGGCGTTTAATAGCAGGCGACAATCTCCCCGAACTTCCTTCTCCCTGTCCGACGCTAGTTTAAATGGAAAAGCGCCAGCGCTGTGCACACACGGCGATTTCCGGAATCGCCCAAAGTCTCCTCACGAAGTAACTTCGGGCGATTCCGGCGACAGAATCTCCCCGAATCTCCCTGTCTGTCCCCAGCCTAAATAATAAAAGTCTGGTGAACTATCAGATACCAGCTGAACTGAAAAAAGTGAGCAACCCCTGGAAAGTGTAAGTATACTCCACTTATAAATAGCATATTGTGTTTATACACCTCATCAAGAGGTTGTGCAAATAGTGGAAAGAATCTTTCTGATGATAGTTTTGTAACTCTACATAGACATACTGATACAGTATATCTTTATTTTTTGCATACATGCGTCAGTTGTTTTCAGTCAACACTAATCTACTCTGGGTATCAGAACATCCGTGTTTGTTTTTCCAATGCAACCAACGGTCTGGAAAGTGCATGTGATCAAGTTCCATGCAAGTGCATGAAACACTCATGCGACTCTACAATCCAACTTTTGAAAGGAAACTATTTCTAGTCGTAGCTGACCAACTCAAAAAGATCAAATATTTGGTTTGTTTGATCTAAGGATTCACCAAATACTGGATTCAGTTTGGGACTTCCAAGTCTTGTTTTACAGGATTCAGATTCAGACAAATCTCTGGTCCTGGCTGAACCAAATTCAAACACCAAATATCATGAGCGGTTTGACCATATTTGCATGCTGCAACTCTGGGGGATTGTGCTCATTTACTTATACAAATTAAGGGGTGTACAAACGTTTTGCGGCCGATTAGGAATTTTGTTGAATCCTGAAATTCTTGACTTGATGCATCCCTAGTCTAATCAACTGCATCGTTCAATTCTAAGGGGCATATTAATTGTTTTGTGTAAAAAATGTCGGGTTAATACACCACACATCACCATAATACACATATGGTGTAAAATGTTTGTATTATTTTTTGTGACTTCTGCCAGAAGCAAAGTAAAATAATGGCATCAAATCTGGCATTTGCATGGCGTAAAATTACTGGTTTTTTTTGCGTATTTTGTTTTACACAGTAGAATAAATATGCCCCTAAAGCTGGCCATAGATGCAACAATCTGATCGGACGAATAGAGGATTCGTACAATTTTCAGACCATGTGTGGAGAGTCCCGACATTTTTCGTCCGGCGGAGATTGGTCTTTTGGTCGATCGGACAGGTTAGAAAATATCTGTTGGCTGCCGATAATATCTCTGCATGTATTGCCAATCGTACGATTTTCAGTGGGAGACTGTCACTAGGTTTTGTAGGGCACAACTTTCATACGATCCTTGTAGGGGCAGAACATCCGTTGATCTGTGTTTTTACTACTTTATTTAATCTGAAGGTTAGTGGCAGGTCTGGCAATGGACACAGGTCCGAAAATCGTACAAATCCTTGATTCGTATGATTGGATCTTTGCAGACCTTTAGTCACTCAAAGTCAGATATCAAGACACACTTAAAGGTTATGGAAAACACTAAACTGACCAAGGGATTAGAATATTGTTCAGGCTCCACGTGGGGTAAATTTAGATTTTTATGCCTCAATAAATATTTACTTTTTATACAGCATGGCTATATAGAGATTTTTTTTTTCCTTTACACTTAAAGGTTGGATATTCTCGCTTTGGCAACCTTGTCACCCATATGGTACGCTAAATTGGTCTGTTGTGACCATCTGGCCTTCAGGCAAACAAAACACCCACGGTATGTCGAAGTGTGTTCCAATAAAGCCGTATTGATTAATGAGCAGCAGCGACTCTGTTAGATTGTTAAGAGTGTTGTGAAGCATTGAAAGTTTCCGAACTTTCGCAAGAGCAGCGACCAGCTTGGAGACGCTACTACACGAGCGTAAGCTCCACCATTTATGCATCCTTGTTTTGTGCATTCTCACAAAGCCCTGCTGGCTCTCCCTTCTAGGTACACCAATACATCAGTCACAGGCCTGGCTCACCTTCTGGCTTTCCTCAATTACTTTAGACTCTGGCCCCCTGACTCTGACTCATGGCTCCCTCTGCTCCTTTCAGTGGAAGACAGTATCCCCAACCCCTCTGGAAGTTCCTAACACAGACATGTAACCTTACTGCTGTACCCTGCTCTGACTTTTTCTTACATTTTCCCCACAATTAAAGGACCAGTAACATCAAAAAATTTAATTGTTTTAAAGTAATGAAAATATAATGTAGTGTTGCCCTGCCCTGGTAAAACTGCAGTGTTTGCTTCAGAAACACTACTATTGTTTATATAAATAAGCTGCTGTGTAGCCATGGAGCAGCCATTCAAAGGAGAAAAGGCTCAAATTACACAGCAGATAGAAGATAAGCTCTGAAGAACATAATGTTATCTGTTATCCATTACTTATCCTGTGCCATTTAGCCATTTTTCAATTCCCGCCATTGCTACTTAGCAGCTTGTTTATATGAACTATAGTAGTGTTTCTGAAGCAAACACATCAGTTTTAACAGCGCAGGGCAACACTACATGATATATTCTTTACTTTAAAACACTTTCATTTCTTGGTGTTACTGTCCCTTTAAATAACTTTTCATAGGACAACCTTCCTGTGGAAAGTGAACTCCAATATGTGAACTGGACCACTGAAATAAATTTTCCAGGCTTGCCTGTTCCTTCCAGTACACTATAGCTTCCAGGGCCAGATAGCAAAATCATTTAAACAGAGAAACCATCTTCTTTGCAATTTACATTTTCCATCGTGGGGAAAATAATGGCAAAATTCACCCTTTTACATATTCCTTTAGTCACGCTACCACAGTAGGCCTTAGCTCAACCAATTAGCAAGTAAAATAATAAATAAATAAAATAACTATTTCACATAAACTTCAGTTCAACCACTTTATTGAAGTGAGCCTGTGGTGCTTTTCCTTTCATTCAAAATATGAAACAATTAAAAAGCAAAGATGAATGAGGGCATTTAATGCTAGAATAGCCCAGAATCTTCATGAAATACCGATCTGTAAATATCCAGAATAAATAAAGCAGCATCTCAAACCTCCACAGAATACAGGGTGTATACATAGTCGATTGGACTGGGAGGTTCAGGATGCACCAGAGTGGGGGTGTTTCTGAAGGTGGTGGACCTTCAGAAACACCCCCACCCAATGCTCTGTTGTGCACCTCAACTCTCATCTTGGTACCAACTGATTTTGTCCAGTAGGGAGAGTGAGTGAGCCCCCACAGATTGCTGCCAACAAGAGGCTGTGGGGGCCCCCAGATTCCAGTCAACAAGAGGCTGTGGGGGCCCCCAGATTCCAGTCAACAAGAGGCTGTGGGGGCCCGCAGATCCTGGCCAACAAGAGGCTGTGGGGACCCCCAGATACCAGTCAACAAGAAGCTGTGGGGGCCCCCAGATCCTGGACAACAAGAGGCTGTGGGGACCCGCAGATTGTGGCCAACAAGAGACCGTGGGGACCCGCAGATTGTGGCCAACAAGAGACCGTGGGGACGCACAGATTGTGGCCAACAAGAGACCGCGGGGACGCACAGATTGTGGCCAACAAGAGACCGCGGGGACGCACAGATTGTGGCCAACAAGAGGCTGTGGGGACCCGCAGATTGTGGCCAATAAGAGACCGTGGGGACCAGCATATTGTGGCCAACAAGAGACCATGGGGACGCACAGATTGTGGCCAACAAGAGGCTGTGGTGACCCGCAGATCATGGCCAATTTGAGGCTGAGGTGACCTACAGATTATAGCCAACAAGAGGCTGTGGGGACCCGTAGGTTCAGGCCAAAAAGAGGCTGTGGGGACCCTTAGGTCCAGTCCAAGAGGCTGTGGGGACGTAGGTCTCAGCCATGAGGGAGGGCAGCAGACCTTGTTGACCAGGTTTTTCTCTGGAGCCCCACCAGCCAAGTCCACGCCTATCAACTAAAGTTGAATAATAAAAATCCCGCAGTAACATGGCAGAATGAGTCTCAATGGCCATCAAGTTCATTCCCAATGCTAAGTGGTGCTTCTCCTTTCACTGGAAACAGCAACTACTGTCATTTAATGAAGGTTACCTTTACACATTCACTTAACCTCACTCACCTAATGTTTACACTAAGCTGAGGGACTCCGGTTGCCTTGACTTCTGTCCCCTTTCTTGCACCAAGTCAACTTCCTCTCCTATCCCCTAACAGTCACTTACCTGTAGTCTCTTCTGCTACCGCTGGGCACAAGACGAGCAGGAGAGGGACGACGAGAAGAAGACGAAAGGCACGGGAAGAGCACAGCATCTTGCGAGCGGCCATTCTCTGACACGGGCAAAGGAACGTGGCCCCCTGGATGTGACAGTAGGCAAAGGAATACGGAACTTACAATCGCTCTACAGCTTTTCGGTAGCATTCCCCTCCCACGTGAGGGTGGCCGGCCAATCACAGCTCACTATCACCACCTCCTCCTATCCCTTGGGAAAGTTCACTCACATATTTAGCAGGGGTTGGGTTGGGCTCCTGTTTCTCTGGTCTGTGGAAACGTGTGCGTCAGGGGAGGGAGGGGTGGCGGTGAATGACGGTCACAGCAAAGAAGGAAGTGATTATATGTCAGGACAAAGCCACTTCTGTGCAAAGCTCTATATAGAGAGAACTTTATCGAGTTTAATGGAGAAAGAATAAGATTCTAACACTATTTTTTTACTGTAAATGAGATTACTTTTTACACTGAAACATATGTGTGGTATTCGTTTACACTGAAAAATATCCGTGGTATTAGTTTAAGTAACAGTAAAATCAGAATACTTTGATAATATTGAGATTTGTCAGGAAAAATGTGTCATGAATTGTTGAATTCACAGGCCTGATCTGAGGTTTAGCATTTCCATGGTATTTTGAGCGCATAGACCAAATTCTGGTGAGTGGCTTTCAATAATCCAAGTCCTCACTCCAAACAGTCTTTTAACTAATGGTCTTAACTAATACACACAGGCCTTAACTAATACACAGGCTTTAACTAATACACACAGGCCTTAACTAATACACACAGGCCTTAACTAATACACACAGGTCCATTGGGACCATTTTGGCAGGGACCCATGGAGGTAGGGTTGCCACCTTTTCTTAAAAAAAATACCAGCCTTCTTATATATTTAGCTTTTTTTCCTATTAATAACATTGGCATTAGCCATCAAAAATACCAGTCAGGCCGGTAAAAAAACGGCCAGGTGGCAACCATACATGGAGGGTTGCCTCCTTTTCTGGAAAAGAAAATACAGGCCTTCCTATATTTTTATAGTTTTCCCTATTGACTACATTGGCATTAAGCAATATTTTTACAGGCCGGATGGCAACCCTACCTAGTGGAAGTGTTGTCATCTACTGACACACTGAGTATATAGGAAAGTAGGGGCATACAGGCGGAAATAGGGGCACACAGAGACAGAGGAGAGGGAGGAAATGGACACAAAGGGACAGGACAGAGGGAGGAAATAGGGGCACAACGGGCAAGAGAGAGAGAAAGGGGGGAATAGGGGCACAAAGGGACAGGAGAAAGGGAGGAAATGGGTGCAAAGGGACAGGACAGAGGGAGGAAATAAGGGCACACAGTGACAGGGTAGAGGGAGGAAATAGGGGCACATAGGGACAAGAGAAAGGAAGGAAATAGGCACAAAGGGATGAGAGGGAGGAAATAGGGGTACTTAGCGAGATGGGGAGAGGGAGGAAATAGGGGCACACAGGGACAGTAGAAAGGGGTGCAAAGGGACAGGACAGAGGGAGGAAGGGGGCACATAGGACAAGAGAGAGAAATGGGGGGTAGGTGCACATAGGGACAGGAGAAAGGGAGGAAATAGGCACAAAGGGACAAGAGAGGGATGAAATAGGGGCACACAGCGACAGGGGAGAGGGAGGAAATAGGGGCAGAGGAGAGGGAGGAAATAAGGGCACACAGGGCACGAGAGAGAAAGGGAGGAAATAGGGACAGATGTCTGGAGGAAATAAGGGCACAGGGCAAGAGAGAGAAAGGGGGAAATAGGGGTACACAGGGGCAGGAGAAATGGAGGAAATGGGCACAAAGGGACAGGAGAGAGGGAGGGAATAGGGGCACACAGGGCAAGAGAGAAAAAGGAAGGAAATAGGGACAGAGAGGTGGGAGGATAGGGGCACACAGGGAGGAAAAAGGGGCAAACAATGCACAAGAGGAAGTGAGGGGCACACAGGCAGGCTTGGACTGGCAATCTGTGGGTTCTGGCAAATACCAGAGGGGCTGCTGTAAGGTTCCATAGAAAGTCACCATTTAGTGGGCTGGTGGGAGCTGTTTGGGCTTATGTGTGGGTTCATGGGGCCTCTGTGTACCTGAAATGGCAGGGCCTTATTTGATTCTCAGTCTGGACCTGAACACAGGGCACCAGAGAGTGAGGAAATAGGGGCATATTGTTGGTGGACTGGGCCAATTGGGGTTGGGGGCAGGCTTAACCCATCAGGGTTGGGGTGGACTTGGCTTATGGAGTCGGGGTGAGCTGGGCCTATCAGAGTTGAGAGTTGGCTGGACAGCTTTATGTGCTGGAAGAATTCTTATCCGTGCTGCTCCCTGGTGTAGGGCACCCATGGGCGTGGGGCCTGTTGGGTCCAATCGGCTTGAAAGTAGGATTTTTTTCTTCAAGGACAGCTTGGGTCTGTGTTATACCCAGTTAAAAAAAATGATGTACTGTAACATCCCAAGTCCATTATTTATACATAAAGAAAGTACATTTGTCTCTAGATTTGTATAAACTGGAATCCATTTATGAAGTGAGATTTTTTTATGAGTTTATAGGCCCAGGTGGAAATTTACTTATTATTTTATTTAATATTTTCTGATGGAAATCAGCAAATTGTACATTTTTGGTTCTTTTGCCTATTTAGACTGTAGGGCAATCATTTATATCTGGTGTGGGACAGAGGTACAGCTGACTGTACCTCGACCTTTTACAAATGCAACTTTTGGTTGCTATGGATAGGTATATGGATAGGTATAATTTTACCTCTTTTGTTGACAATGTGACATTAACTTGATATTGCATTAATATCCCTGTGGCTGGGAATGATTTAGCAAATGTCAGAAAAATAGACAATTAGATAATTAAATGAAAATGGATTGCTTAGGGTTGCCACTTGTCTGGTTTTGACCCAGACAGCCCAGTTTTTTGAAGGGCTGTCCGGGTCAAAACTGCCTGAACGGTTTTCCAATTTATGAGAACCAGGCAGGATTCCCAATGATTGATGCAGTGATCTCCAGTCGCCTGACGTTACAACCTGTCTCAGCAGTGTCACAGCCCCGCCCCATTGCGTCATGGCCCTGCCCCCTGCTCGGATTCAACCGGGTCAAAAGGTGGCAACCCTCGGATCTCTCTAAATTTCTTAATGATGGCGCATGTTGATTTTTTTTTTATCATTCTTTAATTGTTGTTTTAAATTTAAATTAAATAATACTTGCATATTGCAGAAACAGAGAATGTGGAGGGGAAGGAGAGGGCAGGGAAGAAATAGGTTTATTGTTTTAGGATAAATAAGGGAGGGTCAGGCTTGGTGCTTATCTTGTTTACAGTATATTCCTTTGCTTGTTTACTTTGAGTCTCTCAGACGATGAAACTATACAGGATGGATCCATTTATAAAGCTTGCCATACATTGCCAGAACAAGTTGTTTGGAGAGGTTGTCATACAAGTCATTCCTGCCTGATTTGCCACCCATGCAGTGAGCCAAATTGTGTTGGTATGATCATCTAGTGGGGCCTACGGAGGCTTGTTGGACAAAGGCTGCTTCAAAATGCCGAAAAACAGGACAAACTTGCTTGTGTTGAGGAAGGTTTAAATGAGGGACCAATCTTTTTTATTTTTTCACCATTTACTTCAAATCTCGTGAGTTTTTAAAGGCATTACTTATTGTTTTTATAAATAACCCTCAGTATGAGGGTAAAATAAAATAGCATTGCCCAATCGTAATATGGGGAGAGCTGGATAGATAAAAGTGGGGATTGTTTAGTCCATTGTTTAGCACAGAACCTTAGCTTTGCCATATTAAACAGGTGCTCTTGGGGGATTAGCCTCGGTGTCATCACAGGTACTGTAGCTATAAAGGATCAGTAACAGAAAAAAATTAAAGTAATGAAAATATCATGTACTGTTGCTCTGCACTGGTAAAACTGATCTGTTTGCTTCAGAAACAATACTATAAACATGCTGCTGTTTAACAATGGTGGAAATTGAAAAAAAGGCTATATGGCACAGGTTAAATAATGGATAACAGATAACACTATGGTGTTCTACAGAGCTTATCTGCTATGTAAACTGAGCCTTTTCTCCTTTGAATGGCTGCCTCCGTTGCTACACAGCAGTTTATTCATATAAACAATAGTAGTGTTTCTGATGCAAACAGAGCAGTTTTACCAGTGCGAGCAACAATGCATTATATTGTTATTACTTTAAAACATTTTCAGTTTTTGATGTTTCTGTTCCTTTAAAAGTCACATATCAGAGCAAAATATTTTCCCAATTGGAAGTGTGAGAAACAGTTCAGGGAGCACTATGCTGCCTACACAAGCAGGGTGCTCCCGGTGTGGGCCAGCCTACAACTATGGTGAGGCAAACAATTTTTCTATGATAGGTGCCCTTTATAGCTTCTCCTCTTCTCAGCACTACAGGAAGTAATAAGAAGTGCTAAAATTACATGGTAACATAGTAGTGTAGTGTACTGGAAAAGAATGCTGGTCTATACTCATTTTAATACAGGAAAAGTACTTGCTGGCTTTTGCTGCTGTCATTGCTTGCTGGAGCTAAAGGGCATAGTAATTGTTTCATCACTCTGACCCCCTATTTATGCAATCACATGTTGTGACCTATGATTAGGGGATGTGTTTTATATCACAGCATGGCCACACTGGGAGCTACCTTCTCAATGGGAGGCTTTCCTTAGAAAAATACTGTGGGGAGGCAGGGAACAGTGCCCAATGGTTAATTATCCAAATGCAGCCCCAGGTTCGTCTCCATCAAGGATTTGCCTGATTTAGCGTAGGATATTATTGTATAAGTGACTTGAATCTCTTAAAATCCCAAATGCATACCCTTACATTTATCAGCACTTAATCTCACCTGTCACTTAGTCACCCAGACTGCCAGTTTGTCCAGATCCCCCTACATGATGCTACAGTTAGTTATTTTTTTTATATTAAGAACTGTGAAGATGTGGAAATCTCTCCCTGAATCAGTCCTACTGGGTTATTCAACCTCAGTTACTATTTTTTTATGTTACTCTGACTAATGGGAATAAAATCAAATTTCCAGATGAAAGTGAATATTTTTTTATATATTTTTTATTGAAGGAAGTAGTAGACCTGGCAACCTTTTTTTGAGGTTCCCAATAAGTAGGGGAAACTATAAGAAGTGTAGGTGTACATGTACTTATGATGATGATGGTATGAACACGGAATGGGAGATCTCGTTTTAATTGATGTCCTGTTAGATACTATATTATGATCTTTTAGGTTTCTAGTTCCTTGGATCAGTATTTTGTGGTTTATTCTCACACTACAATCTCCAATATATATATTCTTGAACAAATGTATGCTTTAAAGGAAAACTATACCCCCGAAATCAATACTCATGCAACAGATAGTTTACATAATATGAAGTGATGGTCTGTGTGCTGCCTCAGAGATCACCTGATCAGAAATACAGGAAGAGGTGTGGAAGCAAAAGATACAAGTGTCTGTTAATTGGCTCATGTGACCTAACATGCTTGGTTTGTTTGTGTGCACCGTGAATCATACGATCCCAGGGGCGGCACTTGTTTTGTAAAATGGCAATCTTCTATTTATAATTACCCAATGACACATACTACTAAAAAAAGTATATTGTTATGAAAATAGTTTATTTACATGAAGCAGGGTTTTACATATGAGCTGTTTTATGCATTATATTTTTATAGAGACCTACATTGTTTGGGGGGTATAGTCTTCCTTTAAGGGGGTTATTTATCAAAATTCATTCTCACTATTTTCTGAAAAATACTCCAACCAAATCCGTGAAAAAGTCACAAGAAAATCTGAATCCTACCGTTTTTCTGATTTTGCGTCTGAATTCTACAATATTTTCGTAAAAATATTGGAAAAATTATTGGAAATAAAGCACAACTAAGAAAATCTTCCAGTTGTTAATGCATTGATCCCCAACCAGTAGCTTATGAGCAACATGTTGCTCTCCAACCCCTTGGATGTTGCTCCCAGCGGCCTGAAAGCAGGTGCTTATAATTCCAGGCTTGGAGGCAAGTTTTGGTTGTATAAAAATCAGGTGCACTGTCAAACACAGCCTCAGTGTAGGTTGACAATCCACATTGGGCTACCAAATGGCCAATCATAGCACTTATTTGGCACCCCAAGAACATTTTTCATGCTAGTGTTGCTCCCCAACTCCTTTTACTTCTGAATGTTGCTCACGGGTTCAGAAGTTTGGGGATCCCTGTGTTAATGGGATATCTTTCATTGACGTTTATATATTCTCAGCAGGTCTGAGTTGAAGTACTTTTTTCATCAGACTTTAATAAATACTGAGTTGTACTTTTTTCTACGAAAAAAATGGTATTTTACACTTTAAGGGACAGTTTTATCCAGGCCCAGATTTTTGGCGAGGCCACATAGGCCCGGGCCTAGAGCGGAAAATTTTTTAGGGGTGGTAGCCCAGCCCATTATTGAGACCATTCACCATCTAAAACCTGTCGAATTGTTGTTTTAGCCTATGAGAGACCTCCTAGAACTCATTTGGAGTCAATTGGTGGACTTTAAAATTCAAAGTTTTTTCTAGGAAAAACTTCAAATCAAATTGAAAACTGACCAATTCGATCAAAAAAAACTTTGAATTAATTTTGGTTGCTCTCTTTGACTTCGAATTTCGAAGTTTTTCAAATTCGACCCTTGATAAACCTGCCCCTAAATGTTCAACTAGAAAAATTTGGAGCTTAATAAATAAAGTGTTATGTGATAATTATGTTTTGTATAGAATAGTTTATTAGTGATTTATTAATGATTAATTATGATTTTAATGGGTGGAGTTTATTATGCTCTTAATTATAGTTTCTGCGTAGGTACAAATGTCCTGTAGGCATGGATGCTTTAATATTTGGAAATACATTTTTAACTGAAAGATGCCCTCTTTGATGCTACAGACTAACTATATAGAGTTGATGCAAGTCATATAGATTATTTTTTAAGAATTGGTAAAAAAAATCTAAAAACAAGTTAGTTTTATCTGTGATTGAATTCAAGGATTAAAGGATCAATTCAGTGTAAAAATAAAAACTCGATAAATAGATAGGCTGTGCAAAATAAAAAATGTTTCTAATATAGTTAGTTAGCCAAAAATGTAATTTATAAAGGCTGGAGTGACTGGATGTGTAACATAATAGCCAGAACACTACTTCCTGCTTTGCAGCTCTCTAACTCTAAGTTAGTCAGCAACTTGTGGGGCCACATGGGACATAAATGCTCAGTGAGTTTGCAATTGATCCTCAGATTCAAAATCAAACAGTTATACCCCACGTGACCCCCCCCCCAGGTCTGTGATTGGTTACTGCCTGGTAACCAATCAGTGGAAACCAAGAGAGCTGAAAAGCAGGAAGTAGTGTTCTGTTATGTTATGTAACACATCCAGTCATTCCAGCCTTTATAGATTATATTTTTGGCTAACTAACTATATTAGAAACATTTTTTATTTTGCACCGCCTATCTATTTACCCAGTTTATTTTTACACTGAACAGTTCCTTTAAAATCACTTACATGCCCTTACATCACTGTTTACGGCTCCTTTTATGCAGTCACTGCTAATGCTTTAGCATAAACGAATGCTCAGGGGATCATAGCAACTATTGATTGGTATATTTCAGCAGTAGGAAAAGTGTTGGAACCCCACTAAATACTATTTAAAAGATGTAAGACTGGAGAATTATTCATCCAATTAAAATACCATTTTCCACAATTTAACCTAGTTACTATCCAAAACAGGTCAACAAATATTGTTGTTGCGTAGCTTTGATACTTTACCCGCACATTTTATTGCCCAAAAATATCACAAACCACATCACAAACTTGTTAGCTTGTACTTGGACTTTATTACAGGTGATGTGTACATATCAGGGAACACTACAGAATGGAAGACACTATGTTTGCTAAAAAAAACAAAACTAAAACTGGCTTAGGGTAAAAACCAATCAAAGTTTAGGTATGTGTATAATGAATAAAATATTCTCCCCTTGTATATGATTCTGTCAAGCTGTTCAGTACACTTTATGTAAAGGGAATCAAGTTTTATCACTGGCTCGTCCTTGGTGGGCACCGATAATATGGGTTATCTTGTTATGGGCTACAGATGGTTAGAATAAGACTTTTGACTGTATATGAAATAGTTAACTTTTTAAGTACCTGCTTTGTTCAAGTTTTAAGCATACATGTTGTGCATATTACAAAACTCTGATTTTGTACCTATGATGTTGATTCGAGATCCCAAACAATGGATTCTCACTGAATGAAATGAATGTTTAATCTAAAAGTCTGTTTAGTTGTGTAAATAAGTTCTGCGCTATGTTTAAAAAAAAAAACAAAAAAAAGGCATTCAATACTTTTTTGTTTAGCAACATGTGTATAAATAAGCAGCTATGCAGTGTTTCCAGGCTGGACCGGATTTGTAAAATCTGTACCCTAGGGTTTCTCTCATTATTTGTCACTGCAACATTAACTCTTTCACACACACACACAGTTGTCTATTTGTTTTTTTTTTTTCAGGGAATCAGTTGTAATTGACAGTGGATTGTTTGCATACCAGACACAGAACATACAAGGTGCACTAGAATTTTATGGTTTCTATATTGCAGAACACCGGGACAATAAGAGTGTTGTAGAGGACATTGCTTATGCTTCAAATTCCAGTCCTAGACCCAGTTTGTGACCTCCGGCATTGATGTTCTTGCCATCTAGCAACGTGGATAATGTTAATTTGATACCTACAGAAGAATAAGGTAAACAAGTGTTTAAAAACGGTTTTGCTCACTCCAGAAATGTACACCATTATTTATTTTTCACAGGATTTTGACAATTGAAAAAGGTTTCTATTTTATTTTCAGATGATGCATTTTTGGCATTTTGGAAGTTTTGCGATTTGGTTTGTTTTGTAGCCAAATCATTTGTGGTGGATCTACATTACAATTCACCAAACTGGATACTACACCACGGGGCAAATTTACTATTTTTCCCCAAAAATGATTTGTTTCTATTCGATATTCGATTAGCATTCGATTTTCGAATGTTAATCGAATAGTTC
>CM044436.1:9628781-9690833 GCA_024363595.1 Xenopus borealis | reverse complement strand
AAATGCGTCCTACTGCGCATGCGCTGCCATCGCCGATGGAAGAAGTTGTGGCCAAAAATGGTGCCCATGAAGCTGCATGTAGGGACCTGTGCTTTGGGGTAATATACAAGTTAGGGGCAATAGCCCTGGGGAGAAGGGAGGAGGGAGGGGGCCTACGGGGGAGGAGTTTAGCACCGGCGGGGCTGAATTCCCCTTTAAGAACAACACTCAATACTAAAAGCCAAGTCCCACTGAGACACCTTCAGTTACATTAAGTAGGAGAGTTCACAGCATGCCAGAAAATAGTTCCATCCTAAAGTGCTAGCACGTCACATGAGCTGGGCAGCTGGGAAATTGACAGAATGTCTAGCCCCATGTCAGATTTCCAAACTGAATATAAAAAAATGTTATCTCTTTTGAGAAATGGATTTCAGTGCAGAAGTCTACTGGAGCAGCACTATTAACTGATGGGTTATGTCGGTCTCAGTGGGGCTTTTACTATTGAGTCAGTTAATAGTGCTGCTCCAGCAGAATCCCTAACACAATATAACAGCTGCCTAGTAGATATAAAAACAACACTCAATTTGAAAAAAAACATGTAACCCATAAAATGTATCCATTTAACTGGGGGGGGGGGGTAGGTACCACTCCAGCATTAAAATTAATGGAAATTTGTTTTGCCAGTAATGTACATGTTATGTAGTCTGCAGCTAAAATGGCAAGGAATGCATCAGTGCCACACAAATCTAACAAAACCCAGAGGTACATAACTTTTATAACTTTTACAGGTGTGGCTTTGGTTTAAACATTAAAGGTTTAGCCAAGTCAAATGAATGTGACTCATCCTAGGATCTGGCCAAATAATAAAGTACATTGTAGATTTGAATACTGTAAGTTAATATATTAAGCCTAACCAGGGCCAGACTGGGAGGAAAAAACGACACTGGCAAAAGTATCAAAGCAGCCCATGTATTTATGTACATGCAAAGCATGATTTATATTTCCAAGCCCAAGGTTAACTAGAACTAGTTTTTAATAGATTAATATACATTTTAAGAGTCCATTAACATATAATCCCCAGCAATATTATACACCCTATGTGCTGGAACTGGCCCTTGCAACAAATATCTTACCCTTATTTCTATCACAACTATTCTAAATTTTCCTTTGTGTGCCCCCAGCTAGACCATGCAGCCATATATATAACATATGCAACAATATACATTACAGTATTTAAATGAACCCACTTTATATTGCTTGCTATGGGATTCTTAACCAACTCAAAAGGGCCAAGCTGATGTCCCCATTGGTGTATGCACAGGCGCGCCATGCAGGCTCTCGTTTGCACATGACAGCTAAAATGCACCCTCATTTGTGCGCAGCAGGGGTGACAAGACTGCCCGGGGTGCCTAGCTGACCTGGCCCAGCACTAAATCTCAGAGAAAGCTGAGGGAAGGCGCTGCTTAACGTCAAATGCCCTCAAGAACCTGATCCAGCAGAGGAGAATGGTGAATGAGGGCTACTTATGGCTGGGTGACCCTAGAGTTCGCCGTTGTATAAATAGATATCAGCCTCACAGTCCCTTGAACTGGTGGGGGGAAGGCATCTAATTGTGCAGTGTGTGTATTATTAGTTCAACAGCTGCTGAGACTTGACGAATGGGCAGCAGCCATGCTCTATAAATGGCGCCTGGGACAAATACCAGCGTATTGCTATTGCTATATAGAGCTGCTTAAATTTTGACAAACGGCAATTCACATAAGAGGGCAATATTGTGGTTTTTTTTTTTTAAATTCAGGTGATAACATGTAACTACTCCCACTCTCCCACCCATATTAAAGATTATAGTGAAACCTCCATTACATCCCCTGTTTTTAAGGTTTCCTTCATTTACACCATTTGTTTTGTGGCCCTGTCTATATATTATGCTTATTACAATCCTCAGTTGCAGTGCTGAGGGTTTCAGGTAGGGAGTGGGTCTGGGTAGGGATGCCATCTGGTTGTAATTTCACAGGCCTAGCTGGTAAAATACCAGCCGGGGCCAGTATTACAACTTTACCATCAATGTATTAGCCAGTAAATTTGTAATCCCTATTGTTCCGCCCCTGGCCACCTCAGATCTGCCCTTTTCCCCCTCCCCTACTCACCTAATCCTAGGGCTGCAGTCTCTTCCTAGCTAAACTTTTTGACTCCACCCCTGAAAATGTCATAATTCCGCCCCCAAAAATTCACAACCCCGCCCTCTCTGGCCCGCCTCTACGTCACCGGCCGGCTGGGTCGGACTGGTCGGACAGGACTGGGGGGACGCTGGGAAAAACCAGGTGAGCCTCAGCCATCATGGGCCCCCGCTAGGCTAGATCCCCTCTCCTGACCCTACCGAAAAAAAAATTGGCCATTCAACATACCATTAGCGTGCATCCTACCAAGTTTTCCTTTTGCATTATTCCAAAATGAAAGAAAAAAGTTGAATGAAATGTTCAAATCTGAGGGGTAGCATCGAGGCACATCCAATTCCCAAGCCTTGGGCATGCACAATTATAGCCCACCCAGGCGCCCAAGCACCACCCCTGATCCCGCCCACTCCACATCACATGTTAAAAGACCACACAGACATCAGTGCTAAAAAAGTAAGCCCCTACACACACAAGTTATAAAAAGCTATTGATGGTCAGGGGCCCCAAAAAAAAAGTTTTAAAAAAACCTTGGCGACAGAGCCCCCCTTTAAAAGTTACTTTGGGTCTTCGGGTCCTTCCATCACTTCAGGATTTCAGTGACGGCTCCTTCATGACTTTGGGTCTGTTCGGCACTTCCGCATTCAGCATTGAAGACATAGGTAGGAGCCGCACGGGGCTCGGCGCTCACAAGGTTCCATTGGTTCCTATTCTGTCCATCATGGCTAAACCTTCTCCTTATTGGTTCCTGGACATTAACATACCCTTCTCTTCCTTTCACCATTGCCCAAGCTGGCTTCTGTTCCTACAGTTTCTGCTCAAGCCTTGTCTGAGATTTGTTTCCTGGTTTTCGACTCCTAGCCTGTTATTGACCTCTGCTGCCCAAACCAACCTCTGCTTGTTCTTGACCACTTATCCTCTGCTGCCTGCACCGACTTCTGCCTGTTTGACTTTGCTTTTAAGCACCTGGGCCCCCTTATCAGGCTCTGCCCCTATGAATTGTACATTGGAGTTCTCCTAGCCTTTCCGGTGGGCCCCGAGAGGGAGCAGGCCCTGGTGCAATTGCACCCCCTGCTCCCCTGGTAGTTACGCCACTGTGTCATATTCACAAAATGCATCGAATGTTGTCACAAGGGTCAAAATATAATGGGTCTGATCTAAAAATCTAATGTGTAAACCACATGGAAATGTTTTACCTCCAAAGGTACACATCTGTCGGATACAAGCACCGCATGCTGCGTCTTCATCAACTTCCGCCTTTTAAACTGGAAATTTGTGTCTGCTAGTGCAGAGAGCACTATATTGCTTATTGAACTCGTTATGGGCCCTGCCCACTCTGACGCTAAAGTTTTAAGTGGAAGAAGGGGGCGGCAGCCAGGCCTGCCATCAGGGGGGGACAGGGGGGACAAGTGTTCCGGGGCTGAAGGGGGCCCGGCAGTGCTGCAGTTTTCAAAGAGCTGGGCCCCCCTATACGAGCGCAGAAGCATACGCTCCTTGCGAAGTCCTGAGGCAGAATGCGGAAGTGCCGAACATATATGAAGTCCTGAAGTGGCGAAAAGAACCAAAATCACGAAAGGAGCCGACACTGAAGTCCTGAAGTGTGAAAAGAACCAAAAAAAAACAGAGTCCTGAAGCCACGAGTTCAATTCTACTGACACCAGGCCCGAACTGGCAATCTGTGGGTTAGGGCAAATGCCAGAGGGGCTGCTATAAGGTGCCATAGAAAGTCAGTATTTAGTGGGCTGGTGGGGGCTGATTGGGCCTCTGTGTACCTGAAATGCCAGGGCCTATTTTGATTCTCAGTCCAGTCCTGACTGACACCAATGTGAGTTTTTGTTTTTGTTTTTTTAATCGCCTGGCCACCGATTTTTATTTTAATACTCTATAGGCCCCTGCCACCAATTTTTTTTAAAAAGAAATATTTTATGGGGCCCCAATTTTTTTTTTTAACTTGCAAGGGGGGCCTTGGCCTGCAGTCCCAACTAGTAAGGGGACCCTGGTTTTTAACTTGTAAGGGGGCGCTGGCACCAGGGTGGATAGGCCCAGGGCCCCGTGATTTCTAATGGCGGACCTGGCAGCAGCAGCCCCAGGATCACTCCTGCAGCCGACAAAATACTTACATGCCTCTTCCTCCTGTTCCTCATGAATACATTGCTGCCAAGCTGCTCCTGGGGGCAGGGAGCAGTCTCTATGCTCTTAAATGGTATTTAAGGTAGGTCTGAAGCAGCCCCTGCCTTCCAGTTTTTTAACAACCCCTAAAATCTCCTCTTTAAATTCCAGGAGTCATTTAAAAAATGGAGAAAACTGGACAGAAGCACTTTTGTCGTCAGGAAGAAAAGAATTAACAAGGTGCACAGAAGATTATAGTGTTCACTATTCATGTTAGAATTGTGTGAGTCGTCACTACTCTCACAATTTCCTGATGAGCATTTACTCACTTTATGTCAACTCCACATGCTACCTCCAGATGGCACCCGTGTCTATGCAATGGGACAAACAATAATATTGAGTGTTCTGTTTAAACACCTTTTCCCCTAGATTACCAAAAATATGTGTGTAACAAATGTTATGTAAGTAAATCAGTACTGGTATGGGATCCAATGTCTGGAATGCCTGAAGCCTGGTGTTTTCCAAATAAAGGGTTTTCTCTTTCTCACCATTCATTAAGTATAAAATAACCCCAATGCAGTATGGATTTATGAAGCTTACTTATTATTACACAATGGAAACGAATCATTTTTAAGAAATTTGAATGTACTTAAAATGGAGTTTATGGGAAATGCAATAGTTGAGAGATTTCTGGATATCAATGCATATCAGGTTCAGTAATACCACTTTGAACAGGCCGTGGAGGTGCTAATAGCTTGTCTGCAAATTCCTAACTCTGTCCTCAAAAAGCCAGGTAAACTCAGTAGACATGCCTGGACATTGTAGAATTATCTTCCCAAATATCTGCACATTTTTGCTAATTACCTTTGAACACAGAGTGAAATTCCAAAGTCATCTCAGTGTCTTCTTCAGTTTACGAGAGGTAGGTAAGCGCAGCTGCTTTGACAAGTCATGCCATGACCCTTGCTAGCCTATCTGCTATCTACATCCTCTGCTTGTCCTGGCCATAGTGACAGACCCTTGGGGGCCAATTCACTAAGATGCGCAAAATCGCTAGCGTTGGTTTCGCTAGCGTTTGCCGCACTTCGCCAGGAGAATTTTTGCCAGCACTACGCAAATTCACTAAGATGCGAATTTGCGCTCAGGGCGGCGAGCGTTAGCGAAGTAGCACCACCGTTAGTTCGCCAGGCAGAGCGCAGTTACGCTAGCGATGCCTAATTTGCATACGGCGGGACCTCAAACGTAAAATAGAAGTATATGTTACAGCCACTACATTCCACTACACAAGCCCAGGAAACCTTTAATAAATGAAATAAAGTTGTCCTATTGCCCTACATGTGCCCCCTGTATAGTTGTGTTGCCATATGTTAGGAAATGTAGGGGGGAAGGAGAGTAACACCCAAAAAAATGATTGATCTTTTTCAGACTATCACCCTCCTATGCTAAAATACGCCTGCGTTTTTTTGGGACTTAGAAAAAATTTTAGATTTTTTTTTTTTTAAACCTCCTATCTATTGTATTGAACTTCGCCTGGTCTGACCAGGTGAAGTAACGTCTAGCGTAAGTGCTAACGTTGAGGAAAATGTTCATCTTAGTGAATTTGTGAAGTTATGATCCTTCGTCAGTGCACAACTTCGCTAGCGAAAATTCGTCCGTGTCCGTATTAGTGAATTTGCGAAGTTGCGAAATGACGTCACGCTGGCGAATTAGCGCTAGCGTTAGATGCTTCGCGCTTTAGTGAATCTGCCCCTTGATTGCAGGGATAATCTCAGAGCTCACTGGAGAGTTACCTCTGCCGAACCTAAATTATTTGGACTGCCCTAACATCACCTCCACAATCCCACCATAGATTGGCTTTGTTCAGGTTTCTACCAGGGGTTCAGACCTTCATGACTGTCTGTCTTCTTACATGTTGAACAGTGGCCGCTACGGTGTTTTCTTCTCAGCTGTGTTTCTTTGCCAGTTCCCCAGCCTATTCTGGTGCCCTTAGGAAATTGGGTTCTGCCCTACCTTTGTACAGCAAGGTGATGGATTTCTAAACTGACTGTTCCTCTGTGGGTTCCAGTTCTTTCTCCCAGTTGACCATTCCAGGGCTAGGGATTTTGTCTTCTCCCAAATGTACTTCTATAAGATTCTCTATGTTTACAGCCTGTTTCTGTGCTTCTCTCCACACAGCCTAAGGGTTCCAGGTCACCTGTGGAATAGGATACTGTAAAGTAGCATTTACCTGCCACCCACAGGTAATGATGTCACTAAAAAAAAAAAACACTGGCATTTTTTCATATTTTAAAACGGGATTGTCTTCAACTAACCCTTTGAGGGGCATGCCACATTTGTTTTAAGGTGGGCTCATGTCTAGGACATCAGAGGATCTCTTTTGTTTTTATTTTGCTTCCTTGGACATTTGCAACAATCAGTGGCCACTTCAAGCATTTGCACCAACATCTCTAATAAAGACTTCTATACAACCTTTATGTACCCCTTTCATTCAAATGGACCTAAACGTAAGAGTAGTAACAAAGTTTCGCTAGGCAGAAATGAATGTTAGCGGAATTTCGCTTTGAAATGCTCGCACTGATGAATTAACGCTAGAGGAACTTTGCCAGCGTTTGTCTACAGGGACGCAACTTCATATTTTAGTGAATTAGCGTAGTGGTAGCAAATTTGCACCTGGCGAAGTGGCGTGAAGTGCGGGAGAACCTTCGCAGGAGAAAAGTCGCCCTTTTGTGAATTTGCCCCCATGTCTTAGCATCATATCTACTGCTTTACCTTGCACCATACCACATTTGCAGATAAAACGTTAGAAACAAACAGTTACGGTGCAGGTGCTTCATTGCAACATATGAAGGCATTTAAGACAATACAAGACAATAATGTTCATATACTGCGAAACAGGTGTGCCGGCATGCAATCAAAGATAAGCTACATTGGTTAGAGTGGATTCCTTCCAGTGCACCAGTTTGTTTTGTTCCTGGCAAAATCTCATGGTGCTAAACATTCTGCAGGCCACATTTACCCCAGCGATGCCAAAAACAATTTCACCTGAACTGATAAACTATATGCCTATATTTCATGTAATAACGTATCCCTCTATTTACTGAATTGTAAGCAATCTATTTGCTGTATGTTTTAAAATGGTTGAAGCAAAAAAAAAAAAAGGGGGCATCCTTTTTTGCGGTGAAACCTTTCAAGCACCTGCATTAACTGTCTGCTTCTAGCTTTGTGCCTGAGTGCAAGTGCTATGGTGTTAAATTAAGTGGTAGATGTTGATGATAAGACTGAAGGTTTAACTTTAAAGGGGTTGTTCACCTTTGAATTCACTTTTGGTATGATGTAGAGACTGATATTCTGAGACAATCTGAAGTCAGTTTTCATCAGGCGTACTAAATAGGCCTAGGGCCTCCTGAAAACCTGGTCTACGGATTTGGGAATCCTTACCACCCTACCCTTGCATTTTCCCAGTATGACCAGATAATCAATTACCAAACCTTACAGAGAGACAAAGTGTTTCTCTGCTAACCGCACTACTGGTCTCACCTCAGTGAAAATTCCTGAGAATCCGTGGCCCAACATACATGCCCCAGGAAACTGGGGACCTTTTCGTCACCATACCACACATACAGCTACTTAAAAACTGTAACAAATAAGAGTTACCCTGGTGGTCCAGTTGCTTGTCCTGTGGCTGGCGGGGATGCACTTCCAGGTTTCATAGGCACAGTGATGCTGGCGTGATGACATCACTGTGCAATGGCACGAAATTCAAATATTACTTAAAGGGATTTCAGTGTACAGTACTTTGCCCGTTGTTAGGTTCTATTTAGTGTTCCTGGGTGTGATATTCTACGTGAATCCTATTGATCTCCTGTTTATTGACCTTAGCTTTGCCTGACAATTCTGTATTGTGACCCTTTCCTGCCTGCTGACCATTCCGATCTCTCCAATCCTGACCCTTGTCTGCCTGTTGACCATCCTTGTCTCTCCAATCCTAACCTTGACCTGTCTGACTATTCTCTACTCTGCTTGTGCTGGCCCGGTCCACCTGTTCCACACTGTGTTGGCCGGTCTGCCTTCCTATTGGCGTTCCTCCATCTGAATCCTTGGTGAAACGTTCGTGCCCCTTAGCATGTCCAGAACCTTTTGCTTTGCTCCTCTCTTAATAAGACCTGGCGGCATCCAATTGGCTGAGGGCTCCTGCTGAGGTGAAAGGCATCTGTTATAGGTGAAAGCAAGAGCCAAGAACAGGGAGCCTATCACTGGTTCTGGATTTAGGGTGCCGTTCATGACAAAAACAAGCTAAACTGGATCCTGATCAATGAGAAATTGACAAGCATTTTAAATGATGGATACAATATAGTATACAGAATTTATCAACATGCTTCCCAACAGAGGCAAACATAAACATGACTGCATAAAAGAGGTCTTCCCTTTCAAGGGAACGCCACAACCTGGAGAAGAGTTAAAGAAGGCGCCGTATTGAAAGGTTTGATGGTTGTCATTTCTATGATTATTATGTTTTGATTGTAAACTGTTCACTTTCAATCTTTGAATCATTCCCTCCAGAGGTTCATCTTTTTGAACTACCATAGGGTTTGGTTATTGTATACAATCCCGATGGCCCGTTCTCCTAATTAAATTACCCGGATCTTCCCTTGAATAATGAGATACGGGACACAATTTAAACTTAATTGATGGTCACATGGATAATTGTGTAAAATATTTTACTATCTTTGCACTGTAACCTGATATGTTTAATAAAAGCTTTCAAAAATGGAGAGGAAAAACTGGAATATGAACAGGAGAGTCCTGAACAGAAAGAGGAGCAATAAAAAGTTGCAATAATAATAACTAATACAGTTTAGTTTGTACTTTACTTATTTGTTTAGCCTTACTTATTTGTTTTTTTTTTAGTGACCCCCATTTGGAAGCAGGAAAGGATCAGATGAAGAAGACAGGGAGTGTGAAGTGGATAAGTTCTGGTTATCTAACCCAGTGGAACCCTTATCTGTATCTTCACTTTTTTCTTTTCCAATTCCTAATTATGCACTGCTGTGTTAACCTTACCCTATTCTGTCTTGGTCTAGTTCAAACTATGTGACCTAACTGAAAAAGTTATGTACCTCCAAGTGATTGTATATACTTACTTGACACTCTAGGCTGGTGCACCTATCAACAGAAAGAAAACTGCACTGGTCCAGGGGTTCTTCCAGCGAGCACCACGGAGATATTGGCTTCTGGATTCTTCTTTCTTTGCGCGGGTGCACAATAGTGTGAAAAGCTAAACTTTAGAGAAGGTAACGGTTATTTCATTCTACTGCACATGGATTTGAAGAAGAAAGAGGATCGCCCTGTAGTGGTCACAGGAATAACCCCCTGGACTGGTGTAATTTTCTCCTGTTGGAGCACCAGCCCGGGATATATACAATTATATACATTTCCTGCCTTTTCTTCTCCTTTAAATGTGAACTACCCCTAAGGAGAAGGAGAAGTGGACAGACTAAGCTCATTTGTATAGTGGGTATGGCAAGTTCTGTCTTGATGAAAGATAGTAGAGTTTCTATTGTGAGTAGAAGATGTTAAAAAAGATGTGTGTGTCATAGAGAACTGCTAAATGCCACAGAGTGCAGAGGTCAATTCTCAAACAACTGTCACATCCTACAGTACATAAAATAGATGTATGTAGTAGGTGGCATTAGTTACAATATATGTCACCTTTGATGGAGCTTGTCATCCGTAGTAAGGATTATTTTTAATCTCCATCATGTTAGTACCAGAGATGAGATCTTGTCCTGATGAGGATCTCCAGCCTAAATATTTATATATATATATATATATATATATATATATATATATAGTTTATATATTTATATATGTGAATGTATGGATGAGTTCGGTAGGAGTTTGTGTGTGCGTTCATTTAGAAGGGGGGCTGCATCATTAGCAGGGTCAGACTGGAGCCTTAGGGGCCCACTGGGGCTGCAAACTATGGGCCCTACCCACAAACCCAAACTTTGTTTTATCATAATTTTTGCTGAATACAATAGAACACAGCTTTTATAATTGTGATTTGACTTAACTAAACATTGGTTTATATCAGCTTTAGCAAATTCTCAGTAGGCAGGGGTAGTAATAATCATAATAATGTGTTGCTAAAGTTCAGTAAACTAGAAATTAATTTAGTGCTGGTTTAAACTGGATTAAACTGACTTCATCTGTATCAGTAGCTCTAATTGGATTGTTGGCCAATTGTACGGTCAGACTCAGGTCGTTACTGCAAAAAAATTAAGGTGCTTTATTTTTTAACACAACTTGTTTGGAGCGAGAGCTCTTTCTCAAGTGTTTTTAATGTTGCATGACTGAATGGAAACCATTCTAATACGAATATTGCATGCATTGAATTTTGCCAGAGACTCACCCAAACGTGTGTCCCAATTAACTTATCTTGCACCCAAACTTACACTGGAATTCTTGGAGAAATAATGCCATATTTCTGGTAAAAAAAAAAAAAAACACAATTAAAAAAGCCACCTATAAAAGTCTGTTTTTGAAACCAAAATGTTTTCATTTCCAGATAAAGGCCACAGTGATTGTTTGCTTTGTCTGGTTGTGACCGTATTTTTTACGTTAAATCCTTTCTATCATAAGCACCTCCTTTTCACTAATAATTGTATGTGTATTTTTGTTTCTTTTTTTTTCTGTTGGTATTTCTAGGTAACCCTGTATCTTGATAATTCAATTTAAAAGCTGGGGTAAACGTTAACTTGCACGTTTATGCATATGCAAAGTATGTGTTCTGGAACTTCCAAACCAGGCAACCGGTTCTGAGAACTTACATCTTAAACCAAGAAAGCCGCTTACTTAGCACCCCCATGTTCGAAAAGTCAGTACAGCATCGAGCACAGCTGTGTGGGTTAACATATGAGAGAAGCAGGCTACGCAGGTATAATAACATTGAAACAATATTTCATTGCCTCAATAACTTTTCATAAACAAGCAGAGATACAGGTATGGGATCCATTATATATACTCAGAATTACAAGAAGTCCATCTCCCAAAGACTTCATTTTAACCAAATAAGTTAAAGAAATGATTTGCCTTTTCTCTGTAATAATAAAACAGTAGCTTGTACTTATCTAACACAAGTAACTCAAAACAACTGGACTTGCTGAGAAATTTTAATGAAGATGTTTCACTGCTCATCCAAGCAGCTTCTTCAGTTCAACTGACTGGTGTATGGGAGTTCTCGGCATATAGACTCTTCCAACAATCCAATCACAAGGGCACATTGTAACTCTTCAAAGATGTGACATCTGAAATTCAGAGGTGTTGATTCTGTGTAGTTACTGTGATAGGATTACCAATGTGTCATGCAACTCCTTGTGAGAGTTGCATGAATGGATGTGTGAATAGTTCTGAAACCGCCAGGGTACAGATGTTAGAACAGCATTGTATGTAGCAGACAGGTGGCATCAAAGGCCCAACATGAACATGAATCTCCTCTTTCTCACCTCTTTCAAACCAGCAGTCTTCTTAATCCAAGATTTGGACATTGCTATCTTCAAATGAAGAAAAGACAGCCGAGTCTTGTGTAGTGAGTAGTTGTTTTGTCTCCCCAATGTACAGATCAGTGCACTCTTCACTACACTGGACTGTGTATACCAAATTGCTTTGTTTTCCTTTAGGCATTGGGTCCTTTGGGTGTACTAGTTTTGTCTCAGTGTGTTGCTAGGTTTGAAAAACACAGGGACGTGGTGTTTGTTGAAAATCCTCCTTAGTTTCTCCAACACTTCAGCTACATATGGGATGACTATGTTTCGCCTACTAGGTGACTCCGGACGGTTATTTCTTTTGATGTTCCTGTTGGGCTTGGTTGCTGCTGTTTTGACAAAGGCCCAGTCTGGGAAGCCACAAGCTTTCAAAGATATTTATGTTTTGAGTTACTTGTGTTATATATACCATGACTTGAAATATATTAATAACCTCTCACAATTCAAAGTCTGTAGGTCAGGTGAGCAGTGCATTGGGGCTGAACAGGACATCTGGTCCGTCAGTTAGACTGATATATTTTAGTGCAATTATATTCTGTTTTGTGATGGTGTTTCTTAGTCTGGTGTCTTCCAGCACCGTGCATCACCTCCTGCAGCTCACTAGGACACCCTCAGCCACCTACAAGAGGGAGCTCCTGGTTTGACTGGCCATGTTGGGACACAAGCATGTGCATTATGAGTGACTGCTGCAACTTGCTCATTACATTTTGTCAGAAGCTCATTATGTGCATGTGCTCTGCATGACATGACCACTTGCACTGGGAACTCCTTCCCACTACAAGTATCCTAGCACTGTTTATAAAAATACAAACTACAGTTACCCCCAACTGGAGTGCGGCCTTTATGAGCTTGCACCTTTGGTTGGAGATAGTATTTTTGGCCAACAGGTGCCCTTTAATGGAGAATTCAACCGGTAACTTAAAAAAAACCTACCCCCCCACCCTACATAGACCCCCTCCCCTCCAGCCTATCTGGAACCTAATTTTTTCCTTACCCCTCCTTGCAGATTCTGTCCTTGGAGTTCACGGCAGCCATCTACTTTTCTTTGTTAAACTTCTGGTCCATCTGCAACTGCGCATGTGCCAAAAGTCATGAAAATTTCCGAATTTTCATGGCTTTTGGTGCATGTGCAGTTGTTTGGGACTGGAATGTTACTCCAACTGTGCATGCACCGAAAACGTGGCTTTGATTCCACAGAAAAGAAGATGGCTGCAGTGAACTCCGGAGGACAGAATCTGCACAGAGGGGTAAGTAAAAAGTTAGGGGCATTTGCTCCAGGTATCAAATAGGCTGGGGAAGGAAGGAGGGAGAGCACTGGGGATAACGCTTACAGAATTAACAACCATGAGTTAAGCAAATGCAGATTTCAGTAGCAATTGTTTCTACAAATAACTTTAAAAGCTCTAGAAAAAATCTTTGATATATGTATATTGGAAAGTTGCTTAGAATTATGTTTTCTTTTATAAGGAAAATGGTTTATTTTGATTGCGCTTTAAAGACAGTGAGTCATAGGAAGGCGCAGTAGGTCATGTGTTTCAGTTTTTTATACACTGCTGAAATGTGCGCAATAGCCCTAAAGCCTTTTATTGCCTTCACACCTTAGTTTCATGAACCTGTGGTTTCACACGTGTTATTGCTGTTCCTATTAGAGCTGGAAGCTGATAAAAGATGGAACACAGTTCATTTGGATATAGGGTTTAGTTTCACCCCTGCCCACTTCAAAGTTGCATATACACAGATAAAAAGAGATTAAAACAGGAGCCCAGACCACCACAAAATCAAGCATAAATCAATAAATGCACTTGCTTTCTACAAATATCAGAAGCATATTAAATTAGTCATTTAGGCTTTTGATTTAATAAAATGAACAGGATGTAGCTTATGTGCTGTGTTTAGTCTATTAACGGAAAGCTTTCATTGGCCTTGAAATTCAACCACATTAGTTCTCTTGCTGCACCCCATTGTTTTCTACAGAAGTCGATGAAAAGTTTGACATACACAAGAACATTATTGAGTTATGCTTTCTGGCAGGCTGTTGTTTCTCTCACTCAATGTCACTGAATGTGTCTCAGTGGGACCTGGATTTTACTATTGAGTGTTGTTCTTAGATCTACCAGGCAGCTGTTATCTTGTGCTAGGGAGCTTTTATCTGGTTAACCTCCAATTGTTCTGTTGTTAGGCTGCTGGGGGGAAAGGGAGGGAGAGGGAGGGGTGATATCACGTCAACTTGCAGTACAGCAGTAAAGAGTGACTCCCTACCTACCCCCCCAGCAACCTTATAACAGAACAATGAGAAGGTAACCAGATAACCGCTCCCTAACACAAGATAACAGCTGCCTGGTAGATCTAAGAATAGCACTCAATAGTAAAACCCATGTCCCACTGTGTTCCATTCAGTTACATTGAGAAGGAAAAACAACAGCCTGCCAGAAAGCAGTTCCCTCCTAAAGTGCTGGCACAAGTCACATGACCAGGGGCAGCTGGGAAATTGACAAAATATCTAGCCCCATGTCAGATTTCAAAACTGCATATAAAAAAATCTGTTTGCTCTTTTGAGAAATGGATTTCAGTGCATAAGTCTGCTGGAACAACACTATTAACTTAACTGTTTTGAAAAAAAATGTTTTCCCGTGACAGTATCTCTTTAAAACAATTGAAAAGCTCCTTAGAATTGTCCATTCTGTAACATACTAAAAGTTACCTTAAAGGTGAACAACCTCTGATTCACTGGGGGAAATTCACTAAAGCACGAAGTGTCTAAAGCTAGCGATAATTCGCCAGTGTGACGTCATTTCGCAACTTCACAAATTCACTAACACCGACTCTGGCAAATTTTCACTAGCGAAGTAGATAGACTTGTGCCACTTCGCTAACTTACGCCAGGCGAAGTTGCGCACTGACGAAGGATCGTAATCACGCAAATTCACTAAGGTCAACATTTTCCTGAACGTTACCACTTACGCTAGACTTTCAATACAATAGATAGGAGGTTGAAAAAAAAATTGGAAAATTTTTCTAAGTCCCCAAAAAACGCTGGCGTGTTTTACCATTGTATGGTGTCTGAAAAAGATTGATTTTTTTTGGGGGGGGTTACCCTCCTTCCCCCCTACATTTCCTAACATATGGCAACACAACTATACAGGGGGCACATGTAGGGCAATAGGACAACTTTATTTTATTTATTAAAGGTTTCCTGGGCTTGTGTAGTGGAATGTAGTGACTGAAACATATACTTCTATTATACTCATAAGTTCCCGCCGTATGCAAATTAGGCATCGCTAGCGTAACTGCGCTTTGCCTGGCGAACTAACGGTAACGTTACTTCACTAACGTTCGCTGCCCTGAGCGCAAACTCGCATCTAAGTGAATTTGCGCCGTGCTGGCGAAAATTCGCCTGGTGAAGTGTGGCGAACGTTAGCAAAGTCAACGCTAGCAAATTTTCGCATCTTAGTGAATTTCCCCCACTGATACACATGCTCTGTGCTGCTGTCACTTGCTGAGTGTAGGGACTGACAATATACTGAATATGTGTAATATAAATGTCATAATAGGAAGCAGATTACTTAATTAGCCTGTTTAATAGTGATGGGCGAATTCTTTCACCTAGCTCGAATTCGCTGGGGATTCCCGCAATCTGCCGCCGGCGAATAAATTCAAAAACTTATAGTGAAATCGTTTGAATTTCACGAATTTAGTGAAATAGTTTGAAATTCACGAATTTATAGTGAAATTGTTCGAAATTCATGAATTTATAATGAAATAGTTTGAATTTCCAATTTCACTATTTTCAGGAATTTTTCTGCGAAGCGAAACGCCCCAGATTTGCCCATCACTACTGATTAAGAATAATTAATTCAGATTCTCATTGCATGGCACCTCAATCAGCAATTACAATCAGCCCGGTAGCATAACTTTTTATGTTGGACAAACCTAATTGTCTGCTTGATGACCCCTAAGCTTAGCTTCTCAGCAGCTGCTCAGAGCCCACTGAGCATGTGCGTGTCACTGACACTCCTAACAGAATCCAAGATGGTGACAACTTTGAAGGCTTGGATCATTACTGTTCTAAAGATGCTGAACCTTTAGGCTGGCACACTATGTTCATTATATAAATTGTGAAATTTCTAGTCATATTAGTAAGGATTTAGCTCTCCCTTAACACAATGATATGGCTGAGGCATTGATTTAAGAATATTTTTCAAGAAAATAACCCAGTTAATGATGTTGCATATATATATATTTGCTTTGAAAGCAGCAATTAAGTTGCAGGTAAAATGTAATCCCTTTGTAAAATGTATAATGAAGCAATAGAATTCTTAAAGAATCAGATGTAATTTGAGAGTAGGACTGGCCAGATATGGGATGACTTTGACGTAGTTGGCCAGCTTAAAGGGCACCTATGGCTTAAAAAAGTTACCCCCACCAGGACTGGACTGAGAATTAAAATGGGCCCTGGCATTTCAGGTACACAAGAGGCCCATCAGCCCACATAGAGGCCCAAACAGCCCCCACCAGCCCACTAAACACTGACTTTCTATGGAACCTTATAGCAGCCCCTCTGGCATTTGCCCTAACCCACAAATGGCCAGTCCGGGCCTGACCCCCACCCAAAGGTGCGGGCTGATAGAGCCCGCATTCCGGTTGGGGGTACCAGTACTTTTTTTTTTTAAATGCCCCCCGCCACCGCATTAAATTAAGAGGCCCCAAAAGTGACCGCTTTTCTTAATGCGCATGCGCGTGACGTCACACGCACAAACGCGCATGCGCATCTACTGTCATGGCGCTTTTTTTTAAAAAAGTACTGGTTCCACCAACCAGAATGCGGACTCTTATCAGCCCACACCTTTGGGTGGGGGTAACTTTTCTAAGCCATAGGTGCCCTTTATATATATTTCAATATATGGACAAACAATCCCTGTTTTGTTTAAAGGAGAAGGCATTTTTAGTAGCTTAAGGCACCGAATGTCTCAATGCCCTTAATATATTGATAATGGGTTGAGTGCAGCGGGCTTCTTGTATTTGTCTATGTGAATTTTGTGGTCATAACCTCATTGCACCCCCCGCTTAATTTTTTCAAAATGAGTGGTGAGCACAACTTTTCCTTGTTTTATATATATATATATATATATATATATATATATATATATATATATATTGTTTTTTGTCATGGAACACACTAGTATAAATTGTTTAAAAATGAAATATTTAAAATGATACCATTTTGTTGTGCTTTGATGCTTTCTATACAGGAATAAAAGATAAGTGGCCTATATTCTGTTTCATTTAGAACTTATGTTGTAGTGTAACCAATATCCGCCCAAATGAAAGGAGAAACAAAGGTTTCACTTTATTGTGTTACTTAAGGGCCACATAACCAGCAGCGTGTTGATTTAGTGTAAATAGGAAGCCGTTTCATATATCATAAGAGAGTAAACACCTTTGTCACAGACCTAAAGGAAACTTTAAGTGAGCCTTTTTATATGTAAGAGCTATTTAAAGACAGAATTGTCTATATCCTGTGCGGCTGAAGAAAAAGAGAGTGGTTCATATATTAGGATTTCTCTGCTTGCGTCCGTTGATATTGTTGAAGCTGCAAGGCCACACATTTAGGTACATAAAATGCCACAACCGCTGCAGAACCGGAGGTTAATACCTCACTTAATATTTGTAAGAAAAAAAAAATTATATAGAATAAAAAGGGTTGTTGACATTAAAGGGAAAAGCAAAAAAAACCCCTCTCGTTTCCTGTATGAACTTTGACGGTACTGGAAGATGTGACTAACTGTAACAACAAATCTTGGTATGCCCAAAAAGGTAGCGTGTGGTTTGTGATGTTGATCCTTTTGCAGAAGCCTCATGTCAGATCCTTATCAGTTGTGAGAGAAATACATATGAAAAATAGGCTGGAGAGGGGATCAAAGGAAAGAGTTGTGGCACATGCTGTATATGTTCATCAACTACCTGTAAAGTCACTGAAAAAAAAAATGTAATAAAACAAAATGATGTTACTTGATGCAGACATTCTGCTTTGGTTATATATAATATATATTTTTAATGTTATTATAGAGCAGTGGTTCTCAACCTTCCTAATGCTGCGACCCTTTAATACAGTTCCTCATGTAGTGGTGACCCCCAACCATAAAATATTAAAATATTTTCGTTGCCAGCCCAGAGCGGAATGTTAGGAAAGTACAGGAGACAGCGTGGCTGCATAAACGTTTGTTTTCCTTGCATAGTGCAGTAAAAAAAATTTGCCACACCCCAATTACCATGTTACTTTTACAAATTTTAAATGGGCAGGGAGAGCTGTATGGCAGTACCTACTAAGGGGATATAGAAAATTGTAGTGCAACTGGCTTCCCTACAAGGGTTACTGAACTAGAACTCCCAGCACCAACACCCGGATAGCTACAACCTTGCCCCAGGGCTAGTGGGGAGAGAGAGGAACCTGCTCCTGGCACCCCTTAAGGGACCCCTGTGAAAGGGTCGTTCGACCCCCAAAGGGGTCCCGACCCCCAGGTTGAGAACCACTGTTATAGAGTAATATACTCCTAACTAATGAAAGTTTTTTTTTTTTTACTGAAAATCTGTGATATTCTTACATTATTAGCAGTAATACGTGAAAAGGGGCTGTTGACCCAAAACATGTACAGGTATGGGATCTGTTATCCAGAAACCCATTACCCAGTAAGCTCGGAATTACAAGGAGGCCATCTCCCATAGACTTCATTTTAGTCAAATCAAATTTTAATAATGATTTCCTTTTTCTCAGTTGTAATAAAATAGTACAGGTATGGGACCTAGAAAAAGGAAAAAAGAGAAAGAACCCCCTACTCCAGCTTTTAGTTTCTTGTGTTGAACTTCCCAGTTTATAGAAATTTATCATTTATAAAATGACGGTTGATTAAATAAATTACTATGACAATTATTAAAGTGCAGTGCTAATAAAAAAAAAGTCGATACCCTATGGGAATATCAATTTACAAAAAATTCATTAGAAGATTTAGATTCCGTTTCTGAGTTAGAGAAATTCAATAAAAAGTTTTTTAAAACTAGGAGAAATAGGATTTAAAGCTAAAAGAAACAGCAGAGTACAGGTATGGGACCTGTTATCCAGAATGCTCAGGACCTGGTGTTGTCGGGATGACATATCTTTCTGTAATTTGGATCTTCACACCTTTATGTCTACTAGAAAATCATGTAAATATGAAATAAACCCAATAGGCTGTTTTTTTCCAATAAGGATTAATTATATCTTAGTTGGGATCAAGTACAAGCTACTGTTTTGTTATTACAGAGAAAGTCAATTTTAATGGGATAATATCATGGGAATTCTTATTTAAAAATGCATCAGTTAATAGTGCGACTACAGCAGATTTCTGCACTGAACCCCCGGGCTGGTGCTCCTATCAGCAAAAACTGCACTGGCCCGGCGTTATACCAGTGAGCACCACGGAGAGATCTATTTCTGGCTTCTTCTTTCTTCAAATTTCCTGGGGCAGACGCTTGCTCAGTTGAACAAAATAGCTGACTTTTTAGTTAAAGTTCGGCCAGGATCACTCCAACAATGAGGCGAGTTGAGACACTTGCCTCAAACGGCAGCGCCCCCCTGGTTGCCCCCCCCCGGCAACTAAGAGACAAATTTACAATTTAGAACCCCGGAAAATCAACTTTTCTAGATGTGCAATTTTCTAGCAATTACCGTTCTCTGGACTAGCGACCGGACTGGCAATTTGTGGATTCTGGCAAATGCCAGAGGTGCTGCTATAATGTGCCATAGAAATTCAGTATTTAGTGGGCTGGTGGGGGCTGTTTGGGCCTCTGTGTGGGCTGAATGGGCCTCTGTGTACCTGAAATGTCCAGGCCTGACTAGTGACATGGACCGCCCCCGACCCCCTCCGGCGCTGAAAAGGTGAGTGCCGTGGGGAGGGGTGGGGGCGGCAAAAGGAAGGCCGCCTCAGGCGGGAAAATGGCCGGGATCGCCCCTGAGTTTGGATTTTCATTCTACTGCGCATGTGCAGCCAAGTGAAGGAAGGGGAAGGCGGAAGAAGATCGCTCTGTGGTGCTCACTGGTATAACCCCGGGCCGGTGTAGTTTTCTGCACCAGCCCAGGGTTTTTAGGTAAGGTTTCAGGGGTACCTAACATTTGGCACCCCGAACTGCACGAAGACTTCTCCTTTAAGAATAAGAAAGGTAAAAGAAAGGCATATCAAAAATTTGGATTGGTACCTTATTTATAAAAACAAATCTGAATATAAAAAAATATAGTCGAGCTCAAATACCTGGAATTCGTGGCTTCTTTAATTTTTTTTTTAAAAATCACAAAGACCAGTGGCCTTCTCGATTAAATACAGTGTTGCCTGCAGTCAGCTGCACTTTATTCACTTTATTATTATTACACTCTAGCATTTAGGGGAGATTAGTCGCCTGGAGAAGAGCTGATTTGTCGCTGGGACGATTAATCTCCCCCAGAAGTAGCTTGTGCCACTGCCCTTAAACCTCTACCTGATATCAAAATAAAGTGAATTTTCTGGATAATTTCGTTTCCCCCCCCCCCCTCGTTCTCAGAAGGGAGTTTGCCTAGTACTCTTCTGTCCCTTATGTATTTGTACAAACAATGGCCTGTAATTAAACTTGTGATAACCATGTAAACTAAACGATCTTTTCCGTTAATGAGCCTTTTATATGCTGCATGATTAAGTCTGATCTTTTCAGCCTGTGTTATTATTTCACATCTTCAAAGCAACACACGCAGCACCTGGTCTTATTATGTTCTGACACTTTCTAAGTAGATCAAAATGGTTAGAATACAATAACAGTGGCTTCAAGGCTTTGAAATGTGGGGTTTGCACTATCAGCAATTTCACATCGTTTCATCAAAGAGACCCAAATATGAATTATTTTGCAAGGTTTTTCACTGTATATTTTATTTTTTTTTGCATTGGGAATGTTCGGCAGTATTAAACATTGTATGTGTTCCTTTGATAAAAGCAACTAGTGAAATCTAGACAGAGCAAACGTTTTCTTGTGAAAGGAATTGTTCATCTTTAAACGAACATTTAATAGGATATGAGACAATTTGCAATTGATTTTAATTGGCCTTTTTTTTAGCTTTTTTATTCAGCAGCTCTCCAGTTTGCAATCTCAGTAATCTGGTTGCTGGGGTCCAAATTACCCTACCATGAACAGATTTTAAATAAGGGACTGGAATATGAACAGGCGAGGGCCGGAATAAAAAAAATTAATAAAATGTAGCAATAACAATAAATCTGTAGCCTTAAGGAGCATTTGTTTTTTAGATGACCCCACCCCATTTGAAAGCTGGAAAGAGTCAGAAGGCAAATGCTTCATAAAAATAAAAAAATTAAGCCAGCTGAAAAGTTTCTTAGCCATTCTATAACATACAAAAAGATACCTTAAAGGGATACTGTCATGGGAAAATATGTTTTTTTTTTGTTTTTTTTTTAAAGCATCAGTTAATAGTGCTGCTCCAGTAGAATTCTGCACTGAAATCCATTTCTCAAAAGAGCAAACAGATTTTTTTATATTCAGTTTTGAAATCTGACATGGGGCGAGACATTTTGTCAATTTCCCAGCTGCCCCTGGTCATGTGACTTGTGCCAGCACTTTAGGAGGGAACTGCTTTCTGGCAGGCTGTTGTTTTTCCTTCTCAATGTAACTGAATAGTACCCAGTGGGACATTGGTTTGTACTATTGATTGCTGTTCTTAGATCTACCAGGCAGCTGTTATCTTGTGTTAGGGAGCTGTTATCTGGTTACCTTCTCATTGCTCTGTTGTTATGCTGCGGGGGGGGGGAGTGGGTGATATCACTCCAACTTGCAGTACAGCAGTAAAGAGTGATTGAAGTTTATCAGAGGACAAGTCACATGACTTGGGGCAGCTGGGAAATTGACAATATGTCCAGCCTCATGTCAGATTTCAAAATGAAATATAAAAAAATCTGTTTGCTCTTTTGAGAAATGGATTTCAATGCAGAATTCTGCTGGAGCAGCACTACTAACTGATGCATTTTGAAAAAAAACTTTTTTCCCCTGACAGTATCCCTTTATAGGAAAGCCACCCCTTTTAAGGTGCATGTCTATAGGCTCCTAGAATGCAGTTCGAAGTCAGTCTTTATGATACATTTGCACTGAGGACCTCTTGCCCAATGCAGCCCCCCATACCAACTGGAGACTTGCTACCAATATTACAACTACAGTTGTCTATAGAATGCAAGTTGATCATTTCTTTCTGTACGTCAGTCATATCTCTAGTGTTAATCATGAATCCTTTTTGTTAAAGGTTCCCCTTCTATATAATGACAAGGGCTGAAATATGTGTGTCTAATTGTATGCCAGACCTGATATGTATAAATAAGGAGTTATTCTTAATTACTTGGGGGCAGAGTTACTAAATTCACATGAAGGATTCGAAGTTCGATCGAATTTTCAAAAAGTTTCTAATTCTAATTTTCGATTGTTTTTGAATACAAATTCGACCAGCGAATTTTGAAAATTCGATTCGACTATTCGATAGTTGAAGTACTTCCCCTTTAAATTTTTATTCGACTGCCTAGTTCGCCAGTTTCAACCTACCGAATCGGATTTAAAAAATTTTCATCGAATAAAAAAAATTCGATGGAATGGTTAAAATCTTTCGAATCGATCGGTCCAAACGATTTTATCGATCGATCAAATTTTTATATTCGATTGTCCGAATAGCGTTAAAAGTCCTTCGAATGCGAATTCGAAGGATTTTCATTCTCCAACAATTCCCATGGTCAAATTTGAGGGTTTTTTAACCCTCAAATTCGACCCTTAGTAAATCTGCCCCTTAATTACCTAAGAGAAGTCTCGTTAAAGTTGCGCAGCGTAGGGATCATAACTGCAAGGTACTGGTCCATTTCAATTGTATATGCAAGCATGGGACCTGTTATCCAGAATGCTTAGGACCTGACTTTTTCTGATTAAAGGATCTTTCTGCAATTTGGATCCCCATAGAGAAAAAAGGAAATCTTTTTTTTTTTTTTAAATGTAATTAAGTCTATGGCACATGGCTTTCATATAATTTGGCTCTTGCTGCAGCCAATACATCTCAATAGTAGTGTAGTAATTAAGGTTGACAAAGGCCACATGCCCACCAAGTTCCACCAAACACTTATTCAGAGGAACATTTATATCTCCAGATTGCCTCAAAATACTTTTTCGTAAAGTAGAACCTCCATGTTTCTGATCTAAGTGAATGCCATCGTGTCTGTTCTGTTGGTGAATAAAGCATCTACTCTTTTGCATGTTTTGAAGAATGAAGAAAGAAGTTGCGGTGGAGAAGGAGAAGGAGAGGGCTGAAGTCATTCAGTCAATCATCCCAAAATCTTGTATACGTGGCCTTGTTTGTGCACAGACTACAAACTGCTTGTACTGTACCGTAATTACTTTAGATAATAATATAAGTAAGACAATGGCATTGCAGAAAATATCATCTATTTTTTTTTTTTGTACATTGCTTCAAAGACTTTTGCTTTCTGTTGGTTATGGCAATGTTGTTTAGACATGTATAGAAAATTAACTGGTAATTATCAGTGATACATTTTCTACATTGAAATAGATAGTTCTTAGTGGAGTCTACAAGGTCCTGGATCAGGTCCCCATTTATTTCATTTTTTGGGGGAGGGCACTGAAAGCCAGGACTGGACTGAGAATCAAAATAGGCCCTGGCATTTCAGGTACACAGAGGCCCAATCAGCCCACATAGAGGCCCAAACAGCCCCCACCAGCCCACTAAACACTGACTTTCTATGGCACCTTATAGCAGCCCATCTGGCATTTGCCCTAACCCACAGATTGCCAGTCCGTGCCTGCTGAAAGCAATGTATTGGTATCGGCCGATGACACAAAACTATGTGGGGGACTCCTGTCTTTCAGGGACTGCCAGAAGACAAGGACACACTGGAGAATTAGCGCTAGAGTTGGACACTTTTAGGGTTATGTAATAAAAGGCACTAAGTTTGCCCAAGGGCAGTAACCTATAGCAACCAATCAGCAAGTAGCATTCACTAGTCACCTGTTTAAATGCAAGCATCTTATTGGTTGCAATGTGTTATTGCCCCTGGGCAAACTTAGTTCCTTATATTAAATATAGGGGTTTGTGTATTATAGGGATCGGTTTGGTATATATATAGGGAAACTTTGCTATGATACTTTGTTTTCTACAGTAGTACAATACGTAGTATCCTGAGCTTCTGTACTTTCTTTACATGAATGTAATCATTCAACATACCAAAATATTATTTTTAGGAAGCCTGAGAATAAGGTAGCTTGGATTTCTTCATACACCATTTCATATTTCAGATACTTGGGCAGCTATCCTGTTCCTTTAGGACAGTGTACTTTCAGAAAGGAATTGGCCCAAAATCTATGATGTGTTACAAACTGTCAGGATTTTATAGACTATAAGCTTTCAACTTTGCTGTGCAGTAGACCCATTAATCGACAGTCACAACTGAATCCTTCTTGGTTTCCCTGGTGCCCATCGACCTCTGTAACTGGTTGTCCTAAACCAGTGGTACTCAAACTTGGCCCTCCAGCTGTTAAGGAACTACAAGTCCCACAATGCAATGATGGAGTCTGACAGCCACAGTCAGGCAAATGCATTGTGGGACTTGTAGTTCCTTAACAGCTGGAGGGCCAAATTTGAGGACCACTGTCCTAAACACTAAGGGGCACATTCACTAAAGCGCGAATCGTCTAACGCTAGTGCTAATTCACCATTGTGACGTCAATCCGCGAAGTTGTGCACTGACAAAGGGACGGAACTACGCTAAATCCCTAAGATTAACATATTACTGAACGTTACCTCTTGCGCTAGATCAGGTCCGACCTGGCGAAAGTTAAATACAATTTAAATTTTTTTCTAAGTCCCAAAAAAAAAAAAACGCTGGCGTCTTTTACCTTTTAGTAGGGTGATAGTCGTTTTCACTTACCAAATTTTTACTTCTAAGGTGAATCACATAAAATGTATATTTCTAGGAAAATGTCACTATATCTTTTCCTCTGCTGACAATGCTGTGCAAGTCAGAAATCATATATAAGGTGCTATGTACAATTTAACTAAAAAATGTTGTCTGCACACATTGACCTTTACTTTAATTTCACCGTTAAACCGGGTACCGCAGAATATGGAACAAATCCCACAACTTAAAGCACTGCAAGGGGGTGTTGGTTGTCATATCGGCCACATAAAGCATGGCAGGTACTGTATATCAGAGATGAAAAGATTTTCCACCAGGGTCACATGTTCATATACATATTTTTTTTTTTTTTTTTCGTCCTTGTGGTCTATTGTTTTTTTTTTCACTTTTGATATTATCTGCTGCATCTTGCATGGCTTTTCGATACATGCATGCGCGCGTAGGCTGCAAGGAATCAGCCAAACCCAAACAACGTTCAATTGTCATTAATTCACAGTATACGAAATTAACCTTTTGAAACTTGTGGTTAGCAGTATATGTAACTGCTTTATCCTGCCCAGTTTGCACCCATTTCAGTCAACACCTCCCAGTGCTTGAAACTGTTCAAGAAATAATACAGATCAAACAGACAACAATCGTCATTTCACAGCAAGGCAGCCTTTGATTTTTTTTAATTTATTTTTTTTTGGTGTGTGAACCACTTTCAGTTACTTTCATAAACAGTGTCATTTTACAGAAGACATGAGGGGGGGAAACATGCATTAAACATGGGCAGATTTGGGGAGATTTAGGTGCAAATTCACTAAAGCACGAAGCGTGTAACACTAGCGCTAATTCGCCAGAGTGACGTCAATTAGTAACTTCGCCAATTCACTAACAGTGTCCCTGGCGAAAATTCGCTAGCGAAGGACATCGACTTGCGCAACTTCGCACCTTTACGCCAGGCGGAGTTGCGCACTGACGAAGGGACGTAACTATGCTAATTCACTAAGATGAAAAATTTTGCGAACAATACCTCTTACGCTAGACGTTACTTCGCCAGGTCAGACCTGGCGAAGTTCAATACAATAGATAGGAGTTTGAAAAAAAAACTTGAAAAACGCTGGCGTCTTTTACCTTTCGTTGGGTGATAGTCTGAAAAAGAGCAAACATTTTTTTGGGGGTTACCCTTCTTCCCCCCTACATTTCCTAACATATGGCAACACAACTATACAGGGGGCACATGTAGGGCAATAGGACAACTTTATTTTATTTATTAAAGTTTTCCTGGGCTTGTGTAGTGGAATGTAGTGGCTGTAACATACACCTTAACACGCTTAAGTTTGCGCCGTATGCATCGCTAGGGTAAATGCGCTTTGCCATAACGGAAGCGCTATTTCGCCCACATTCGCTGTCCTGAGCGCAAATTTGCATCTTAGTGAATTTGTGTAGCGCTGGCGAAAATTTGCCTGGCAAAGTGCTCCAAACCTCGGCGAAGGCAACGCTAGCGCATTTTTGCGCTTTAGTGAATTTGCCCCTTAGTCCCCTGGCCAGTAATCAACACTTCTTCTGAGCGACAATCTCCCCGAACTGCCATCCTGTGTCTGCACTAAAGCACATGCGGCGCTTCGTTTTCTGTAGTCGCCCGAAGTTGCCTCACGAGGAAACTGTTGCCTACTTCAGAAAACGAAGCACCACGTATGCTTTAGCTCAGGCGAGTTTTCATTGTAGTGGATGGGAAGACAGGGGAAGGCAGTTCCGGGAGATTGTTGCCCAGAAGAAGAGGCAATTAGTCGTCGGGCGACTAAGTCTCCCCGAATCTGCCCGTATGCCGCAAGCCCAAATAGCAGCCGAATTCCCATAAATTATTCAGCACTGACTACAGATCAGCCCTATAGAAGTGAAGGTCTTTGCTAATGAACTAGCCTCCTGCCTTTTTTTGTGGTCAGACCCATCTAGGCAGTGACATAACTAGATGTTACTGGGTCTCATAGCAAATAGTTTAGGGCCCCAAAATATTTGTAAGTTCACCTTTTATACAAGATATATTAAACTTGCTCATCAGGGCTGGTATTTTGGCCCTTAGGCAAATGCTTCAGTTGGCGCCCACCTGGGAGTTCCACATTCCCTTTTCCCACCTTGCCATATTACCATTTCAGTTTTTAATAAAGAATTCTTGCAATACACGAATACACATACATTGTACTTTATGCATACATACATATCATTATTCTGAAAACATCAAAACTTTTTTTCAGTGAAATAATATTTAAAAGGGAACTATCTCAAAATAAAATTGAAATATAAGCTTCAACATACTGAAATAAGAAAATTTCTAAATACAGTCAATAAAGAATTCTGTGCTGTTTCTGAAATAATCAGGTTCATCTTCACTATCCCTCTCTCTGCATCTGTTTCTCCTCATTCTGTCTTCATTCAGGAGTTGGGTGTCAGATGAATGATCCAATATATCTTATAGGGGGGCTCCTTTTGCCTAGAAGATGTATTAGAGCTCACTTTATTAAAATCACCAGACATCATGTCTCTCTACATGCAGGATTTGTGTGTCAGATATTCATTGACAGTTACATCCAATATATCTTATAGGGGAGCTCCTTTTGCCTAGAAGATGTATTAGAGCTCACTTTATTAAACTCACCAGACATCATGTGTCTCTCTACATGCAGGATTTCTGCAAAGGGCAGTTATTTTGTTAGATTTTGTTTGTACTGTATGTATGTACATTTTTATTTGTATAGTGCTCCTTGAGGGCAAAGCACTGTACAGCAACAATAAATTAGTAGTAGCAAACAATGTTTCTGGAATCAGTTATCTGAGTGAACTCTCACACATCTGCTAGGAAAGAAAGCCCCTAAGATCATTCATCTGACACCCACCTGCTGCAAGAAGACAGAATGAAGAGAAACAGATGCTGAGAGCAGGATAGTGAAGATAAACTTGATTGTTTCAGAAACAATGTAGAATTTTCACTTGGTTGTATTTAGAAAGTTTCTTACTTCCGTATGAGGAATCTTATATAAAATTTTGATTTTAGTGATAGTTCCCCTTTAAATAATGAAAGGGCAAATAAACAGTACGCTGAACACCAATACTGGCACGTCAACAACATTTAACTTTTTAACATATTTAACATGAGAAATGGGCAATATATGTCTGACCTGAAACTTACTCAGTGCTTCCAATTCCAGCGTGTCTATTTTTGAGGCAGCTCGTGATACGGACACTGAACAAAACTACTCTTCGAAATACAGTAGAACCCACTTTTTACGTTTTTCAGGGGACCAGGAATAAAATGGAGTAAAATCCAGGAAAGATGTAAAATCAGGGAAATGTATTATGCAGAATATATAGGTGGGACCACAAAACAACAATGTAAAATGAGGCGAAACAAAATGAGAGGATTAAAATTGAGGTTCCACTGTATTCATTAATGTATATGTTCATAGAGGAGCATGGCGGATCAGATAGGTAGTGTAAAAGCATTGGGCTGATATCTATTGAAAATTATAAATAGCATGCAAAGATGATGTTATGATAACCAGGCCTCCTGAACACATGCCAGCACCTAGTGCAACCCCCCTTCCTTATTACCCCCAAACCTAGGGTTGCCACCTGTCCGGTTTTGACCCAGACAGCCCTGTATTTTGAAGGGCTGCCAGAATCAATATTTCCTGCCCGGTTTTTGAAATAAAGAAAACAGGGCGGGATTAGCTTGATTGACGCAGCGATCGGCCAATCAGTGATTGCGTCATCATAGATCCGCCCCATGACGTCATGGGCCCGCCCACCAACGTCACGGGCCCGCCCACCGACATCACGGGCCCACCCACCGACATCACAGGCCCGCCCACCAACGTCACGGGCCCGCCCACCAACGTCACGGGCCCGCCCACCGACATCACGGGTCCGCCCACCAATGTCATGGGCCCCTCCCCCTGTCTGGATTCAACCACAGGAAAAGGTGGCAACCCTACCCAAACCAGTGCCAGCATCAGACCACATACAATTTTTATTGTCTTAGCAAGTACATTATAAAAGGACTTATTATAATTTTTCTTAAAAAAAATAATAAAAAAATTAAATTAATTTAATAGAAAGAAAATAACGGCTGAGAAGTGTGCCCCTCCTACCAATGATTGTACCCTAAGCAGGTGCCTACCCTGCTTATTCCTAGTTCCAGCCCTGTTGCTCATTAATTAAGGTCTTACTGGGCCCTCGACACTCCTGGGCCTGCGCAGGGTCTGCTTCCTCTGTAGTGCATCGAGGGGCCAGAAGCGATGTTGTTGCTGTGTGTTTATTGGGCTGCTGTAAAGATTTGGTGAGTGCCATTCAGTGCAATGTCCAGAAATAATGTCCAAGAGGTCTGGTGAAAGAGAAAGAGAATTTTGTTTTGGGACTGAGGTCGCTTTCATATGGCTGGGGTGCCAGTTCTAGTACTTGCTGTTTCTGGTGTAAAAATGATACTTTTACACAATGAGAAAACGTGATGTAAATTATAAAAGGCAATTAAAGAGCATCATAAAAATATGTTATTTGTATCTTATGTCATTAGACATGTTGTAGCAGTTTTCCAACCAGTGACCTGTGAGCAACATGTTGCTCATCAACCCCAAGCCAAATGTCAAACAGAGCTTCCTATAGGCTAACAATCCACACACAGGCTACCGGATAGCCAATCCTAGCCCTTATTTGGCCTATCTAGGAACTGATATCATGGTTGTGTTGCTCCCCAACTCTTTTTACATTTGACTGTGGCTCATGAGTAAGAAATGTTGGAGACCCCTGCTAGACTTAGTGCTCATGCAGTCTACTGCCTTGGCCCACAGGGAAGTTTTGTAGGACACAGGTAAACTTCACAATGAGACAGCAAAAGGCCTTTACACTGATTTGTAAATTCTAGTAGAAGAAGAGTGATGGCAATGGTAAACATAGGGGCAGATTCGGAACATGTACTTATACAGGGTCGGACTGGGCCGGCTAATGCACTCGCAGTTCTTCAATTTCCAAAGTAGGAGAAATAGCCTGCCAGAAATTAGTTCTATCCAAAAGTGCAGGCACAAGTCAAATAACTGGGGGCAGCTGGGAAACTGACAATATGTCTAGCCCCATGTCAGATTTCAGAATTGAATATAAAAAAATCTGTTTGCAGTTTTTTCCATGCAGAAGTCTGCTGGAGCAGCACTATTAACTGATGCGTTTTGAAAAAAACATGTTTTCCCATGTCAGTATCCCTTTAACTGATTTATTATAAAATAAAAAAAAGCTTGATTTAATCAGGGAAAACTTGTTAAAATCGAGCGAAAACCCGAATTGTGCAATTTATTTTCATATTTTTTTTCCATATTGACTTGGGAAGCAGATTTTTTTTTTTGATTTTTGCTTACAAAACTAGAAAAACTAGACTACAGAAACTTCCAAATAGAATAGGGATCTCTGCCACTGACTTACAGTATATACTACCTGCTGCAGGTCTGAGATGGTGGATTTTTTCGGATTTTGCAGCCTAGGGGGTATAATAAATCGATTTGTTGCCTCTAAAAATACAGATTTGATAGTAAATGCAAGTTTTTTGAGGTTTAAGCATTCCAACTCTAATAAATAACCCCCTCCGTGTGCAGACACAACATTTTATAAGATTTTTTCAAGATTTGCAAAGTGAAGTCAGAATAAAAAGGCCCTTATCATGGGTTTATTTGCTATTTGTCAATAAACGTTCGCCTTTATCCGTCTCTGGTTATTTTATACAAATGCTAAACACATTCTGTAACTGTTTTTGCAGCTGCAGATAAGTAAGACATGGGTGAGAGATGTATGCCTTGATAAAAACTGACATTTCTGCAGAAGACTCCTCAGCACAAGCCTTACGGTAAAATGCAGTATTACCCACATGCCGTGTGAAACTAGAGAAAGTAGTTTGGTGTATGGTTTTTCTAAATGGTGTCGTTTTCAGTTTCGTTTCATTTCAACTTGCAAATCATCTGCTTCATGTGGGTTAAAGTAGCAGGCCAAACCAGATGGGTTTTTTTTTTTTATACCCAAGGGAAGATACAGTAATACTGGGCCACACACTATTCACATTATTAAAGGGGTTGTTCACCTTTGAGTTAACTTTTAGTATAATGTAGAGAGTGATATTCTGAGACAATTTGCAATTGGTTTTCATTTTTCATTATTTGTGTTTTTTTTTAGTTATTTAGCTTTTTATTCAGCAGCTCTCTAGTTCGCAGTGTCAGCCATTTGGTTTCTAGGGTACAAATTCCCCTAGCAACCCTGCATACATTTGTAGCCTTACAGAGTATTTGTTTTTAGATGGTGTCAGTGACCCCCATTTGAAAGTTGCAAAGAAACAGAAGAAAATTGAAAATCATTAAAAAACTATGAAAAATAAATAATGAAGACCAATTGAAAACTTTCTTAGAATTGGCCCATCTACAATATACTAAAAGTTAACTTGAAGGTGAACCACCCCTTTAATACAATGTGAAGTGCGGAGTTCAGTTACGCAATGGACGAAAATTGATTTCTATGTCTTTATTAATTAATGACACCTTCATCTTTTTATTGTCTTTCCTTGAGCACATTTCTTTGGAGAGGCTGACTCCCAGCTATGGGATGTTGGACACAATCAGAAAAGATCTGCATCAGAGGATCTAGAGCAGGACATGAGCATATATAGTCCTAGCGATCTGTGCCTACAGGTTGCTCTCTAACCCCTTTGTTATTGCTCCCCGTGGACTCCAAGCAGGTGCTTATTTTTGAATTCCAGGCTTGTAGGCAAGTTTTGGTTGCATGAAAAACAGGTGTACTGCCATACAGAGTCTCCTGTAGGCTGCCAGTCAACAAAGGGGCTACCAAATAGCCAATCATTAGCCTTATTTGGCATTCCTTGCGACATGTTTTGTGCTTGTGTTGCCCCCCTCTCCTTTTTTCCATTTAAATGTGGCTCACGGGTAAAAAAGGCTGAGGATCCCTGATGTAGAGAGTGATATTCTGAGCCGATTTGTAATTGATTTTACTTTTCATTATTTGACATTAAGGGGCAAATTTACTATTATTCCCCAAAATTAGCTCGACCAAATTCGATAAGCATTCGACGTTCGAATGCTTATCGAATTGTTTTAGGCTATCATTTTGCCCGCTATATGATTTCTCGATGAATTCGTACGATCGGATACTGATCGTTCGATTTCACAAAAAAATCGCGAAATTTTCATCGAGCGTCCGAAAAATTCGTACAATTCGAACGATCGAACGCTACAATCGTACGAATGGTATTCGAGCTGGACTTAGCCTCAGAAGCCTATGGGGCGTTTCCCAATGGCTTCTATTACAATTCGGTAGGTTCAATCTGGCGAAGTAGGCAGTCGAATAACTTTAAAATTTTGATTCCTTCGATCATCGAATGATCGAATGATCGAATATCCGATCATTCGATCTATTCGATGATCGAAGAGGCCAAATTTGCATATCCGATTTCACGAAAAAATTTGTATGATTGTAATTCGATCGAACTTCAATCATTTCACGTAAATTGTAAATTTGCCCCTTAGCTTTTTAATCAGCAATAGTGACAGGCGAATTTACTAGCCGCAACTTAATGGTTTTACCGCGTGTCCATAATGGTTTTGACGCCGGCGAATTGTTGTCAGCGTCGAAAATTTGCCCATCACGGTTCAGCAACTCTCCAGCTTGCAAATTTGGTTGCTAGGGTTCCCTAGTAATCATGTTCCAAACAAGAGAAACAAAGAATACCGGCTCCACTATTGAGTTTGCTCTCCTTAATAAAGATAATTTGCAGGTTCGGTTTCAGCTGTTAAAAAATCACAGACTTAATCCTGCTCACTGTAAATCACAGTTGGTCTGGGTGCTAAATGCCCCAGACCCTGCGTTTGATCTTAAAGACAGGATTCCACAGTCTTCAGACATGAATGTAAATCAAGTGAACAAAGCTGAAATCTTACCCGGCAGTTGCTGTGACCCGGGTGCAGCCGGCCCCGAGTCCGTCTCTAGGGGGGAACGCCAGTAGCAATATGTTAGATAAGAGGCAGCGCACTCCTGGGTTTCAAAAAACCGATCGCTTGTCTCCAAGTTTGTTAAAAAAATATTACACTTTATTTCAACATAGTATTAATCCGATCAACATAGTGTCTGAGGTCTGACGCGTTTTGTGATACAACACTTCCTCAGAGACCTCATTTCCCGTTACAACAGGATAGATTTAAATACCCCCCAACACACCTGTATACAGGGCCGCCATCGGGGGGGACAGGGGGGACAAGTGTCCCGGGGCTGAAGGGGGGCCCGGCAGTGCTGCATTTTCCCAAGAGCCGGGCCCCCCTTACCAGCGCCGAGCCTACGCAGAAGCGCCGATGCGGAAGTGCCGAACAGATGCGAAGGAGCCGACACTGAAGTCACGGAAAGACCTGAAGTCACGAAGGAGCCTACACTGAAGTCCTGAAGAGGCGAAAATACCCGAAGTCACTAAAGGAGCTGATGCTGAAGTCCTGAAGCCATGAGTTCAATTCTACCGACACCAATATGGGTTTTGTTTTTTTTTTAATCCCCTGGCCTCAAATGTTTTCTTTTAATACTCTATAGGCCCCTGTCACCAATTTTTAAAAAAAATATTTTATGGGGCTACAATTTTTTTTTTTTAAACTTGTTAATGGGGGCCCTGCCACCAATGTTTTAAAAAAATATATTTTTGGGGCCCCAATTTTTTTTAACTTGTATGAGGGGCTCTGGCACCAATGCTTTAAAAAAAAACTTTTATGGGGGGGCCTGGCACCAATTTTTTTTTAACTTATAAGGGAGCCCTGGGGAGGGTTTACTTTTTTAGCGCTGATGTCTATGTGGTCTTTTTAACTTTGATGTGGATTCGGCGGGGATTGGGGCGGGGCTTGGGTGCCTGGGTGGCTGGAGCCCAGGGGGCCCGACAATTTTGTTGTGCGGGGCCCCGTGATTTCTAATGGCGGCCCTGCCTGTATACTAATTAGTCCTATTACATACTCAAATTAAAAAATTCACGTCAGTTCATCAATTGTTTAAGCACTTAAAAACAAATTAGTTCAAACTAATTAATTTCTGATTAATACTGCATGTATATATAATTTAATTCTACTTCTCATTTCATGTCCCAGATGAATACATATAAGGGATATTTATAACTTTCAAAACATGCTATCATGATTCAATGTAACTCAACTATCAATTTCTTGGAGACTCTTAAATATTTATAACTGATACATTTTAACTTACTAAAGTAGCGATTACAAACAATGTGCATTCAATTCCGAAAAGAATATACAATGTAATTTTTTAAAGAGATCTTCATTTTAAATATGGCAACTAATATCAAAAATAGAGTTTAGCCCTTCTGGTTGTCTGGTATGTAATTTAAAAATCCATTTTACTTCTGTTTTTAAGACTTTTGCTTGTAAATCACCATCTCACATGCCTAAATTAACGCTTTCTATTCCTTGCACAGACATCCACTTAGTATCACCCCCATGGCATTCTCTGAAGTGCATTGCCACTAGTAATCCCTAGTAATCATGTATTTATTTGAATTAAAGACTGGAATATGAATAGAAGAGGCATTCAAAAATACGTGTGTAGTTTTACAGAGAATTTGGCTTTTAGATGGTGTCAGTGAACCCCATTTGAAAGCTGGATAGAGTCAGCAGAAGAAGGCAAATAACATAGCTTAGAGTAAGCCATTCTGTAACATACTAAAAGTTAACTTAAAGGTTGCTTTAAAGGGAAACTGTCATGGGAAAACATGTTTTTTTTTAAACGCATCAGTTAAAAGTGCTGCTCCAGTAGACTTCTGCACTGAAATCTATTTCTCAAAAGAGCAAACAGATTTTTTTATATTCAGTTTTGAAATCTGACATGGGGCTAGACATTTTGTCGATTTCCCAGCTGCCCCTGGTCATGTGACTTGTGCCAGCACATTAGGAGGGAACTGCTTTCTGGCAGGCTGTTGTTTTTCCTTCTCAATGTAACTGAATAGAACGCAGTGGGACATGGGTTTTACTATTGAGTGCTGTTCTTAGATCTACCAGGCAGCTGTTATCTTGTGTTAGGGAGCTGTTATCTGGTTACCTTCTCATTGTTCTGTTGTTAGGCTGCTGGGTGGGGGAAAGGGAGGCGGTGATATCACTCCAACTTGCAGTACAGCAGTAAAGAGTGATTGAAGTTTATCAGAGCACAAGTCACATGACTTGGGGCAGCTGGGAAATTGACAAAATGTCTAGCCCCATGTCAGATTTCAAAATGAATTATAAAAAAATCTGTTTGCTCTTTTGAGAAATGGATTTCAGTGCAGAATTCTTCTGAAGCAGCACTATTAACTGATGTGTTTTGAAAAAAAAAATTTTCCCATGACAGGTTCCCTTTAATGATCTTCTTCAAAGCAAAAGAAGAGAGAGGTGACAGAGCAGCTTGTAATCCTTGCTAGCAATGGCTAAATATGGTACAAGTGGTGGGAGTTTAAGGTCAAAACATTTCATATTATTTCCTCCATATTATTTCCCCATCATTCAGAAATCAGCCAGTCTGGAAAACCGCAGGAATAATTAAACAAAAAGCCTTTTAATTTTTTTAAAGTGACTATTCTTCTCACTGTGGGAGCGTAAAAAAACTGTAAATAAAGATTTTTGAGCAATATGATCATTGCAGGAAAGTTGGTTCAGAAAGGGAATCAAGAGACACGTTTATTGACTGAGATGTCCTTGCAGGAACCTCCCAGGAGTAAACACAGAATGGAGCACAAGACTGGAAAGTAATAATAGTTGTTTTAAGGTTTCTACTGAAATAAGAAATAATTGTGAATATTTTATATGTCACAGGTTGACCCAGAAGAGCAATGATTCTGATTCTGGTACTTAGGTGGTGACAATTCAAAGTATGTAGCATCAGTAACCAAGAACAACAAGAGTTCAATTTTGTTATATAATTATGGGATCTGTTATCCAGAATGGTCAAGACCTGGAGTGGAAGAGAAGTAGAGTTTGTGGAGGGAACAGAATTGGATATAAAATGGAGCAGAATTAAATGGGCAGCAGCAGAGTAGAGTAAAGGTCTAAAGGATAAATAGAGCCAATATATATATATATATATATATATATATATATATATATATATATTACATATAGCAAAAAACTGAACAGAGAATCACTTAAAAAATTTCAAAAGAAGCAGGCAGGTTTAGGAAGGTCAGAAAAGTCTCTGAAAGCAGAGGAGAGAGAAGGGACTCTAGGGAAGTTGAAATGGAAGCTCTGAGTGATTCATAAGTTTTAGGACATATGCACTCCTCCCAACAAAACAGTCTGAATCTGGTGATGGCCATACCATTTCTGCCTCTGTGAAATGAGTCAATACATGGTAGGTTCAGGTATATTAGTGATTGCTACACCAAGTGCAAGAATGTTTGGTTTCAGTGTGACTCTTGTAAAGAGAGGCTGAAGTGCACTTTTGTTCTGGAACTGCTTCCTTAGCAGCTCCAAAAACTCATGATCTAGTTTCCACCAGTTTCTTAATCCCACACCTTCCAGAGAGTTCTATCACCAATGAGATAGTGCATTGGACCTTTCAGAATGTTTTTGTTAGTAAAAGGTGTACTTCTATGTATCCTTGGATCCCTCTTAGGCTTTGGAGCTAGTGATTTCCAGAGAAGAGAGCAAAGTGCAATATCAAGCACAATCTGCATATTTTTCCCCAAAGCACAATTTGCGTATTTTCCCCCCCATAATGCAACATTTTTCAATTGCAGCTGAAAATTTCAAATCAGCATCACAAATTGGAGGTAATCGCAAACAAACATTTTCGAAGTCCACTTTGTTGTGCAAGTAACAAATGTGCCCTTTACTTTAGACACAAGTGTGCGGCACCCTATTATCACAAAGTGCTGATGGAACCTTGGAGATACCACCTTGTCTGGAGGAGGGGGTTTCTCTGAATCAATGGAGTAACAATGTACCACTGTGGTCCCCCCCAAAAAAAATGTCTTAGAGGGGCCTGGAGCACACAGCATCTCCTATACTGTCCACCTGTTGGTTCCTGTTGCTCACCAGTAAGGAAAAGGCTGCAGAGGGGAGATTTAAATGTAACAGACCCTACGGTCTGAACTCCCTTGTTCCCTAGCCCCCCCCCCCCGCTTCCTTTATTGCTATGCTACTGGCAGCAGCTGCTAGTGCGACTATATGAAATTGCAACAAGCTCACTTTGATGAAAGGTTTTGAATTGGGTTTTACGTGCAACTGTCTTCTTCTTTCTCTTATTCTTCCTCTTATTTCTTCTTTTTCCTTATTACAGAGAGAAAGCAAATCCATAAATAAAAAAGAACTGCGTGTTTCAATAAGATTAAGGAATGGCATTAAGTATATGTCAACATATAAGCAGAAAAGTGGATGAGGTTTTCAGAATAATTGTGAATCATGCTTCTTTTTTTTTTTTACATAACTAAGGGGCAGATTTACTTAGGGTCGAATTTCGAACTCGAATTTTTTTTACCGCAATTCGATCAATCGAATGATGGGATAGGGAAAATTCAATAGAATCGATCGAATTCTAATCGGATTCCAATCGAATTTTCGATCGATTTTTAAGCGATCGATCGAATTTTTCTTATTCGATCTTAGGGAATGATCCCCATTACGGAAGGTTTAATCTGGCGAAGTAGGTGATCGAATTTAAAGGGGAAGTATTTGACCATCGAATTTTCGAATATTCGAATAAATTTAAATTCGAATATTCGAATCGTTCGAATTCGAATATTCGATGGACGAATTTGGTCTAATTGGCCTAATTTGCATATTGAAATTCTAATCTTTTTGAAAATTCGATTGAATATTTGAATCCCTCAAGTGAATTAGTGTGAATTTAGTAAATCTGCCCCTAAGAGTGTGCAAATAAAACCGTTCTATATTTAGGTAAGAGCGTGTCTTTATTGTCTATCAGGGGAATAGTAGAGACAGTATGTAACTAATTTACTTTTACATCGGTACTATATTTGGTATACCAGAAGAAAAGTACAGCAATACATTTTGAAAAATATATAATCAAGTTAGAAATTAAAGCAAACCTATAACTGGTTGCCAGTGGCATAACAAGTGGGCGCCGGGCCAGTCCCCGGCAAAAAAAATAATTATAGTGTACTTATAAATAGTGTTAGGTATATACAGTAATTGATTGCTACACCAAGTGTCAAAGAAACTGATATCGCTATTGAAATAAATGAATCATAAAAACATATATCAAGTGCGTATAGTAATAGCAGAAGTAGCCATTTCCAACTTCATTTATGCTTAGGGCATGGTTATTTTATACCCTTGTACCAGTCAAATATTCCAGGTTTCAGCCTTTGCAACAGTTAAAGGAAGCGAAACTCGTTGGCTTTAATCCATCTCACCCCTCACATCTCCCACAAACTTGTCTTGTGGTTTCAAACTGTCAGCTATAGTGTGTGGTGGAATAGCAGGGGCCACACTATGTAATGCCATTGTGATATCGCTCACTCTCTATTTCTCCACTTTCTCCCTGCTTTATGCCTTGGAACCTGACACACTCGTGAAAAGCAAAATGAGATTCTGTTACCAAGTTTCCTTTTGGGATATCAACCTGACATGATCTGGCAGTACTACAGGGCTCTTATATGTCGCAAGTGCAGTTCCTACCAGCACCATATTTATATATTGGGACTTGAGAGCCTGTGCCTTGGGCAGCAGGGGTGGATTAATGCACAGATTATTCTAGGACAGGGATCCCCAACCTTTTGAACCCGTGAGCAGCATTCAGAAGTAAAATGAGTTGGTGAGCAACAAACATGAAAAATGTTCTTGGGGTGCCAAATAAGTGCTCTGATTGGCCATTTGGTAGTCCTTATGTGCACTGGCAGTCTACAGGTGGCTCTGTTTGGCAGTGCACCAGGTTTTTATACAACCAAAACTTGCCTCCAAGCCTGGAATTCAAAGAAAGCACCTGCTTTGCGGCCACTGAGAGCAACATCCAAGGAGTTGGAGAACAACATGTTGCTCCCCAACAACTTGGATGTTGCTCCCAGTGGCCTCAAAGCAGGTGCTTTTTTTTTAATTCAAAGCTTGAAGGAAACATTTGATTGTATAAAAACCAGGTGCACTGCCAAACAGAGCCTCAATGTGGGTTGAAATGCCACATAGGGGCTACCAAATGGCCAATCACAGCACTTATTTGGCACCCCAAGAACATTTTTCATGCTTGTGTTGCTCCCCAACATGAGTGTTGCTCATGGGTTTAAAAGGTTGAGGATCCCTGGCCTAGGGGCTCATCTAGCATTTATTTCTATTTTATTCGTATTTTATGTGATGTTTTCTGTGAAACACACTTTGTGCCTGTCATTGTTCTGCACATTCAGAGGCACAGTAAGGTCCGGTGCCTGGTATGATCTTGCCTTGTAAGTTTTTTAAAGGGTCTTTGTTAACCCGGGGTATGTTTTTGCAGCATACATTAAATAAAATAATGATATGCACCTTTTACCAGGTGGTACATTTGTAATTTGTTTGGCATTGTTACAGATCACTAGATGTAAAATAGAATAAATTATGCTTGGGGTAATCAACCATACTCAATGGTGACATGATATCATTATTAAGACTTTGCCAAAGCATACATAGCTACACATTGCTAGTCTTTAATCATAGTTTAATAGTTATCCCTGTTACCAACTAAGCTGCAGGTATCTGCACATTTACATTAATATCCTTCCTAAAGTTCGTAATCCTATAAATCTACCAAGGTTTCCAGTCCTACCTTCATAAAATCAATACACATATAGATGGCGCTGTAGAGCTTAAAACACTCTCACTACTACACTATACCGTGGATTACAAAAAGAATATATAAATGCCGGTTCTTAAGAAACTCTTATTATTGTTCATCAAGGACAACAACAAAAATTAAGCAAGTTTCCATTGGTCTTCAGGGTTCTGCACACAGGATGAGTGTGAATCTTGCAGGTGTTTCAAGTGCTCCTTTATATGCTGGAATACTCTTGTGTTGTAATGGCAAACTTTAGGATTCTTTTTATTAAAGTGGAGTTTGCTTTTGTTGTGCTTATTATGCACTACTCACATAGAGTCTAGTAATACATTCTTGTCTATAGACACTTGCAGGGTCAGAATTATAAATCTCCCCCCACCGTACATAATTCGGAAAAAAATTTTAATGCAGGCTATTGGAGACATCCTTTCCGTAACTTGGATCTTTCTGGATAATGGTCTTCTGGATAAGGGATGCCATACTTGTACTACGAAGGGACTTCTAAACCACCAGCAAGTGTTTGTTTCCATATCTAAGTGTGAGGTCTTTTTGTTTTCTTCACAAAGCTATTAGAAAACCGGCTATTCACTAATTACTAATAGGATAGCAGAACAAGTGTCAAGTCTTTCTTTGTTTATGCTTTTCATTCTCTTAGGAGGTGTGGCACCCATATCATAATACAAGTATGGGATCCATTATCTGCAAACCTGTTATCCAGAAAGCTCGGAATTACAGAAAGGCTGTCTCCCATAGACTACATTTTATCCAAATAATTCAAATTTTTTTTTAAAAAAAAGCATTTCCATTTTCTTTGTAATAAAAAACAGTATCTTGTACTTGATACAAAATATATATAATTAATCCTTATTGGAAGCAGAACCAGCCTATTAGATTTATTTAATGTTTACATGATTTTCTAGTAAAAATTTGGTAGGTGAAAAAGGGAAACTGTCATGGGAAAACATGTTTTTTTTTTGTTTTGTTTTTAAACACATCAGCTAATAGTGCTGCTCCAGTAGACTTCTGCACTGAAATTCATTTCTCAAAAGAGCAAACAGATTTTTGAATGAGTGATTGAAGTTTATCAGAGCACACATCACATGTCTTGGGGCAACTGGGAAATTCACAATATGTCTAGCCCCATGCCAGATTTCAAAATGAAATATAAAAAAATCTGTTAGCTCTTCCAATTCTGCTGGAGCAGCACTATGAACTGATGCATTTTGAAAAAAACATTTTTACCATAACAGTATCCCTTTATGGTATGGAATTTTTTAACATTCCTTAATTTAACCAGTAACATTCTGTGTGGCACTGTATCAAATGCTTTAGCAAAGTCTAAGTAAATCACATCCACTGCCATCCCAGAATTGAGGTTCCTGATCACCTTCTCATAAAAGGAAATTAAATTAGTCTGGCAAGATCTATTATGCATAATCAGCAGGATCCGGCTTCAGCCGAATCCTTCTGCCTGGGCGAACCCTAATTTGCATATGCAAATTAGGGCCAGGGAGGGAAATCACGTGACTTTTTGGCACAAAACAAGGAAGTAAAACATTTTTCCTCTTCCCACCTCTACTTTGCATATGCAAATTAGGGTTCAGATTCGGTTCAGTATTCGGCCGAATCTTTCACAATGGATTCGGGGGTTTGGCTGAATCCAAAATAGTGGATTCTGTGTATCCCTAAAGATAACCCCAAGCAGCATGCCAAATCAACAGGGTTATGGTCATGCCATCTGTAGTTATGATAAAAGGAGAAGATTCAGGTTTAAGTGGAAAGATTAGCTAGGTCTAGGTTCATCCAGAAGCAGATAGCTAGGAGGAAGTTAGAGATCTGGGTCTGAGTGTCATTGCCTGAATTTCTGGATTCCAGGTGATATTTGAAGTCAAATGAAAGGGTAAGGTGTCAGAAAGATAGTAGAGATGCACCAAATCCAGGATTCGGTTCGGGATTCAGCCAGGATTCGGCCTTTTTCAGCAGGATTCGGCCGAATCCTTCAGCCTGGCCGAACAGAATCCATATCCTAATTTGCATATGCAAATTAGGACCAGGGAGGGAACTCACGTGACTTTTTGGCACAAAACAAGGAAGCATATGCAAATTAGGGTTCAGATTCAATTCGGCAGAATCTTTCTGGAAGGATTCAGGGGTTCAGCAGAATCCAAAGTAGTGGATTTGGTGCATCCTTAAAAGGTACAGTGTACGAGAAAAACAAGAGTATATGGCCATGGGGCACCCCCACAATGGGGAAGAGGATTTGTTAGCAAAAGCAACAAGATAATGGTTAGAGATGTAGGAAGAGAACTAGGTTGCAGCTCAATCTACCAAGCGAATAAAGGGTGTACATTAAAATGGATTAGTCAACAGTATCAAAGCAGAGGAAATCCAAGAGAACGAGAAAAAAAGGATAACTGAAAAGCCACAATAAAAGGAAAAAATAAAGACCACCTGCCAAACTGCTTTATGTATTTCATGCCACAAAACACTATTTTACTTATTTTGGGTGAACAACCCCTTGTGGGGGTATTTTTTCATGATTTGGTTAGATTATATTGTATACATTCATCATTACATCATGGATATACTTGTTAGTTGTATTAATGTAATATTATGTAATGTAGGGATGCAAGGAATCCAGGATTCGGTTCGGGATTCGGACTTTTTCAGCAGCATTCGAATTCGGCTGAATCCTTCTGCCTCGCAGAACCGAATCCGAATCCTAATTTGCATATGCAAATTAGGTTCAGGGAGGGAAACCACGTGACTTTTTCGCACAAAACAAGGAAGTAAAAAAATTTTCCCCTTCCCACCCCTAATTTCCATATGCAAATTCGGATTTGGTTCGATATTCGGCCGAATCTTCCGGGAAGGATTCGGGGGTTCGGCTGAATCCAAAAATAGTGGATTCTGTGCATCTGTAATATTAATAAAAAAATATTTTTGAAAAAGTGTATCAGTGTGCTAGGCTACGGAGTTTATTGCTTGATTTGCCATGCATTGCATAAACAATTAAAGGGGGCTGTTCAACTTTAAATTAACTTTTAGTATGATGTCGTGAGTGAAAATTTGTGGTTTTTGGGTTATTTAGCTTTTTATTCAACAGCTCTCCAGTTTGCAATGTCAGCAATCTGGTGGCTAGGGTACAATTTCCCATAGCAACCATGCATTGATTTGAACAAGGGACTGAAATATGAATAGGAATGGCCGGAATAGAAAGCCGAGTAATAAAAAGTAACAGTAACAACACATTTGTTGCCTTACAAAGTATTTGTTGTTTTTAGATGCCCCCCAATTTGAAAGCTGGAAAGAGTCAGAAGAAGAAGGCAAATAACTAATGAAGGCCAATTAAAAAGTTGCTTAGGATTATCTATTACATAATAAAAGTTAAATCAAAGGTGAACCACCACTTTAACAGGAAGAATATTATATAGCATGATCCGACAATGTAATAAAAAAAAAAGATTATTTGCTTTTCTTACTGCCCCACCTGCAACTATTTATGCCCATGAGCACAACTGCAATTATTAGAAGAATATTCTCCATATACTGTTCATAAAGGTGTAATTTAGGCCCTTCCCATTTGCTGTCAGATTAGATGTAATTATAGCTTATGGCATCAGCTTTCATCAGGTAAACACAACATCAAAGGAGATATAATATCCACTATCTTTCCACATTTATAAGCAATAGCAAAGTAAACAGTGATTCACTTCTTGAGCTACATACAGCGATGTATTCTAAAACATTCGGAAAAAAAATATATTTTTCCCAAAGTTGTATTGGAACCGATGACACAGAGATCTCTTAAATTTCAACAGCTCATTTAGGTTTGAGCTAAAATGGAACTAAAGTAAAAAATACTTAAAAATTGTAATTCTGCTCATTAGTCTTCAACAAGCGAATATTTAAAGCTGCATTTATATAAAGAAGAAATTAAGAAGAATGAGAAAGAAGTAATATCCATTATGAAACAAAGAAAATTCTGTCTTACAGAAATTTCTCGCCAACCTTACCAGCAGATTCCTAAATTATGAATCATTATGATTGATCATCCATTAAATTAAGACCAGTAAGATACAAGAATGTTGGTTTATTATTTTTTCAACATTAAAGACAGCAGTTCATTTATGGACATCCCATGGTGCTCATTTTTCATTTTTTTTTCAAAATGCATCAGTTAATAGTGCTGTTCCAGAGGAATTTTGCACTGAAATCCATTTCTCAAAACAGCAAATAGATTTTTTTTTTATATTTCATTTTGAAATCTGACATGGGGCTAGACATTTTGTCAATTTCCCAGCTGCCCCAAGTCATGTGACTTGTGCTCTGATAAACTTCAATCACTCTTTACTGCTGTACTGCAAGTTGGAGTGATATCACCCCCTCCCTTTCCCACACCCAGCAGCCTAACAACAGAACAATGGGAAGGTAACCAGATAACGGCTCCCTAACACAAGATAACAGTTGCCTGGTAGATCTAAGAACATCACTCAATAGTAAAACCCATGTCCCACTGCGTACTATTCAGTTACATTGAGAAGGAAAAACAACAGCCTGCCAGAAAGCAGTTCCCTCCTAAAGTTCTGGCACAAGTCACATGACCAGGGGCAGCTGGGAAATCGACAAAATGGCTAGCCCCATGTCAGATTTCAAAACTGGTTATAAAAAAATCTGTTTGCTCTTTTGAGAAATGGATTTCAGTGCAGAATTCTTCTGGAGCAGCACTATTAACTGATGCGTTTTAAAAAAAAATATGTTTTCCCATGACATTCTCGGGTTCTGTTGTGGCCTTTGTGCAAGTAGCTTCCTAATATGAAAGTCAGACGCAAGGCTTCTGGATGCAACGAGAGAATAGGACACTCAACATGTTCTGAATGGGATCAGTGAAGATGATTCTGCTGGAGGTCAGGGGCAGAAATTGCCCTGCGGATTTCAGGTAGCTGATTTCAGCCCTGTTTGGCCCTAGCAAACATGATTTCAGCCATATAACTGCATTAGCGTATTCTCTCTTCCACATTTAAAAGTGTTGAATCAGAAGTGGTGCAAACAGACGTCAGTGGATTTTGGCTCAAAATGCAGAGACTCATAGGGGTGAATTTATCATTTCTATGGGATTTTGAAAGGCCTATTTACCAATGGGTGAAGTGAAAGTTCACCCTTTGATAAATACGCCTTTAAAAATCCCATAGAAATGAATTGAGAGCGGCGGAATTTCACTCTAGTGGCGGAACTTCACTCTTTGATAAATTCACCCCTTAACTTCACTCTTTGATAAATATACCCCACGGTTCTTCGTCCGAAATCCAAGAAATCCGCCACTGCTCCTAAACCCACCCAATGTATTCTGGTGAAATAAACACAAGTGCTCCCATTGACACAAAGGAATGATGTATTTACTGTCAACTTGGATGTGGTGGTATTTCTGCAATACTTGCCTGCAAAACCCAATCACCATCTCTGCTATCAATCTGCAAAATGTTTGTGCACACAGTAACACACACTAGAAATTGCTGGGATGTTCTCATAAAAATACCAATTTTGTGTCTGAAAAATTGCACTTTGCATCACGTTTCATGTTTGTAAATGCAGTTGTATCCTAACTTGAAACTAGGGATGCACCGAATCCACTATTTTGGATTCGGCCGAACCCCCGAATCCTTCCTGAAAGATTTGGCCGAATACCGAACCGAATCCGAACCCTAATTTGCATATGCAAATTATGGGTGGGAAGGGGAAAACATTTTTTACTTCCTTGTTTTGTGCCAAAAAGTCACGTGATTTAGCTCCCTGGCCCTAATTTGCATATGCAAATTAGGATTCGGATTCGGTTCAGCCAGGCAGAAGGATTCGGCCGAATCCGAATCCTGCTGATAAAGGCCGAATCCTGGCCGAATCCCGAACCGAATCCTGGATTCGGTGCATCCCTACTTGAAACCCTTGGTTCAAAATACATTTGCATCTCTGTGTTTTCATATTTATTGACCTAGATTTTCTTTTTTTTATCGGTGCTGCTGAATGCCGTGCTACACGGCAAACAAATCGGCTTGCCTTCAGACTGCTGTCTTTATTTTTATCGACTCCTTGAATTCAGAACACACACACCATATATTGCAAGGTGGTGAGAGAATGAATTAGAATAATTTAAATAATGTTGTGTTTATCACCAAACCACTATGAATCATCTCTGACATTCCGCCGCTGTTGAGCGGAGCTTTCAATGCCAGCTTTGTTCAAGCACTTCTGTTTAGTGTAGGTAGGGTTAGAGTGAATACATACTTGTGAGCTTTTTTTTTTTTTTTTTAAATAGAACGCAGAGGACATTATCCTCAAACTAAAAATGATCATTTGTGCTAGGAAACAATATGCCATTTGTTGTGGGAAGTAAAAGTGGCTAGGGAAGAAATATAATATTACTCATGCTTTAGGTTCATTTCAGTTTGGTGTGAGCAGCTACGGTTATGGCTTTTTTGACTTGTTTAAAGCCGACTTTGAAGCAAGTACGGCTAGAACTAGGCAGAACATTGCCATTGATATGTAGCAGATCAAACACTGGAATGCATACAGTTGTCATTGTTTTATGCATTGCAATATATAAAAAAGTGGTTTAGGTATGCCAGGTTGGATAGGGACAGAAGAGAGACAAATTACCGAGTAAATTGAAGTGATAAAAGATTAATTTACTACTTTTATCCTTGTTTAAAGGGATCCTGTCATAGGGGAAAATGCATCAGTTAATAGTACTGTTCCAGAAGAATTCTGCATTGAAATCCATTTCTCAAAAGAGCAAACAGATTTTTTTTATATTTCATTTTAAAATCCGACATGGGGCTACACATATTGTCAATTTCCCAGCTGCCCCAAGTCATGTGAAAAAAAGAACAATGAGAAGGTAACCAGATAACAGGTCCCTAACACAAGATAACAGCTGCCTGGTAGATCTAAGAACAGCACTCAATAGTAAAACCCATGTCCCACTGCGTTCCATTCAGTTACATTGAGAAGGAAAAACAACAGCCTGCCAGAAAGCAGTTCCCTCCTAAAGTGCTGGCACAAGTCACATGACCAGGGGCAGCTGGGGAATTGACAAAATGTCTAGCCCCATGTCAGATTTCAAAACTCAATATATATCTGTTTGCTCTTTTGAGAAATGGATTTCAGTGCAGAATTCTGCTGGAGCAACACTATTAACTGATGCGTTTTATTTATTTTTTTTAAAAACATGTTTTCCCATGACAGTTTCCCTTTAATAACAATTGTCACAATGCTTTATATTATACATTTAGGGTTGCCACCTTTTTGGCATAAATTTACCAGCCAGCAGTGGGATGGTGAACTAACGGGGTGGGTCATGATGAGCTTTGACATCAGGGGCATAGCAGGAGGATTGGGGAAGGAGAAAAAGAAGAGCAAATGTAAGTTTGGGGTGGATCAGAGGCTAAACTTTGGAATATCACAGAATTACCAGCAACTACATTGCTGGTACATTTGTAATACCGGCCCTGGCCTTGGCAGGTTTTACCTGCATTACACCTTCAAAGGTGTTTATAGATGTCCCAGTGGAGCTTAGAATCCTTATTTCTCTTTCCCTTCTCACTTACTTCCTATCCTTACAATACAATAATCACACGAACACACATAATGGTCGGTTCTTGGCTTGTCATTATCTCAATGCTGGGTCAAGGCCTGTTGGCAGCCAGCCATCTTGTTAAATAGCAGTGGATTTACTGTTGCCTGGGGTGACACAATGGACAACCAGGAATTTGGTAGCCTAAAGACTGGGAAACCCAGGGTGTAATCATATATAGCAGTACTGAGGTCTGAAGCCATGATGAACAGTGAAAGGCAACTTTAATAACTAAGAGTAGTGATTACAAATAATGGCGCTCACAATATACAGACTTGAATAGTAGAGTCGGCAGGTAGAGACACAATCAGGATCAGGCCTAGAAGTTAAGGTTGGCAGCAGACAAGCAAAGTCAGAAGCCAGGGAATCCAAGAGCAGGGCTAAGAGAACACGGGGTATTGGGACAAAGCAGGAAACTGGAACAGGATTAGGAATCAGGAACAAGGAATCAGAAGAGGGTCTCTTGGACACAAAATAACAAGAACCAGGAGCAAGATCACAGCCATAGTTTAATGACCAAGCCCAGAGCAAAGGTTGGGTGCAGTCTTATAAAGGGTCAGGATTGAATAATGAAATACAGATGGGGATAATGAGATGGGCGGAGAGATGAAGAAGAAGTATTACACAAGAATTCACACCTCCAGTGGCACAACAGGTAACTGCACAAGAAGTTCTACGCAGAGTTCAGAGTCTGAAACCCAATAGGACCTGATATTTACATAAGGACAACTCAGCAGGTCACCTAATAACTCAAATGCGGCTTGCTCGGACTTATGAAAAGGGGGTTGGCTCGGTTATGGTGGAGGCAGAGAGGAGATAGGGTCTGAAGGAATAAGGAATCTGCAAAGTCAAAATAAAAGGGCATGTAGACACACAAGTCATGGAATTCTGGCTTCCTTGAGGTGTTGTTGCACACACAAAAGAGGAAAAAAAACCTCCGGCTTTCAAATTCAATCCAGCACCACACTTTGGCCACTATATGTCTCATGCCACATGCCACAAAGAGAAAGTTTATTGGTACCCAAAGGAATTATAAAAAAGAAGGAAAATGAGTGTGTTTGTGTAACCACGTATGGCCCACATTCCAATTTAATAAAGAGAAGCATATTGCAACATTGGCATATTTTACAAAAAGACCAAGTATATGGGAAACTGTTTACTGGAAAACCGCTCTTCAGCTTCAAAAGGGGCAGAAGCGTGGCAGATGGAATAATAAGATCGGATTTCAAGCCAAAAACAAAAGGTATAATATTTAGCAAGAAAGGTACCTTTCCGTGTCACGACTGTGGGCACTGTAGTGGCATCATAAAGGGAGACAAATGCACCCATCCTAGCCAAGGCTATGGAATTCAATTAAAACACACAGCCACATGTAACACGGAGGGGGTGATCTACTTGCTAAAATGCCCGTGTGGCTTTGGATATGTGGGCCAGACTTCAAGGGTTGTAAAAATACGTTTGAATGAACACAAAAGCGTGATAAGGAATTACAAACCTGAGGAGGGATCTGACACTAAAGATAAAAAAAGTAAAGAGAAATATAAAAAAGAAACCCTACTGGCGAGACACTTTTATAATGCAAAACATAATGTCTCACAATTAAGATGGCAGGTTTTAGAAGTAATACACAAAAATGCAGGTATTGATTTTAAAAGATCTTTATTGAGGAGAGAGGCTTATTGGATCTGGCGACTAAAAACATTGTCACCTAAAGGCCTCAATGAAGATTTTAATTTAACATGCTTTTTATAATATATGTGGTTTATAAGGTTTTTAGATATTTATACACTATTTAATATTCAATTTAATCCCCCTTTTTTCACAGATGAAGTGTCACGATAGCCCATTTTACATGAGAAGTATTATGATATTCCAAAATTTTGAGTTAAAGTACACGAAATCACGGGCAGTGAGTAAAACAGTTTTTTGTAAATAATGTTTGTGATTTTCACTGTTTTGTATTGGACTATGATGGACTCAAGGGTTAATGGCGTAATTGCACTAATGAGATGTGATTCAGGTGAGATAGGAGGGGCGAAGGGTATTAATACACAACACTGTGCACTTTGTAAATTTGTCCTGAAGAAGGGAGGCTGTGTTCCCCCCGAAACGTTGACAACTGGTGGCATTAAAAGAAAGGGGCACTATCCCCGACTGCAATATTGGTGTGTGCGGACCGTTTTTCTTTCTACAAAGCAGTTAAGGAGACCTGGCTAGGTCAGCGGAGGACCAGCACCACCACGCAGATCAGTGGAAGGAGGTGTGCGGTAATTAAAATATTCATCATGCCACATTAAGGCACCTCAATGCCTACCAGTGTTGGATTGGGCCGGCGGGACACCGGGAAAAAACCTTCTCACCCATAAAGAAATAAACCAATATGTTGCGCTTGCACATTAATCATTGACATGCCCCCTCATGCACGTACAGCACCAATGTGTCTGCTCATACGCACGCCGAGGGCCAGGGAATTGGAGGTAGGGGGGCCACTGGGGACTGCCCTTTGTTTGCAGCCCCCAAGGCTCCAGTCCGACATTGCTGCCTAATATGTACTAAGGGGCAAATTTATTATTACTCCCAGAAATTAGCTTGACCAAATTCACAATTCGATAAGTATTCGACCATCGAATGCTTATCGAATTGTTTTAGGCTATTATTTTGCTCGATATCCGATACCGATTGTTAGATTTCACGGAAAAATCGTGAAATTTCATTTGAGCATCCGAAAAATTCGTACAATTCGAATGATCCGATTGTACGAATGGTATTCGAGCAGGACTTAGTCAAAGAAGCCTATGGGGAGCCTCCCATAGGCTTCTACTACAATTCGGTAGGTTCAATCTGGCGAAGTAGGCAGTCGAATAACTTTAAAATTTTAAATCCTTCGATCATCGAATGATCGAATTATCGAATATCCAATCATTTGATCTATTCGATCATCGAACATCCCAAATTTTTATTTACGATTTCACGAAAAATTCGTACGATCGTTATTCGATCGAATGCGATCATTTCACGTGAATTCCGTAAATCGGCCCCTAAGTATAACGATTAGTGATGGGTGAATCTACCCCGTTTTGCTGCGCCGACAAATGATGCAACGAAAACGACGCGCAACTCGTTTTGCGTATTTTTTCGCCAATTCGTGAACTTCTCGGAAATTCGCGAATTGGCGAAAAAATTTGCGAAATGAGTCGCGTGTCATTTTCGTCGCGTCGGTTTCGATGCGTCGTTTTCGTGTGCATTAGGTGTGACTGGGTGGTACAACTGTGTTCACTTAGCTTTTTCACCTCAGAAGCTACAGGAGAATTTTCATTCACTGAGCTCTAAGAAACATGTTGCATTAAGTGCAATTGAGTGAGGGAACCATGTTCACTTACCCTTTGCTCAGAAAGTCTAGTGAGACCAGCAAGAAAGTGTTTAAGTCCCAGCTAAGTAATTAATCTATACCTGGGCCTGAATCCTTTTTTCTTTACACTGGGTCGCAGCTTGAAGCAATATTCGACTATAATATATGCGCAATGTATCGTTGACCCGTTGCTATCTTTTACAGTGCTCAGACGAACCTATACCAACTGTAGAAGTTAACCAGCTGCTACAAAAAATAAACAGCCTTTTAAAAAAAAAAACAGAAAAACTTTCCAGCACTCAAATCCAGCTGGGATAAAACCCTTTAAAGGGAAACTGTCATGGGAAAAGATGTTTTTTTTTAAATGCATCAGTTAATAGTGCTGCTCCAGTAGACTTTTCCATTTCTCAAAAGAGCAAACAGATTTTTTAATATTCAGTTTTGAAATCTGACATAGGGCTAGCCATTTTGTCAGTTTCCCAGCTGCCCCTGGTCATGTGACTTGTGCCAGCACTTCAGGAGAGAACTTCTTTCTGGCAGGCTGTTGTTTTTCCTTCTCAATGTAACTGAATGGTACGCAGTGGGACATGGGTTTTTACTATTGAGTGCTGTTCTTAGATCTACCAGGCAGCTGTTATCTTGTGTTAGGGAGCTGTTATCTGGTTACCTTCCCATTGTTCTGTTGTTAGGCTGCTGGGTGGGGGAAAGGGGGGAGGTGATATCACTCCAACTTGCAGTACAGCAGTAAAGAGTGATTGAAGTTTATCAGAGCACAAGTCTCATGACCAGGGGCAGCTGGGAAATTGACAAAATGTCTAGCCCCATGTCAGATTTCAAAATGAAATATTAAAAAATCTGTTTGCTCTTTTGAGAAATGGATTTCAGCGCAGAATTCTTCTGGAACATCACTATTAACTGATGCATTTAAAAAAACAGGTTCCCTTTAAAAACATTTTAAAAATATGTTAGGTATTAGTGCCACAAAATATGTAAGCTCAACCGTCACGTCAAGGCCCCTCAGTTAAAGATCCTACACTGCCTATTGTGTGTATTAAGTATTAATGTGTATAATAAAACTTTAGCCTCACAGAGAAAAAGGTTATTTGGTGCTGGGGTTATTCACCCCCATCTGGAACCTGGAAAGAGGCAGAAGTGGAAGGCAAAGAATGGGACATTCTATAACTTTCTAAAAGTTAAAGAAGTGGATCACTTTTAAGTTAACCTTTAGTATGTTATAGAGTGGCTAATTCTATGCAACTTTTTAATTGGTCTTCATTTTTTCTTTTTTATACTTTTTGAATAATTTCAAGAATTGTTTTATGACTCATTCAAACTTTCAGACTAAATGTTCTGTAAGCCCCCGTTAGTGCTACTTTTTATTATTCATCTTTCTGTTCAGGCCTCTCCTATTCATAGTCCAGCCTCTTATTCAAATCAGTGCAGTGTTGCTATGGTAATTTTGACCCTAACAACCTGATTGCTGAAAATTCAAACTGCAGAGCTGCTGAATTTAAAGCTAATTAATTAAAAAACCACAAATAAAAAAAAAATGAAAACCCAATTGCAAATTGTCTCAGAATATCACGCTCTACATAATACTACAATTTAATTCAAAGGGGGTTCAATCCTTTTAACTTACATGTGTACAACACCTATAAGACTCAATTTCAATTTCTATAGTTTAAAGGGAATATCATCCCAAAAAAGGTTTTTTGCTCAAAGCGACTTTGCAATATGCATTCATTTAAAGGGAAACTGTCATGGGGAAAAATATATATATATATTTTTTAAATGCATCAGTTAGTAGTGCTGCTCCAGTAGAATTCTGCACTGAAATCCATTTCTCAAAAGAGCAAACAGATTTTTTTATATTGAGTTTTGAAATCTGACATGGGGCTAGACATATTGTCAATTTCCCAGCTGCCCCTGGTCATGTGACTTGTGTCAGCATGTCACATGAATGGGGGCAGCTGGGAAATTGACAATATGTCCAGCCCCATGTCAGATTTCAAAATGAAATATAAAAAAATCTGTTTGCTATTTTGAGAAATGGATTTCAATGCGGAATTCTTCTGGAACAGCACTATTAAATGATGCATATTGAAATTTTTTTTTTTCCCATGACAGTATCCCTTTAATGTTTTTAATGTTATATGCATTGCTGTTGAAAGCCGGGTTTTTCCTTTTCTATTCTCTGACCTGATGGCTCAGGTTGTTGATACAATGTTTGCTGCTGGGGAACTAAGACTTTTGCAACATTGTTTAAGTCATAACAAGCAGGAGTTAAGCAAATGTTGCTTAATAGCAATTGATTTTACAAACAAATTTAATAGCACTGAAAATGTTTATTGGAAAGCTGCTTGAAATTGTGTTTTCTTTTAGTAGGCACCTTTTTATTTTGAGGGGTGGCTTTCCCTTTAAGGAAATTTTTTTCCCCAAATTCAAAATTTTTCCTATGTATACACAAAAACCACATCAAACTATACTTTAAAGAGGTTTTGTATCCCCAAAAATAACGTTTTCCTTTATGTTAGTGGTTGAGAATATAAACAAATAAGGCTGAAGTGGGGGCACTCATTTTACAAAAATAACATGATTTTCAAGAAAATTGCAACTTTAGTGTAATCTGAGTTTGCAAGGTGTTTACGAGAGCGAGCCTATTGCGTAATTTTCTTTTACCGAACCACCATAATTATGAGCCATGCACTCAGTATGAACATTATGTGATATTTGTATTCTAAGCCTTGCCACAGTGGGTTTCTTTAAATAGAAGCTATACTTTACTCCCAAATTGCTTCAGGCAAGGGAAGCTGATGTTTAAATGCAAATGGCACTACAGTGAATACTGGCTAGTTAACATCAAAGCTTTACCAAAGTCTCTGCATTAATGAGCCTCTTTGTTTCCTCAGTCAGACCTTACAACAGGTTTCCGACTCATTGCCTAGGCTTTATATTCATTTGGGAGGGCTGTAATTTTAAAAACCAATTTTTTTTCACATGCAAAACAAAAGTATCTACTTAATGGGGGAAAAAAAATGCTTTGAAAAAATTTGAACTAATCCTTGTCGTTGCTGCTTGTGGTATTGTTCAAAAAAGAAGAAAATACATTGCCACATTCAGCCTGCTATAAATTGCGACTGGGCAATTTAAATGAATAAGCGCAACAATTGGGGGGCCATGGACATTGGGGGGGGCTGGTGAGCAGCCTAGGGTGCCCACAGGGTTTTTTAATCAGCGTCCCTGCAGCCCAATCCTACACATAGGGGCAGATTTACTACTGGTCGAAATTTCGAATTGAAAAAAATTTGAAATTCGACCATGGGAATAATTAGGGAGGTAAAATCCTTCGAATACGACTATCGAATTCGAAGGCTTTAACTACAATTCCATTGGTTGAACGATCGAATAGGGAAAATTCGATCGATTAATCGTTCGAATAGGAATAGTTAGGGAAGTAAAATCCTTCGACTTGGACTATCAAATTTGAAGGATTTTACCGCAGTTCGATTGGTCGAACGATCGAACAGGAAAAATTTGATCGATCGAATCTTTTTTTATTCGATCAAAATAATGGTACCCAATTCGGTACACATAGGGGCAGATTTACTGCTGGTCGAATTTCGAATTGAAAAAAATTCGAAATTCAACCATGGGAATAGTTAGGGAAGTAAAATCCTTTGAATTCGACTAGTGAATTTGAAGGATTTTACCGCAATTCGATTGGTCAAATGATCAAACAGGAAAAATTCGATCAATTGAATTCGATCAATTCAATTGGTCAAATTATCGAACAGGAAAAATTTGATCAATTGAATTTTTTTTTTTGATCAAAAAGAATTTTTTTTATTTGATCAAAAATAATGGTACACATAGGGGCATTGAAAATAATTCGAAATTCAACCATGGGAATAGATAGGGAAGTAAAATCCTTCGAATTGGACTATCGAATTCAAAGGATTTTACTGCAATGCGATTAGTTGAATGATCGAACCGGAAAAATTCGATCAATTGAATTTTTTTTATTTGATCAAAAATAATGGTACCCAATTCAGTACACATAGGGGCAGATTTACTACTGGTCAAAATTCAAATTGAAAAAAATTCAACCATGAAAATAGTTAGGGAAGTAAAATCCTTTGAATTCGAAGGATTTTACCGCAATTCGATTGGTCAAATGATCGAATAGGAAAAATTAGATCAATCGATTAATCGTTCGAATTGGAATAGTTAGGGAAGTAAAATCCCTCGAATTGGACTATCGAATTTGAAGGATTTCACCGCATTTCGATTGGTCGAACGATCGAAAAAAAAATTCGATCGATCAAATTTTTTTTATTCAATCAAAAATAATGGTACCCAACTTGGTACACATAGACCAATTACTATTGGTCAAATTCTGGATTGAACAGCGCTACGCAACAAGTTGGCGCTATAGAAATACATGTTAATAATAATAAAAACAAAATTCGAAAATTCGACCATGGGAATAGTTAGGGAAGTAAAATCCTACAAATTCAACTATCGAATTTGAAGGATTTTACCGCAATTCGATTGGTCGAACGATCGAATAGGAAAAATTGATCAATTGATTAATCGTTCAAATCGATCGATACAAACTATTGTTTCGATCGATCAAATTTTTTTTTATGCGACCAAAAATAATGGTAAATTTGGTAGCTTTGATCTGGCGAACTAGGTGGTTGAATAAAAATTTAAAGAGGAAGTACTTCGACCATCGAATAGTCGAATAAAATTAAATTCGAATATTCGATGGTCGGATTTGCCTAATTTGCATATTCAAATTGGAATCTTTTTTAAATTTGAGATAGAGATTAAGATTATGGTTTACATTTTTCTCTTACGTAGGACAATTGTATTATCTTTCACCGCACACCTCCTTCCACTGCTCTGCCTGAGTGGTGCTGGTCCTCCGTTGACCCGGCCGGGCCCCTCAACAACTGGATACTTAGAAAAACGGTCCGCACACACTAATATTGCAGTCGGGGAGTGTACCCCTTTTATTCATGCCACCAAAATTCAATTCAAAAATGAATTTTGGTGGCATGAATAAAAGGGGTACACTCCCCGACTGCAATATTAGTGTGTGCGGACCGTTTTTCTAAGTATACATTTTTCTCTACCTAATGACCAATTTTACTGCGAACCGTCAAATCACCGTGAGGTCAGTGGGCGCAAATGTGCATGTAATGATTTTTCAGGCCAACATCATTCATAAAATCAATCGGTCAGACTAGAAATTTTTTATTGTTCGCAGTGAAATGTATCCTTTGTTCAATCTTTTGTAGGGCCAAGCAGGCAGCTACTTCAGTTTTACAGCTTCAACTAGACGACATGACTTGAAATGGTTGTTCTAGTTCAGGGGTCTCCAACCTTTTTTGATCGTGAGCCACATTTAAAAAAGAGTTGGAGAGCAACACAAGCATGAAAAAGTCCATGTGGATGTCAAATAAGAGCTCTGATTGGCTTTTTGGTAACCCCTATATGGACTGGCAGCCTACAGGAGAGAATGTTTGGCAGGACATCTGTTTTTTATACAACCAAAACTTGCCTCTAAGCCATTAATTCAAAAATAAGCACCTGCTTTGAGGCCACTGGGAGCAACATCCAAGGGGTTTGAGGGCAACATGTTACTCACGAGCTACTGGTTGGGGATCACTGTTCTAGTTGACGGACAAATGGTACGTTTATATGATCGTTTCAAGATAAGCTTGTTCCTACGATAACAAAAAGATGTTTTAAAAATCTAAGGCTGGGGACAGACAGGGAGATTCGGGGAGATTCTGTCACCTGGCGTTTTATAGCAGGCGACAATCTCCCCGAACTTCCTTCTCCCTGTCCGTCGCTAGTTCAAATGACAAAGCGCCAGCGCTGTGCACACGCGGCGCGGCGATTTCCGGAATCGCCCGAAGTTACTTCGTGAGGAAACTTCGGGCGATTCCGGAAATCACCGCGCCGCGTATGTATCAGCGCTGGCGCTTTTTCATTTAAACTAGCGACGGACAGGGAGAAGGAAGTTCGGGGAGATTGTCGCCTGCTATTAAACGCCAGGCGACAGAATCTCCCCGAATCTCCCTGTCTGTCCCCAGCCTTAAGGTCTCTGGCCACCTTTAGCCATATCAGTGCCGCAGTCTGTCTCATGAACTGTCCGGTTCCTTTTCGGAGACGTTATAGGCGTCAGCAAACAAGGAGAATGACAACTTTGAATATTAACGGATTCAAAAGGGATCACTTATAAACTTTATGAGCAAGGACAGATGAGGAGATTAGGCTCTTGCTATTTATCTGCTCAACCAGGCGCAACTAATATCCTGAAACTGCTTTCCCACCAACGATATAGCATACGTCACTTCAGCTTTCTGAAGTAGCCTGTCATTATCTCACAAGGAAACTACTACCAAATTATTGTTGGTGGCAAAGCATTTTTACGTTTTTCACACAAGCAAATGCTGCGTCTGTCACTATAGTCACAGCAGGAGGAAGACGGGAGCAGATTCATTTGGATAGACTTTTACTTTGCATGAGATTCTGTGCCGGCAGAGAAACAGTGTTTTTACACCTGACACACTGTCCTTTCTCTGTTCCAGAATTGTTGCAGGTCCCTTCTTCTGTTCAACAGCGCTCCATTCACAAGCGGCAGGCAGTGTAAGGACCCCATACATGGGCCAATGAAAGCTGCCGACAGACGAGTCGGCAGCTTATGGGCTGTGCGTGTGGTCATCTGACGGGCTTTTAAAAAAAATGTGTACCATATTTATAAGAAACCTGACTGTATGCAGTGAAATTCTCCCTTCATTGTGGATAGGAATTGTCAAACAGTCCCTAACTTATGGCAGGGAAACAATCATACTCATGAACAGCAGGGGAAACCCCTGCCTTACTTACTAGCCATGCAGAACTCAAGCAGCTTTGTTTTTTTATCATTTATGACGATCCCTAAGAAGCCCAGACCACACTGAGCATGTGTATGTAGTCTAGTCTTGCAAAGATGTATAACAAAGTTACAAGATGACAGCCCCCTGTGGCCAACTTTGAAAGCATAAATCATTTGTTTGATTAGGCTTGTGGTGCAGTAAGTTCATGTTTATGTTTAGTATACAAAATACACCATTTCTAGCCTTATTCTATTTTACACTTTCCTTGCCTTTTAAAGGGCAATTCCTATCCACAGCAGTAAATGAAGGGAGAATTTCACTGCATACAGTCAGGTTTCTTATAAAAACGGTACACATTTAATTAAAGTATATTGGAGATAGATTTCTTTTTCATTAAAGAAAGTAAAAATGGGATTTTATTTCTTTGCCTTTCCTTGCCCTTTAAGCACTGTTTTTTTTAACAGTTTTACTACATAAAGAGATCAAAAATGGGAGTCATGAATTATATGTATGTTGTATAAAAGCAGGGTGAAAAATCATAATGCTATCCCATTATTCATTTAATAAGTCGGCAATAGAGCATCATTCTTAAAGAAATGCATCACATCCTAAGAAAAAACTGGTTTTATTGCTTTTTTTCTGTGTGCCGTAAGATTGTGTTAACGAATCATCCCGAACCAATGTAGTAAAGACTGTTAAGCAATCTTTAATGTTATCCCAGGGTACACACATGGAGGACATATAATTGCAATTATGGAATATTATATTTTATGGAAAACAGATGTTCTCTAGATGTGTTTCTCATTATTAGCACAGCAACATGCAGAGGAACATTTACAACAGTTTTTCTTGACATGATGCGCTTTTACTGCATTTGATTTTTATACTTTAAAGGGGTGGTTCACCTTCAAGTTAACTTTTAGTATATTGTAGAAGGGTCAATTCTAAGAAACATTTCAATTGGTCTTCATTATTTATTTTTCATAGTTTTTTTAATGATTTGCAATTTTCTTCTGTTTCTTTGCAGCTTTCAAATGGGGGTCACTGACACCATCTAAAAACAAATGCTCTGTAAGGCTACAAATGTATTGTTATTGTTACTTTTTATTACTTATCATTCTATTCAGTCCCTCTCCTATTCATATTCCAGTCTCTTATTCAAATCAATGCAGGGTTGCTAGGGTAATTTGTACCCTAGAAACCAAATTGCTGACGCTGCAAACTAGAGAGCTGCTGAATAAAAAGCTAAATAACTATAAAACCACAAATAATAAAAAATGAAAACCAATTGCAAATTGTTTCAGAATATCACTCTCTGCATTATACTAAAAGTTAACTCAAAGGTGAACAACCCCTTTCAGTTCTATATACTAGTTATTAGTAGTAATCTTTTCTTTCCCCTAAAGGCTCTTCCACATGTTCAACCGCAGGGGAGCAAATTGTTAGGGCTCATTAACAGTTGCCACAATTTCGGGAGCAATATGGCGGAACTTCTACAATTTCTGTAAGACCCTTATTGAGGATTGTAAATATATATATGAATATAAATATATATATAGGGACCTGGGGTTTTCCCGATCTTTGTACTTTAAATCTACTAGAAAAGCACTTAAACATTAATTAAACCCAATAGGCTGGTTCTGCTTCCAATAAGGAATAAATAGATCTTTGTTGGGATAAAGTACAAGCTCATAAAACTCCGGCACCAGTAAACCAGTAACTAAATAATGGTTTCAGTAAAGAGGAAGCTTTCTTTAACAGGCCCATTATTAAAAAGGGACGAGCAAGAGGATGCGTTGAGGCAATTATAGGTTATGGGGGGGGGGGGATCCTTTACCCTATAATTGCCTCATTGCATCCTCTTGCCAGATCCAGCCCTAGCAGTAGTCAGCTCCCTTGCATAGACATTGCACGGCATTTCTCCTAACCTACACCTCTCAGTTTTGCAATTACTGAATCTTTTGGTATGGTGACCATCTAACGGCTTTACCGCTTCCCAGGGCCGGAACTAGGGGTAGGCAGAAGAGGCACCTGTCTAGGGTGTAAGAAAAGGGGGGGGGGGGGCGCTGGGCAGGTACCTGTCTTTTGCCTACCCCTAGTTCAAATTTGCTGCTCTGCCCCGCCTCCCTCCCCTCCAGCACTCTTCTCCTACTCCCTCCCTGCCTCCCCTCCACATTCTCTCCTCCCCTCCAGCACTCTTCTCCTACTCCCTCCCTGCCTCCCCTCCACATTTTCTCCTCCCCTCCAGCATTCTTCTCCTACTCCCTCCCCACCACATTCTCTCCTCCCCTCTGGCTCTCTCCTAACTCCCTCCCCTCCGGCGTTCTGTGCATGCTCGCGCACAATCCATTTGGAGATACGAGCACATGCATACGCAAGCATGGAGGAGAGCGCGGTGGCACTGCCGCCTCCTGTAATGTCTGTGCCTCCTCCAAAGCCCCTCATGCCCTTCCATTATCTGTCCCTTCTTGACCCTCAACTGAAGGTGGCAACACATAAGATGCCAACAGAAGATCGGTCAAGTTGGTTCGTTGATGTGGTTCTTGATCCGATCACTTGTAATTTCAGAGTTGTGATATGATTGGATCAGCCCGATGATGTCCGCCTCAAAGTAGGAGTATTGGGGGGAGACCTTGCCATACCAGTGGATCTCTTCATGTATGGACCCCTTTACTTAACCTAGCCATAAATGTCACTGTTGATTTGCAACCTTCCCAAGCGCATGCAATGATAAAGGCAGTAGATTGCTTCAATATGAACAAACATTTTATCCCATTACACAAACTACTGTTGAACTTTTTCAGCTCAATATCCAGCACATGTTCTATCACCATGGTGTTCCGACTAACAATTCTTTCTGACAAGAGATTCCGACGTGGATTTTTAAATTTTGGTTCTCACTTTGTAGATTACTCAGCTTCAGCCTTTAGTTCTCTTCTGCCTTTCATCGTCAATCCAAGGGAGCTGCTTGAGTGAGTTAAAGGGAAAACATGTTTTTTTAAAAACACGTCAGTTAATAGTACTGCTCCAGCAGAATTCTGCACTGAAATCCATTTCTAAAAAGCATGGGGCTAGACATATTGTCACTTTCCCAGCTGCCCCCAGTCATGTGCCGTGTGCTCTGATAAACTTCAGTCACTCTTTACTTCCCCCCCACCCACAGCAGCCTAAAAATAGAACAATGGGAAGGTAACCAGATAGCAGCTCAGTAAGGGCCCTTACACACTGGCGTTTTTACCTGCGCTCCCCTGCATTCCGTTTTGCTAAGTTCAGACACAGGGGAGCGCAGGTATAGACGCACTCAATTATTTTCAATGGGGCTTTACTCACACGAACGCATGTAGGCGCCAAACGCAGGAAAAATGCAGCATGTTACGTCTGAACCTGAGTTCGGCGCTTACACGCGTCTTGTGGGTACAACCTCATTGAAAAGAATGAGGTGCGTCTAGACCTGCGCTCCCCTGCGGCTGAACGCAGCCAAACGCAACGCAGGGGAGCGCAGGTCCAAAACGCCCGTGTGTAAGGGCCCTAAGGGTAGTGGTACACAGGCAGATTCAGGGAGATTTAGTCGCCTGGCGACTGATCGCCTGTTCTTCTGGGCGACAATCTCCTTGAACTGCCTTCATGTGTCTTCCCTTCCTGTATAATGAAGAGTCGCCTGCGCTAAACACACACAGCTCTTTGTTTTCTGAAGTCGCTCAAAGCTGCCTCACGGGAAACTTCAGGAGACTTTGGAAAACAAAGAGCTGCGTGTGCCGAGTGCAGGCGACTCTTCATTATACAGGAAGGGAAAACATGCAAAGACAATTAGGGGAGATTGTCGCCCAGAAGTTTCATGGTACTTTTATTTTGTATTGTTTATCTCCTAGTTCCTAGTTATCTCCTGTTCTTCAGGCCGGTAATGTCAGCGAAAAACCGTCCCGCCGGCGATTTAGATTCTAGCCTATGGGATGGCTTTTCAGGGAGATTAGTCGCCAGACGAAGTGCTGAATTGTCACCCGGCGACTAAATCACCCGGAGTCTTTCCGTGTGTCACTACCCTAAACATAAAGTTGCATACCTGCCAACATTTTGGAAGTTAAAAGAGGGACAAAAAATTTTTTCACACTCCCTCAGTGGCGTAACTACAGGATTGGCACCCGGGACCCCTATCGGACTCTCCCCCTATGAATTGCACATTGGCGTTCTCCTAGCCTCTCCAACGGGCCCCGAGAGGGAGCGGACCCTGGTGCAATTGCACCCCCTGCTCCCCTGGTAGTGACGCCACTGCACCCCCTAATTACAGTGTTCATTTTATCAAATTTGGCAGATTATGAAAGTCTGAAAATATTTCTCCTGTTACAATTACTTATATTCTTATCTCAAAAGTGTTACAAAGTACCTTAATTGAACCTGTGAGCTGTTCTGGGCTCTCAAAAGCCAATTAAGTTAGAAACTTTGTTTCTTTTTCTGGCTGTTCAGCGCAGAGGAAAGAGGGACTTTCCAGTACAAATGAGGGACTGCGGGTTGAGCTGTCAAAAGAGCCCCAAAAAAGGGACACTTGGGAGGTATGAAGTTGTAAGGGCTAGAGCAGACGGGGAGATTCGGGGGCATTTTGTCGCCTGGCGACTTGT
>CM044436.1:9615212-9626090 GCA_024363595.1 Xenopus borealis | reverse complement strand
CTGGGATAGATTGGTCAGGCTTGGGGGGGGGGGTCGCTTTACCTCATAGGAATTCGTGACAGAAAAGGGGCACCTGTGCCTGGACATGTTATTGGTGGGCGTTGGGCAATACACGAAGCAATTGTTCTCTTCTTTCCCAAACTGGGGCTGCCCGCATCCCTTTGGGAAGTGAACTCTGGACCAGGGTATTCTGGGAATTGTAGTTTAACACCTGTGGAGCCTCTTCAAGGATTGTATGCTGTAAAAAAAAAATCCAAATGACAGGCCGTCTCCCTTAGACACCCAGAATAATAATCTTGATTTTTTAAAAAATATTATTTCCTTTTTCTGTGTAAAAAGTAGCTTGTACTTGATCCCAACTAAGATATAATTGATCCTTATTGGAAGCAAAACCAGCCTATTGGGGTTATTTAACGTTTACATGATTTTCTTGGGGTTTTTCACCTTCAAACTTGTTTTTCAGTTCAGTTGGTTTCAGACAGTTCACCAGAAATACAGACTTTTCCCAACTACTTTCTACTTTCTATGTGTGAACGTTTTTCAAATATTGAAGCGAAAAGTGTAATGTTCACCCACGAAAGCAGCTCTTGGAAGGAAGGGGTCGCCGACCCTGTAACCTGTTCTACATTGACTTGCTACTTTTCTTATCATTGTCCCTGCTGAGCAGAATCTCTGGGTTTCATTACAGGCAGCTGTTAGAACTGATACAATAGTTGCTAATGCTCCAGAGATGTTGCTGAGGAATGGATCAATTAAATGTTGCAAAATTGTAACAGTTTAGAGTCTGCATCTGAATTACTGAGCTGCCAGACTCAAACACCGGATACACCAATATTCAACTTTACACTTAGATTTTGGAAAACCCTTTAAATAAAAAAAAGGAAAGTATTGAAAAAAAATACACTCTGAAAACAACTGTACTGAAAAAAGTGTTTGGAAGGTGAATGATCTCTTTAAGGTATGAAGATCCAAATTACAGAAAGATCAGTTATCCGGAAGCCTCAGGTCCCAAACATTCTGGATAAAGGTCCTCTGCTTATTGGCCCATGTATGGGGCCCTCCGACGGGCTTCTCTGATCGATATCTGGCCGGAAGTCAACCAGATGTCGATCATGCAGGACTAAAAATCCAGTCAGATCATGGCCACCTGTATCTTCTCTGTTCTGGTGCAATTGTTGGGCCCTCGGGCCCATGATCTGATCAGCTCGATATCGCCCACCTCAAGGTGTATTGCCATCTTACCAGGTTCCATACCTGTATATGGAGACATGAGACTTCTCAGTTAGATTTCATACTAGCCGGTCTCTCTCCTCTTCTTCAGATACTTTATCTACCAGCTTATCTAAAGCGGTTGTAAACTTTTAACAGTATGAAGAGAGTGATTTTCTGAGACAATTTGCAACTGGTTATCATTTCTCATTATTTATAGATTGAATTATTTAGCTTTTTATTCAGCAAGTGGTTGCCAGGGTCCAAATTACCCTAGCAACCATGCATTGATTTGAATGAGAGACTGGAATAGAAACATGAGTAATAAAAAGTGGCAATAACAATATATTTGCAGCCTCACAGAGCATTTGTTTTTAGATGGAGTCAGCGACCACCGTTTGAAAGCTGGGAAAAGTCAGAAGAAGGAAGGATATCGTTCAAAAAAAAGTTGCTTAGAATTAGCCATTCTAAAAAATCCTAGAAGCTGATTTAAAGGTCAACAACCCCTTTCATAGGGCTGGTTACACTAGTGGAACATGTGAACTCTGAATCCGAATTTCGCCAGCGTATCGCACAGCGTACATTTTTCACATATATGTACATGCACATATAACTATTTACACAGGGAGGACAAGCATTATACTAATGAATAAAATATAAATATACAGATTTGAAGTGCCCTGTGGCTAGAGATCCTGCAGGAAGAAGGTCCTAGCCCCACAGAGCTTATAATAGAAATTCAATTTGGGCCTATAACGTTCGTAATCTGATTTCTCAAGAGGGAAATCCATGATTCCATAGAGATCAGTCTTTCTATCAGTCGCCTGGGTTGTATAGAACCCGAGACAGGGAGGCAGTGAACATTTAAATTTTATTTGAAATACATAGAAATATTTCTAAACTATAATTATTTTTCCTATACAGTCATTTTTGAGTCCATTTTAAAGGAAAAGGAAAGGCTCATTCACTGGGGGTTCCAATATTTATCCTCCAGTTAAAACTAATTGCTATGATTTATTTTTTCTCCAGGTCAGTACACATTCTAGGGAAACAATGCACCAGTCCGGAATAAGAAAAAACACATTGCAGCACCATACCATCTCACTTACCTTTCCCAGGGGTACCTAGTCCAGACTTTACATATTTCAAGTTCATGCTACTGCTCATGTGTGAATAATAGTCCTCATAACAGCTAGGATACATAAGTGTAAGGTGGGACTGCACTGATTTGTCTTTTTTCCACTGGCCTGCGTGAATATATTGTATGTCAGGGGTCTAAAGGTGGTCCTAGATGTAACAATTATGATCTTTCCAAGAAAGATTGTTCATTTAAACCAGTAATCCCCAACCAGTAGCTCGTGAGCAACATATTGCTCTCCAACCACTTGGATGTTGCTCTCGGTGTCCTCAAAGCAGGTGCTTATTTTTGAATTTCAGGTTTGGAAGTAAGGCTTAATGGCATAAAAACTAAGTATAGTGCCAAGCAGAGCCTCCTGTAGGCTGCTAGTCCACATAGGGGCTACCGAATAGTCAATCACAGCCCTTATTTAGCACCCCATGCTTGTGTTGCTCCCCAACCCTTTTTACATTTGAATGTGGCTCATGAGTAAAAAAAGTTGGGGATCCCTGATTTAAACACACACTTAGAGCTGAACCGTCAGATTTACAGGTTGAAACTGTAGAATTCTACCTGTATCTGACGATTCTGCACTAGCAGCGGCTGATGTTCAGGTTAGAGTCCTGCAGTGGGTTGGGTACCCGTGGGTTATACACAAAAACCTGCGGGCGGATTGCGGGTACGGGTCGCAAAAAAATGGACCCGAGCAGGACTTCGGATCAGGTGCCTTCAAAGGTGCTGGATCCAAATTTTCCACCTGGAACGAGCAGACCGATATCCAAGTCTTTTGCCAATAATGGTCGGCTTGTCCCCCCGCTGTATACACACACACATCGAATATAGTACAGAAATTCGTTTCTTACTTTAATATTGGTGTGCGTGTATGGTCACCTTTACATATTTGCACCCCAGCCCGGTGAATTGGGCTTTTCTTGTCCTTTATCATGTGAAAGTGACCAGCAGTTGTCTTGAGGCCTAGAAATTTAGAGGTACAAAAGTTTTGCAAGTTAAGAAATCTTCAAATCCTTTATGTCCTGTGGCCTGACTTCAGTTCTTATACCTCCATTTTCATTCTTCGGGCGAAAACTGTACCAAGTATAATAACCTATATTTCGGCAAGCAAATCACATTTACCGGATGCAGCTGCAAATCTGCAAGCGTTGCAGCTCTTTGTTTACATTGAGCTCTCTAGCTCTGCAGCAATGAAGCAGCCCTTGAATTCAATTCAAATGGTGCAAAACTGCAGCTTTCAGCACCCCACCATTATTTTAGCCCTTGGAGGGATGTTGAGAGATGTAGGGGTGGAACGCCACCATTTTTTCTTTAACGTGTCGATTCTGCCTGTGTAAGAATCGTGGTCAGCCGTAGTATTTAATCGTACAGGATGAATAAATACATTTTGCACAGACTGTACATTCGGTGGCATCATTAGTCGTTACTAGGGCCCACAGTATATTAAGTTTAGGGCCCCAAACAAATCCAGAGTCCTGTTCTACCAATATATGTTGAAAATGCTCATTAATGTTTCATGGGGGCCCCCTATACTTCCTGGGCCCCCCTGCGGCAGCAGGGTCTGTTTCCTCTGTAGTTACACCCCTGTTTCCCAGCCATACTAGCTGCTAAAAATGTTGTTTGTGATCACAAAATATTATTTGTGCTCGCGCACCACATCAGTGGCATTTCCTCTGCGACTGTTGTTTGTTGGGTCAGGGGAGTGGTACTAAAATACCACAGGGAAAAAATATGTTGTCAGAAAACTTTCACCTCAACAGTGGAGCCAACAGAACAAGCACGCCATCATTACGGTACCTGTGTTTTGATTAGTTTCTCTTGCAGGCCTCTTTGTGTTTACCTTGAAGTGACTTCTTGTGGGATTAGTCATTGCTTTGCCTGTGATCATAGAGTAAACAAAGCTCAAATAAATCACGTTTGAAGTGCACAGATAAGTCCGATTGATCAGGAACAAAAGCTGGGTGTCTAGACCTCTGTTTGATAAGGAAAGTTAAAAAAAAAAAAAAGCCGTATTAATGATTTATTGATGAGACTATATTGAATGTGGATGCAGTAAGGGCTTTTCATGCAATACATTTAAATGGCCTCATTCGAAAGAGTAATGATGATTATTGATTATATAACATGAAATTAGAAACTATAACACGAAATTAGACCATAGGCACTAACTTTATTCTGAAATAACGCAGTATGGGGAAAAAAAAAACTGGCTAATAAAAAATATCTTTCTATTTGCCCTTCAAGGTATTAAACACCAAGAAGAAGTTATGTACAAAGGATCTGGATATCCCGGCTACCCATTCCTTATGTTATCAGATCCCTACCTTTCCAACGGATCTGTGTCGGCACTGGTGAGTTTTGCATCTATTTATCCTAATTGTAATACGCAGAACAGTTCATGGAAGGGCAAAATGTGCAATGCACTCCGCATTTATATAGTGTTGTGTATTTTACATAAATAAAGCAATTTAAAAAAAATAAATAAATAAGACTTGTCTGCTGTACTATGTGAAAACACCTGAACTGGAAAAAGTGTCTGGACTTAATCTCAAGCTTTTTTTCTGTTCATTTAATTGATCCCATGTATATTTTAGAAACAACTTCGCAGATCAAAATTTGCATAATAATTAATGAAGCATCACATTTTAACGTGGGGTCATTTCAGAAATGATGGCTTAGGGTGAAGACACCCTGAAATGCTGGTGGTAACTACTAGTTACGGCTACAAAAATAGACAATGCTGATGCAAAGGCATTTACATCACAGTACAGGTATGGGACCTGTTATCCAGAATGCTTGGGACCTGGAGTATTCTGGGTAATGGATCTTTCCATAATTTGGATGTTAATACCTTTTAAGCCTGCTAGAAAAATCATGTAAACATTAAATAAACCCATTAAGCTAGTTCTGCTTCCAATAAGGATTAAATATATCTTAGTTGGGATCAAGTACAAACTACTGTTTTATTATTACAGAGAAAAAGGGAAACATTTTTAATAATCAGGGTTATAATGGAGTCTATGGGTTTCCAGATAATGGATCCTGTACCTGTATTGTCTATGGCAGGGTGTTTTGTAGCTGTGACAAGTGGCTGCTACTAGTAGCTCCGTGTGTCTTCACCCTTACTGTCTAGCTACCTATTTTTGGTTCTTGTTAGACATGGTTCGAAAGAACAAGCATTTGAGAAAAGTCTCTACATAACAGAAAGTACCCTATCTACATAGCAGCAATTTTATTGCTTGACAGTGGATTGTCTCGGACATTTTGTCTCGGACAGTGATTCTTCTGAAACTCATCATAACTTGTTCTCATGCCACGTATTTGCTGTGTTTTGTTAAGGGCTCTGGTGTGATTTCAGTCCATCTGAAAGGCAATCATATATGTTAATTCTCTATTTAGTGTTCTAGCAGTGGGTCTGGGTGTTATAATAATGCTTTGAGTGGGAACACAAATCACCGTAATGGTCACGGATTCCTTTTGTGTTACTTTGAAATCTGTAGATAACTCTTAAAGGAATGCATTGATCCAAAGTAGCTTGTACCCAGATAGGATAATATTGATGTGTTAGTGTTTTTTAAACATAATTGAGGCTGTTTTAAAGGTCTTGATTGATGGGTATTGATTTAAAAAATATAACATAATGGAAGCAGGAGAAGAGAAACAATGAGAGGCCCCACTGGTGGCCTTTCATGAAGAGCTACTTCAATTTAGGCTAAGGTCACACGGGCAGATTTGGGGAGATTTAGTCGCCCGGCGACTTCTGGGCAACAATCTCCCCGAATTGCCTTCTGCTTTCTATAATGAGAAAATACCAGCGCGATGGCACTCATGGTGCTCGGATTTCCGAAGTCGCCCGAAGTTTCCTTGTGAGGCAAATATTGTGATTGGTCTCCATCTCGGAAAGTTAATTTATCTGTTGTGTGTCAGTCGGCCAGCCAGGCTTTTGACATGTCACTGATTGACTGGAGAGGGTGTTGATGTTTTCCATTGCATTCATTATCCAACCCAAAAGTGGTTTATCTGAACTTTCTATTGTTGTTGTAGAAATCCATTAATCCTTGAATAACACTTATACCTAGATTGTTTGTAATGTGTATAGAAGTAGTAGGAAACAAAAGGGATGACATTTCCTTGTTCATTTTCATTAAACTGGCTTTGGTGTCTGATAATAAGCAGCATACGGTATATATTAAAAGCAGATGTCTTCTTTCACATATATAGTGTCCTACCCATACCTTCCACCATATTTGTTTTCCTCGTTTAATTAAAAGAACTCGTATCACTCGGCTTACTTCTAGAATGATTTTCTTTGAAAAACGACAATGTTTTGCAGGCTAGATTTTAAAGACAAAATGTATTTCCTGTCTGAAAAAATTCAACTATATTTCACATTGTGTTAAAAAAATGATTATAAAAATGTTATAACAAAACTGGTGGGAAACCAGTAGCTCCGTAACTCATCAATGCCATTGGTCCTAGTGTCCCATTTAAATATAAATAACTTTTACAGTTGACTAAATCTAGTAAAAGTCCACGGAAACGATCTTATTAGGTTTTTATGCCTTTATGTGTCTTTAGTAGATCAAAACACAGAAAGCCCAAGGTCTCAAGCATTTGCTATTTTCATATTACATTAAAAAAACAATTATATATATATATATATCAGTGTAAATTTGATCATTATAGAATTACTTATGTTAACAATATAGTTTATCTTTGCAAATTTAAGCACATTTCTTTTTCTAGGCATAGTTTGTGCTGGTGTACATTTTCTATTCGTATTTGTTTTTAATGTCCCAATGTAATGTGTATAGATCGTGAAATTATATTTTCAATTTCCTGGCACAATGGAGTCAAAATAGCGTCATCTGAAGCTTTCTCCAACTTGCCAAAGATGGGGGAAGGTTTATTTTGTGACTCCAATTGGATAAGTCCCTGGACCAACTTTGTTCGTAGAGTTAATTTCAGTAACCCTGTATATTTTTTTGGTTGTGTAAATCCTACGTGGCTTTTTGCTAATACATAGGAAGGTAAAAGTGCAGCTGCATTTGTTTCCTGTTTGTCCCAAATTTCCCAAAGGCACACGTAAGGGAAAAGGGGTGTCCTTGAATTTTTACATTTGCCAGAAAGGCATTGAACACTTTCTTGAAGCTGTCGACTACATATACAGTAATCTAATCTTTAAAATGTCTCTATTGGATAAATGCAAAAGAGGATGGAAGTAAAGTAAGAGAATGATGTGGAAGCCTTTGGTATTTTTTTGTGGAAATGAGCCTGTCCGTGAGCGTATAAACGTGAAGCTTTAAAATTGTTGATTCCAGATATCCAAGGCCGATCATAACTTAACTCTGGAAATCACTGTCAAAACAATGAGGCCAATGATCATGTAGGTCTTAAATTTTGGGGACTAAATGGTCACAGAAAAAAAATAAGTGGTAAATGGTAATATTTACCTTTTAAGCTTCAAGTTCAGATTTGTTTGTTGACCAATCAAACTGTGTTTCTTTGTTCCGTAGAAAATAGCTTGCGGAAATCACAACAGCAAATAAAAATGATTGGCTTTACAATGTAATACTTATATAGAACACATCTTAAAAGCCACTGTCCTATTGGTGAAGTTTAGACTAGAGTCTACATCGAAAGGATTTGTTGTATTTCTACCCATGTTTATAGCTTTATTTTGCTTTTAGAAACTTCAGTCTGATAAGGGGCCTTTTGAATCCCAAAAGCTTTCAACGTCTTGCCAACTCAGCTGCTAAAAGTTAATGAGATAATCTTTTTATTTTCTCTCTCCTTGCTGTTATAAATGATGTAAAGTTCTCTTCATTACACTTTTCCTGAATGCCATAGATATTTCATGTACTTTTGCGACAATGTCTATAAGCTTGAGAAACTGAAAAGCGTAACTGTGCCATTTGCACTCTTGAGTAAAGTTCTATATTCTGCCATAATATAGAATGTTTACTTCAATTACTTCATAGATGTGAAGGTATTCTCAACAAAAGTGATTTTCTTTTCTCCTTTAAAAAAAAAAAAAAAATGCAAATAAAGTCAATAAAATGAGGTGCTATGGGAATGACTCTTAAACCACCCGCACTATCGTACTGCTGGGCTATTCAGTTTCCAATAGGTTTAGCCATTCACTTTGGTGGACATTGTGAACTAGCTGATACACTTGCAAAAGCTGCAATAACTGCATAATTTGGTAAGCGTATCTTTTTTCTTTCTTCATGGAGCAGTTCTGATATTGCATTTCACAAAGCATGAGGCATGTACCCATTCATGGTCTCGTATATCTCTGACTTTCTTGAATTGGCACTAGAAAACCACTTACTGCATAGATCAGGGTGTCCCCGGACTTTTGCAGCTGTAAACCAAATACATTTAAAACACTGTATTCAACACCAGTGTAAAGAATCTGATGTTAAAATATTATTTTATTATTATTTTGTTGTTGTCCATGTCCAATAAGTGCCCCCCTTTGATTCCTGACTCCCATGGGGGGCTCAATGGGGATAAGTTGATAGTATGGAGTCTGGAGTCACATCAACTTATCCCCATTGAGACCTGCTTTGGGAGTCTGGAAGCAAAATGGGGTACTCCACTCAAGTGAAAGAGACCAAATAGACTTGCCATTGTAAACAAAAGGTTCTTTTAGCTGTAAGATCTGTGCTTTGCTTTTCTTCAACCTTGTGCGGACTACCAGCTCGTGTTTAGTAGTACACGCAATAACTTTTTGATTGCAGAACTGGCCTTGAAGCCAGGAATTATAAAAGTAGTACCTGCTTTGGGAGAGTCATTGGGTGAAACCTCACAAAGATGGTAAGCAACTTCAATGTTGATAGATGCAAGGTTATGCACTTTGGCAAAAATAATATAAATGCAAGTTATACACTAAATGACAGTGTGTTGGGAGTTTCATTAAGTGAGAAGGATCTTGGGGTTTTTATAGATAACAAGTTGTCTAATTCTGGGCAGTGTCATTCTGTAGCTACTAAAGCAAATAAAGTTCTGTCTTGCATAAAAAAGGGCATAAACTCAAGGGATGAAAACATAATTCTACCTCTTTATAGATCCCTAGTAAGGCCTCATCTGGAGTATGCAGTGCAGTTTTGGACTCCAGTCCTTAGGAGGGATGTAAATGAGGGGGAGAGAGTGCAGAGACTAAGTGCAACTAAACTGGTTAGAGGGATGGAAGACTTAAATTATGAGACTGGGAGACTGTCCAGGTTGGGGTTGTTTTCTCTGGAAAAAAAGGTGCTTGTGAGGGGACATGATTACACTTTACAAATACATTAGAGGACATTATAGACAAATATCAGGGGAGATTTTTACCCATAAAGAGGATCACCAGAGGCCACCCCTTCAGACTAGAAGAAAAGGACTTTCATTTGAAGCAGCGTAGGTGGTTCTTCACAGTGAGGACAGTGAGGTTGTGGAATGCACTGCCGGGTGATGATGTGATGCCGATTCTGTTAATGACTATAAGAGGGGTTTGGATGATTTTTTGGACAGACATAATATCAAAGGCTATTTTGATACTAAACTCTACAGTTAGTATAGCCATGGGCATATATAGTTTGTGTTTGAAAGAGTGGAGATGTGTGTGTATGCTGGGTTTTTAATTTGGAGGGGTTGAACTTGATGGACTCTGTCTTTTTTCAACCCAATTTAACTATGTAACTATAACTTCTGAATAACATGCGGTTAGATTGATTAGCTAAATGCCCCATTTTTTTCCCTGATATAGCTTAATTGAGTACTAGATTTTGTTAAAATGATGCTATCATTAAGTGAAATCCGTGAAGATCTTGTGGAGGCTGTTAAAATCAGTTTGTGGGCCACATTTGGCCTCCAGCTGGACAGCCCTGAAATAGATGAATGTAAATGTAGCAGTGAATCCCTTTATGATGATACTTCTCTTGAAAAAAGGTCTCTGGTAGAAAATGGATATATTGCAACTCTGTGCTCTGTGATTTGGGAGGTGTATCCCTACTGCCATTACATATTTGCCAAAGGACTTAGATGTGGCATATAAGATCCCAATAAAGAAAGAATGAAAAACCAAGTTTGAAGATCAACCTCATTTTGATTCTGCCATTGTGTTAATACAGAAAGATAGTTAAAATTCCTGCAGAATAGCTTTGGCTGGATGCTAACGATCTTTTGAATCTTTGCAAGCAGTGTAACGAGCATCCAAATAAAAGCACAGCTATCGGTTCCAAAGCTGATTTTGAAAGCATTAATGCTACAGAGAAAAATGTATTGGTTTTGATGTCTATTTGTTTGGCATGGCTGGGTGAAACTTCTCACTTCTGTAGCTTTTGTTTAGTTTTGCATTTAGACAAAACAAAATTCTCTTAGTAAACACCACGGACCACTTCGATTTGAAATGGGGACATATTTCACACAAATATGGAATCACTCCAGGGATTGTCTTGCTACTCCTTTACTTTTTAAAGGGATCCTGTCATGGGAATAAAAAATTTTTCAAAATGTATCAGTTAATAGTGCTGTTCCAGAAGAATTCTGCATTGAAA
>CM044436.1:9574202-9585127 GCA_024363595.1 Xenopus borealis | reverse complement strand
TGCTAAAAACGCCAGGCGACAAAATCTCCCCGAATCTCCCTGTCTGCCCCTACCCTAATAATAAATCACAAGTTTCACAAACTCTCTGCCACTTTAAATATTTTTTTTTTTTAGTCGTTGGTCACTAGTTTGGAAACAGAGGCCCTGATCATAAAGTTACCAGCGTCGCCCTACTTTATCCGTCTCAGCACGTTTTTTCTTGGGCTCTGGATTCTGTGTACCTATGTCTTTATACTTCTCAGTCTTGCCAATCTTCAAAACAGTCCAGTGGCAGTTTCCCCAGTGATGTGTGAGCCCATGTCTCAAAAAAAAAAAAATATATAAATTCAGGTTACCATCAGGGATGGTTTTACACTTGACTTCAATTACCAAGAATTTTCTCTGTGTAGAGCGCTGAAGAAATACTCAACCCATTTTCTTACAGGGTTCACATTAGAAGGCACTGACCATTTCCTCTGAAAGGCTACACATTTCCTACTATCACCCTGTGTTGCAAGGTGTTTAATGCACAGGAGCGAAGGTTAATGGACTCCTTGTGGTTAGTCTAAGGCAAATAATTCTACATGTCGGTCTGCTTTTTCCACCGTCAAGTTCAGTGGGTCAAAAAAACAAATGCGATGGGATAGCTGATTGTCTTACGTTTTAGGCCTTGCAACATTATATGATTTTTTTTTTTTTTTTTTAAAGAAAACATTTAGGAAAGTAGGTTACTTGCTTATTAAAGGGCCCCAGTTAATTACCTACCAATGAATACTGAAATCTAAAATGTAAAATATATCTTTGACATTGCTCATCTCTGCGCTAACATATCATACAGCCGCACTCATTTCATCATATTTTCCTAACTGTCTGCGTAATGTTTTGTTTAGTTGCCAACATTAATGTTTTCAATTTCTTTCAAAGCCTCTCCTCCTGTGAGAGCTCTTGCAGTGATGCCAAAATTGCTGCGGATTACTTGCAGGGACTGTGGAGTAGGGGTTAATTCCCTTGCTACTCCAGCAAGCCGGATCCCACAAATCCCACTTAAATAATAAAGTAAAGTATAACGAAGCTCAACTGATATGGCCAAATTTTGCTACAAGTTAATCTTGGGATGTCTGGAGGGGAGACCCGATCCTGGTTGTTCCTAGTGTGAGAGGATAACTGAGTGAGATCCAAAAGGCCTGGGGAGCCTGAGACCAGAGTGTCTGAGCTTGAGAGACAAAGCAAGTGCCAAAGGGACCTGTGACTAAACATGGAAAAGGTTATTGTTTGGGAAAGTGCAGGAGTGAAGTTGATTTGAATGTAGACTGTGTGGCCTGGCTGATAGAGAGAAGATCTATCTGAATTGTGAGTAACAGGGTGCTAACCTTGGGAGAAGCCCTGTGGAAGTCAGAAATAGTGATGGGTGAATCAGCCGCGTCTTTTTTTTGACACTGGCGTCCGTTTTTGGACGCAGGAGTCCGTTTTTGGACGCAGGATTCCGTTTTTTGGACGCAGGATTCCGTTTTTTGGACGCAGGATTCCGTTTTTGGACGCAGGAGTCCGTTTTTGGACGCAGGAGTCCGTTTTTGGACGCAGGAGTCCGTTTTTGGACGCAGAAGTCCGTTTTTTGGACGCAGGAGTCCGTTTTTGGATGCAGGCGTCCATTGCCGGCGTTGGGGGGGGGAAAAAAACAGACGACCGCATCCAAAATGAGACGCTGGCAAATTTTCGCTGGTGTTTCACGAATTGCTGGAATTCACCGCTAGTTCGCCACAGGTGAATAAATTCGCCCATCACTAGTCAGAAATACTTTAATCTCATCTGTGTGAGAGACTGTTCTTTATTTTTGATGCCATATCAAGAGAAGCACCTTGTCAATGCATTTTGAGTAAATAATTAAAGGCATTTGTGTGTCCATGTGTCTTTCCTGCTTTCCTACCGTTACAAAAGCTAATCTTCCCACACATTCTGCTGTTTTTAACCTTATTACGTTCATTTCATTTTCAGGAAATGTAGGGTGCCACCTTGTTGCAAGTTTAGACATATTAGCCGAGCCAATTAAACCCAATCCTAACCATTTCCCCTTGATATACCTAGCCACCAACCCGTGCCCAACTGACATCACCCCCTACCCCCCACTGGAAAGCTTGTTTTACACAACCTGTAAGGTATTGCTGAGAAGGAAGCTCAAAAAAATCTTAAAGGTCTTATGGTAGGAGAGGGTAGTATGCAAACTTTCATTAGCAAATAAACTTCATTTGCTATGGGATTTTAGACAAAATTATATAATTTAGTACACTCTCAATATATTCTATTTCAGTGATAGTTTTCCTTTAAGGAAGAGGTGTGTTTTTTTTTGCAGTATAGTTTAACTTTGAAAATCAATATATATGTATATATATGATATGGCCTTTAACCATTGCATGGCAGTGTACAGATATGTTGATGCATCTTTTTTGATTTTAGTTTTGCAGATTGTGTTTCTTTATCCATTCTTTAGTGAGTAGCCGCCTGCTATATTATTCCCATGCACAAAGGGAAAAGAGCACTAATCAGTTTCTGCGTTTCATGCTTGCTACAGTTGTTTTCAATCACTGCCTACCACTAGTCCATGGTTGCATTCAAACCAGATTATATGCTATGGCTTTTGTGTGGTTGCTTAGTTGGCAACATATGTCAGTGAGTCATCAACAATGGCTCTTCTTATTTTTGATTACTAGATCTACATATGGAAATGTTTTTGCTGAAGACTACTCATGTCTGTGCAAAATATATATTGTGTGTGTGTATGTGTGTGTGTATGTGTGTGTGTATATATGTATATATATATATATATATATATGTATATGTGTATATATATATATATATATGTGTATATGTGTATATATAAATATATGTGTGTATATATATGTGTGTATATATATATGTGTATATATATATATGTGTATATGTGTATATATATATATATATATGTGTATGTGTGTGTATATATATGTGTGTGTATATATATATGTGTGTGTATATATATATGTGTATATATATATATATATATATGTGTATATATATATATATATATGTGTATATATATATATATATATATATATATATGTGTAGCAGAGTTGAATTGAGTGCACACTGGGAACAACTCCACAAGCTGTTATTCTTTAAAAATTCATCATTTTATTTAAGTTAATTAAAAAACAGGCCAATATATATATATATATATATGTGTATATATATATATATATATATATGTGTATATATATATATACCAGCACTCTCGATAACTGCAGTAAAGGTGCCTGGGTGCAGAGACCGCAAAATAAACTAAATCTATCCAGAAGAATCCGCACTCACAGGTCTTACTAATTAAAATTTAAAGGGGTGGTTCACCTTCAAGTTATCTTTTAGTATATTGTAGAAGGGCCAATTGTAAGAAACTTTTCAATTGGTCTTCATTGTTTATTTTTCATAGTTTTTTTAATGATTTGCAATTTTCTTCGGTTTCTTTGCAGCTTTCAAATGGGGGTCACTGACACCATCTAAAAACAAATGCTCTGTAAGGCTACAAATGTATTGTTATTGCCACTTTTTATTACTTATCATTTTATTCAGTCCATCTCCTATTCATATTCCAGTCTCTTATTCAAATCAATGCAGGGTTGCTAGGGGAATTTGTACCCTAGAAACCAAATTGCTGACACTGCAAACTAGAGAGCTGCTGAATAAAAAGCTAAATAACTATAAAACCACAAACAATAAAAAATTAAAACCAATTGCAAATAGTCTCAGAATATCACTGTCTACATTATACTAAAAGTTAACTCAAAGGTGAACAACCCCTTTAAATGTATAAATTAATAAAACAAGGACAGGTCTATGTACGCATGCTTTGCAAACTAGGCTTTGTGTACCATACCTTCCAGCTAGTTCCATGTAAAAGTATGGGATTCATTATCCAGAAAGCTCTGAATTACACTCTATTTTAGTCAAATAATTAAAAATGTTTATTAACAATAAAACATACATTGTCTGCTATCCCAAATTAGATATAATGGTTTCATTAGTTGTGTCCTTCCAAAGCGGATGAGACTCTTTGCAGTCCCAGGTGCAAGCCGTACCCCCTGCCAGGGCAGAATTCCATAGACCAAAAACAACATCAGCGCTCCGGAAATATTGAAAAAGTGAATAAAAACTTTATTTAAGTGTACAAGGCAACGTTTCGGGTTACTCGGGCCCTTTGTCAAGCCATTAATTAACAGTGTCGGCATTTGTTTGAATACCCACAAACATAGGTGGAGTCAAAGTTCCTACCTCCATATTACCCATAGTTCACAGTGAAACATTTCAGAGTACTTAAATTATCCATACTAAAATCATTATATTTGTGATATATATGAATCCTGCATATATAATGTTTAAAACAAAAAAACCAGCAGTGAAAAAAGCATTCCTTTATAATTTGTTAGAAATAACATTGTAACGAATTCTTTGCAAAATAAGTTTTTTGGGTTAGTTAGGTCCTAGGACAGCAAGAATTAAACATATTGGAGCTCCAGATTCAGAGTAGTTTATGGGCTGTTATCCCTGGAATTCAGCAATGGAGCCCAAGATTATTACCTTCAAGATGTTAATATAGAGATGAGTAAAATAAGGCTATATATTCATTTAATCTTATAAGTCCTAGGGATAATGTTACAATGTTTTTAATGGTTTTATAAAATTGTTATAACATAACAACGTTACAATGTTATTTCTAACAAATTATAAAGGAATACTTCTCACTGCTGTTTTAAATTGGTCTGTTAGATATAATGATTCCACATTGGAAGTAAAACAATCCTATTGGGTTTATTTTATATTTCAATGATTTTTTTTTTAGCAAACTTAAAGTATGGAGATCCAAATTATGAAAAGACCCCTAGGATTGTGGATAACAGGTCTTGTACCTGTATTTCTCGTTCATCGCCGTGACAACTTTTTTTTTTTTCTTTCCCCAGTGCACACACTATGATTAGCAGTACAGGTATTGGACCTGTTATCCAGAAAGCTTGGGACCTGGGGGTTTCCAGATAATGGATTCTTCTGTAATTTGGATCTCCATTAACAAATCAGCTAAATATTAATTAAAGTGGTTGTTCACCTTTGAGTTAACTTTTAGTATGATGTAGAGAGTGATATTCTGAGACAATTTGCAATTGGTTTTCATTTTTTATTGTTAGTAGTTTTATAGTTATTTAGCTTTTTATTCAGCAGCTCTCTAGTTTGCAGTGTCAGCTATTTGGTTTCTAGGGTACGAATTACCCTAGCAACCCTGCATTGATTTGAATAAGAGACTGGAATATGAATAGGAGAGGGACTGAATAGAATGATAAGTAATAAAAAGTAACAATAACAATACATTTGTAGCCTTACAGAGCATTTGTTTTTAGATGGTGTCAGTGACCCCCATTTGAAAGCTGCAAAGAAACAGAAGAAAATTGCAATTCATTAAAAAACTATTAAAAATAAATAATGAAGACCAACTGAAAAGTTTCTTAGAATTGGCCCTTCTACAATATACTAAAAGTTAACTTGAAGGTGAACCACCCCTTTAAACCCAATAGGTTGGTTTTGCTTCCAATGATTAATTATATATATATATATATATATATATTAGTTTGGCTAAAGTATAAGCTATTGTTTTATTATTACAGAGAAAAGGGAAATCATTTAACACATTTGGATAAAATGGAGTCTATGGGAGATAGATTCTGTAGTTTGGAGTCTTCTGGATAATGGGTTTCTGGATAATGTATCCTATACCTGTATGAAGTTAAAAAAAAAAGTTTTATATCAAGCAGCTGACATTCTATTGGCAGATTTTTATGAAAAGGCAACTCTGGAGGTCCTTACACAAACAGAGTATGGTTCTATACAACTAGGTTGAAGAACAGTAAAAATAAGGGAGGGTGAATGGCAGGAGATATTAGTGCAGAGTAGAAGAAGATGGTTGCAGCATATGAGTAACACTGTGATGCATTTCACCATATATCCCCTTATCTTCTCTGAGATTGGGCTGTTTGGTCTCTTGTAGTCCTCTTTCTTTCATGTAGTCGGCCTTTGTTCACTGTGTATTCACAGATAAGTTTAGAACGTTTTGTCACCTTTTTGGTTTTTTTTTGTGGCATTCAACATTGCCCTTTTGTAAACTCATATTTGACATTGTCTGCTGCAGTTTCATGCAGATAATCTACACCAAACTGTATATATAGTCAATTGTGAGACAAACAAGGAAGATATACTGTATCATTTTATTATCCTTTAAAAAACATAAGATCCTAAACTGTAGGGGTTGATCCCTCTAGGGGCCCCAAAGCAGTAGAAAAGTATTACTTTTCTACTGCTTTGGGGCCCCAAAGCAGTAGAAAAGTATTACTTTAAAATCACTGTTTCATTGTATGTAAAAACTGCACACTGGGTTATAGTTACTATTCAGGTGATGAAATCCATCTTGTCTGGGCAAAGTTAATGGGGTAGATTCCGCCACTAGAGGGAAATTCCACAGCTCTCAATTCATTTCTATGGGATTTTGAAAGGCGTATCTATCAAAGGGTGAAATTTCACTTCTCCCATTGATGAATACGCCTTGCAAAATCCCATAGAAATGAATTGAGAGCTGTGGAATTTCCCTCTAGTGGCGGAACTTCACTCTTTGATGAATCTCCCCCAATGTATCTGGGTGCAGGCACATCAAGCAGAGGAGCTCAAAACAGGTCTGCTGGCCATAGGTATGTAAGTTTGACATCTGGTGGGGTCAAATTATAAGGTTTTTTTTTTTTTTTTTAAGGGATCATATTCAAGGCATGACTTCTGAAGGACAGGCCATATCAAATACATTGAATTTCTTTTCATGATGAAATAATTCAGTGTAGATAAAGGAATGAGAAAACAGTGGTTGAATTCACAATAACAGCGGTATTGATATTGGTTTTTGGGTGGAGAGCTTTTAAATCCATATACTTCATCCTTCCCTGTGGATAATACAGCACCCCCTCCCCAGCACATAATTGAACACCTTAGGGGTCCTTAACAATAATATTCAAATGCTAACAAACTCCCAGAACTAATACCAGGCTTATGTTCCACATGCAGAGAAGGGCACTCACAGGTAGCAAATGGAAGACAGTGGATGGCACAGCCAAAGAGAATAGGGCAGGCATAGTATGGCACACCTAGGGAGCATAGGTTGGGCAGAGTATGGCACACAGGGAGCATAGGGCGGGCAGAGTAGGGTACACCCAAAGAGCATAGGACAGGTTGAGTATGGCACACAGGGAGCATAGGGCAAGCAGAGTATGGCACACGCAGGGAGCATAGGGCAGGCAGAGTGTGGTACACACAGGGAGTGTTGGGCAGGCAGAATATGGCACATACAGACCGAGTAGGACAGGCAAAATATAGCACACACAGGGAGCATAGGGCTGGCAGAGTATGGCACACAGAGGGAGCATAGGGCAGGGAGAGTATGGCACACCCAGTGAGAATAACACTGGCAGGGTATGGTACACCCAGGGAGCATAAGGCAGGCAGAGTATGTCACACACAGGGAGCATAGGAAAAGGCAGAGAATGGCAAACACAGGGAGGATAGGGAAGGCAGAGAATGACACACAGAGGGAGCATAGGGAAGGCAGAGTATGACACACAGAGGGAGCATAGGGAAGACAGAGTATGGCACACAGGGAGCATAGGGAAGACAGAGTATGGCACACAGGGAGCATAGGGCAGGCAGAACAGAGCAGGAGACAGCGAAAACTATCAGGACTACTCTAAAATGTACTAGATACAGTGACACAGTGCTGGTGCCCCATTAGAATTTTGTATAAAGTGTGAACAGATGAACAATGTGGGCAGTTTCAGTCTAGTTCTCAGGTGTGAACAGTGCAGGGCTTTAGGGTGTGAACAATAGAGGGTGTTGCAAGTGTGAACAATACAGGGGGGGATTACATGTGTGAACAATAGAGTATTACAGTCTGAATTTGAGGTGTAAACAATGCAGGGGCCAATTAATCTCTGTTTTGATACCATTTAAATCTTGCACATGGTAAACTTCACAGCAGGCCGACTTTCATGTGGGGGGGGGGGACACACAAGGGGGTTCGTGGGCCGCATGCCACTTGGACAGCCTTGTACTAAGGGATGGTGAATTGATGATACTCCCTACAAATAGCATGTTTCCCCTTCACATCATAGTGTATTTGTATACTTACTTTTTCTACTTTCATTTGGGGTTTGTCAAAAATATTAATTTCATTCAACTGAAATGAATGTCAACAGATGTGGTCTTTTTGAGAGAAATATTTAGCACAGCCTTCTTTTTCAGGTGTGTGTGCAGTATTACTGGAACTAGAACGACAATTCCACTTTAGTAAAGCCTATTATTAATTATCACATTATGTATGTGTTGTTTAAACTCATTAAATGTGACTGGCCAGGCTTTAAGAGATTGGAAAAAAGCTTAGCTTTGTCACAGGTGTCTACTTGATGGTGCAGGCTTTATGTGTGTGTTTTGTAGTCATTGTTATATCTAAAGATATTGCAGCTCAGTCTCCAACCACTTCACTGTACACCTAGTGCCTACACTAGTGGATAAAGAAGAGGCTAATGAAACCTACCTTTTTGGTAGTGGTTGAGTGTTTGGCCCCAAGGCAATATATGAAACTTCTGGTGAAGAATTTAATTGTGCAAATTAAATCAAATTTTAATTTAAATGATCTTTAAACCATGGCTGGAACTAGAGATTGGTAGCACTGGGTGGACGGTGTAAAAATATATTCTTTTTCTGAAGTTTATCGGAGAACAAGTCACATGACTGGCGGCACCTGGGAAACAGACTGTTTCAAGCAACATGTCCGATTTAAAAATTAATAAAAATAAATCGGTTTGCTAATTTGAACAGATTTCAGTAGAGGAATGTCTGCTGGAGTATCACTATTAACTGATGCATTTTGAAAAAAGCAGTTGCTCAAAAGGAACATTATAATCCTTTTAGGACAAAAATGTCTTCATGTTTGTGTGTGTGTGTATTTATATATATATATATATATATATATATATATATATATAATATAGAAATGTACAATGAGGGCACTCTAGTAAAACAAATAGCATGCTAATTATATAAGCACTGTACCGTCGTGCTTGAAAGTTTGTGAACCCTTTCAAATGTTTTATATGAATGTAATCTAAAACACATCTGATTTTCTAAAAGTAGATGACGAAATCCTAGTTTAAACAAATGAAACGAAATGTAAATTTGGTTGTGCGTTTAATGAAAAAAAAAAATTATCTGCTGTTTTCAGTCAATGGGATCAGGTGTGAGTGAAATACACCATTTTATTTAAAGAATCGGGATCCAACAAAGTCTGATCACACACAACACACATTTGTGGAAATGTATCATGGCTCGAACAAAAGAAGCGTCTGAAGTCATTAGAAAAACAGTTGTTGGTGCCCAAAATATTGTCAGGCTATCGCTAAACGCAGTGATCCTCAAACTTGGCCCTCCAGCTGTTAAGGAACTACAAGTCCCACAATGCATTTGCGTGACTGTGGCTGTCAGACTCCTTCATTGCATTGTGGGACTTGTAGTTCCTTAACAGCTGGAGGGCCAAGTTTGAGGATCACTGCGCTAAAGAGTTTGGACTCCACCAATGAACACACAGACAGATTGTGTACAAATGGTGGAAATTCAAGGCTATTATTACCCTACCCAAAAGTGTTTGGCCATCAAAGATAACTCCAACTGCGAGGTGTCTTATAGTCCAAGAAGTTACAAAGATACCCAGGGCAACTTTTAAGCAACTGAAGGCCTGTCTCACATTGGCGAATGTTTATGTTCAGGAGTCCCTGAACAGCAATGGTGTGTATGACAGTGTAGCAAGGAGAAAGCCACTGCTCTTCCACAAAAATATTGCTGCTAAAGATCATGTGGACAAACCAGAAGGATACTGGAAGAATGTTTTGCGGACTGATGAAGCCAAAATAGAACTTTTTTGGATTCCAGAATAGGAATCTTATCCATTAATGAAACATGGTGGTGGGAGTGTTTTGGTTTGGGCCTATTTGGCTGCATCTGGGCCTGAATGGCTTGCCGTCATTGATGGAACAATGGATTCTAAACTATTTCAAAGAATTCTAGAGGAATTATGTGAAGACATTGTTCCGTGAACTGAATCTCAAGATACATTGGGTCTTGCAGCAAGTCCCTAAACACACAAGTTGTTCTACCAAAAAAATGGTTAGAGACGAATAAAGTGAATGTTCTGGAAAGGCCAAGTACTGACTTTAATCCAACTGAAATGTTGTGGAAAGCCCTAAAGAGGGTTGTTCATGTAACCCACCAACATCTAAGAGCTGAAGCTGTTCTGTATGGATATGGAGGAATGGGAGTCAATGTGTAGGACTGAACAACAGTTACTGCAAATGTTTAGTTGAGGTTATTGCTACACAAGGAGGTCGCTCCAAATACTGAGAGCACAATCGACTTACTTTTGCCAACTCAGATATGTTATTGGATCTTTTTTTTTTTATTGATACATGACTAAATATAATCCTTTTTGTTTCATTTGTTTAACTAGGTTTTCTTCATCTGTGTTTAAGAAACTGTAGTACAACTCGTTTCTGAATGCAACTATGTTTTCCCACATAACAGTAAAATTTTTGTAACCATGTGTGTGTGTGTGTGCACAGTACTTTCATATTTCACCAGTTACATAGTACTCATTTTAAGCATTAAAATAAACACAGACAATGGAAATTTGTTAAACAATGGGGAAAGTTATTGGCTAACCTCAAACGTTTCTGACCCAAAAACCTGTTACATTCTGCTTATCACAAACCACATCACTTGAGCACCACTTAGCATTCACTGACTTTAGGCAGGCTTCAGTTTCAGCTGCTCTTTTTTTTTTTTTTTTT
>CM044436.1:9549142-9564366 GCA_024363595.1 Xenopus borealis | reverse complement strand
ACATATAAGCAGCACTGGGCAAGCAGAGTATGACGCACACAAGCAGCACTGGGCAAGCAGCGTATGACCCACACAAGAAGCACTGGGCAAGCAGAGTATGAGTATGTAAATTTTTGAAATACAGTCCTGCCTCCCCTCCTTCTATCTTCCTCCCTGTGTGCGTCCCTTCCCTTTGTCTACCTCGCTGCGTCTCGCCCCCAAAAGCATTGGGCCCTGGGCAGGTGCTGGTGCCCCATTAGCATTTTGTATAAAGTGTGATCAGATGAACAATGTGGGCAGTTTCAGTCTGGGTCCCAGGTGTGAACAGTGCAGGGCTTAAGTGTGTGAACAATCAAGGTGTTACAAGCCTTTTTCTTTCACATACAAGATAGATCATTTAGAACCGGGAATCTGAAATCAGGCCTACAGCTGCCAACTGCTTTTGTTCCTCATACTGCAGTAGACCCTTAAATATAAAATGCTGATTAAATGCAATGTAAAATGAGAGGGTTAGCAACTGGTGGTTATGTAGAATGTAGAATTCCAATCCAAGACCTCCTCCTCCATCGCCGTGGCCCCACATAAAGCCTTGAGCTAAGAATTTTCCCAGGACATTCAGGTGACGTCCCACCACACTTGATTGGTACAATGAAGCCTCCTAATTCAATATCCTAATACATACATTAACAATAGCGACATATGATGAATCATAATTACATTAACTAGCTTATTTCTTAGGTTTTGTCACTTGAAAATATAAGGTTTCCATTTGAATAGTAAACTGGACTGTAAATTCTTTTAGATTCTAGTAAATGAACAATACATATTTCCAGTCATAAAAGCAACTGCCTTGCTGGAGATGTATGTGGTTCCCCTCTGATTCATATCTACTAGTGAGCGTTTAACAGTGAGATGCACTGGGTAGCTGTCCCTTGGTTTTAAAGTACCCACAAAGTATGTGTTCATAAAACTCTGCTTCAGAACCCCGAGATGCCAAGTTTGTGGGAACTGGGTCACAGCAGGAAACCTTAAGCCATTGTCCTCTAAAGAACGTTTCTTCTCCTTTATAAATCATATTCTTCATCTTCCACTATTCATTTTATGTTGCCTCATTCGGTTTCTCTTTCTTTTCGCTTTACCCTACCGTTCAGTCTACAGTTCCGTCTTGAAGAGGAAGGTAAAAGGCATAGAAAGCCCAGTGGGTTGGCAAACAAATGGTAATACACAGACCAGTGGGTCCAAAGCAGTGGCAGGGGTGGTCCCATCCTAAAGGGAGGTTCATGCATAATATTTGTTTTTTTTTCTATTAAAGTAACCTTCTTAAAGGCACAATAGAATCCCTTTTTAAACGTGGCCATACACGATAAGATCCGCTCGTTTGGTGAGGTCCCAAACAAGTGGATCTTTCCCCGATATGACCACCAACGGCAGGGTGATATTGGTTTAATCCGAACGTTTGGTGTTTTCAATTTACATTGTTTAAAGGGCAAGGAAAGGCAAAGAAATAAAATGCCATTTTTACTTTCTTTAATGAAAAAGAAATCTATCTCCAATATACTTTAATTAAATGTGTACCATATGTATAAGAAACCTAACTGTATGCAGTGAAATTCTCCCTTCATTTAGTGCTGTGGATAGGAATTGTCAGACGGTCCCTAACTTCTGGCAGGGAAACAATCATACTTATGAACAGCAGAGGGAGCCCCTGCCTTACTTACCAGCCATGTAGAACTCAAGCAGCTTTGTTTTTTGATCATTTATGACGATCCCTAAGAAGCCCAGACCACACTGAGCATGTGTATGTATGTAGTCTAGTCTTACAAAGATGTATAACAAAGTTACAAGATGACAGCCCCCTGTGGCCAACTTTGAAAGCATAAATCATTTGTTTGATTAGGCTTGTGGTGCAGTAAGTTCATGTTTATGTTTAGTATACAAAATACAGAATTTCTACCCTTATTCTATTTTACACTTAACTTGCCCTTTAAATCGCAAATAATTGATTCTACCATGTAAAATTTTATTCCCAAACAAAGAAGTAATTTTTTTTTTTTAGTTGATTATTGATTGTGTGCAGGCAGCCAGTCATTTTGCCTGATCTTTTCAGGGAGCTGTTATCTGGTTACCTTTCCATTGTTAGCACACACTCCCTTTCCTCCCCAGCAGCCTATCACTCCAACTTGCTGTGCAGCAGTAAAGCGTGAATGAAATTTATCAGAAGTCACATGACTGGGGGCACCTGGGAAACTGACAATATGCCTAGCCCTATGTCAGAATTCAAAATTAAATATAAAAAAAAAATCTGTTTGCTATTTTGAAAGATGGATTTCAGTGCAGAATTCCGGATCAGCACTAACTGGTGAATTTTGAGAAAAACATGTTTTCCTTTAACTTCGGTTCCTGCAGTGCTACCAACTGTTAGAACACAGGTTGCTTATAGAAATTGGTTGCTGTCCCTAGTCTGAAATTTAAAAAAAGGTCTAGACCACGGTAGTCACAGACACGAGTCTTTTTACAGAAGCAAGTATTTAAAACCCAAAGATGCAGTGAGGCTCAAATTGGCCATACATCTTGAGATTGTATCAGCCTCAACTATTTAACTATAAATTGTTCTTTGGGGAAGAGAGGGGGGTACAAAAGCATCACTGAGCCAGACAAATATTTGTTGTAGAAGAATATAAATTAGTGTTCGTGTTGCAACTAAGTGGGTGGTTACAATATGTTGCACTAAAAATATAAAAAATTCTAAGAATTGTTTGAAAAATGTATCCGCTCAGTTGTCTATGTCTCATTAATGTGTCGTGACTGTCTCAGGTTTTGCTATTTTAATATGTGTTTCCTGTGGTGGTTGCCCCTCTGATAGAAAATCTCCCCACAATGAAACTTAATGGTCAACAACAAGGTGAAACACAAATGTGCAAGAAAAACGGAGAAACCGTTATCTCTTTGTTGAAGTGTAAACATTTTCTAATTAATACATTATAATGAGTTGGATATACGCAATACGTCCTGGCCGTGTGAAATAGGCATGCACCAAATCCAGGCTTCGATTCAGGATTTTACCAAGATTTCTGCCTTTTTCAGTGTCGGACTGGGACGCCAGGGCCCCCCATAAAACCTTAGACCAGGGGGGCCACTCTCAGTACTAATATTCTTCATCTCCTCAATCAACCTCTATTCTCCTAGTTTGTTTTCTTTACATACTATAATCAATTATTCCACCTATTTAGCCTCTTTGTTCTCATATAAATAGGGAATGGCCATGAAATAGGCCAAAAGTTTAGCAGCATGAGGGCCCACTGACACCTTGGCCCACCGGGAGATTTCCTGGTATTCTGGTGGGCCAGTCCGACACTGGCCTTTTTCATTCAGCCGGACCCAAGTGCCTGGCCGAACTGGATCCGAATCCAAAAAATCACATCACTTTTTTTTGCGTCTCACAAACAAGGTCAAAAATTTGCTGAGTTCATGGTTCTCTTTCCCACCTAATTTACATATGCAAATTAGAATTCAGTTCAGTATTCAGCTGAATCTTTCACAAAGGATTCAGACGAATCCTAAAATAGTGTATTCTGTGCATCCGTAGTGTCAAATATTTTTTTTATTTTCTGGATCAAGTTTCCTAACTCTTAGGGGCAGATTTATCATTGCTCGAATTTTGAATTGAAAAAAAATTCAATATTCGACCATGGGAATAGTTAGGGAACTAAAATCCTTCAAATATCGAATTCGAAGGAGTTCACCGCAATTCGATTGGTCAAACAATCGAATAGAAAAATCGATCGATCAAATTTTTTTTATTCGATCAAAAATAGTGATACCCAATTCAGTAGCTTTGATTTGGCGAACTAGGTGGTTGAATAAAAATTTAAAGGGGAAGTACTTCGACCATCGAATATTCTCATATATTTAGAAGTTAGAGGAGTAGGGGAGTAACACTAGCATGAAAAAAATTTCTTGGGGTGCCAAATAAGTGCTGTGATTGGCCATTTGGTAGCCCCTATGTCAGTGATCCCCAACCAGTAGCTCGTGAGCAACATGTTGCTCTCCAACCCCTTGGATGTTGCTCCCAGTGGCCTCAAAGCAGGAGCTTATTTTTGAATTCCAGGCTTAGAGGCAAGTTTTGGTTGTATAAAAACCAGGTGCACTGCCAAACATTCTCTCCTGTAGGCTGCCAGTCCATATAGGGGTTACCAAAAAGCCAATCAGAGCTCTTATTTGACATCCCCATGGACTTTTTCATGCTTGTGTTGCTCTCCAACTCTTTTTTAAATTTAAATGTGGCTCACGAGCAAAAAAGGTTGGGGACCCCTGCCCTATGTGAACTGTCAACCTACATTGAGGCTCTGTTTGGCAGTGCACCTGGTTTTTATACAACTAAAATTTGCCTCCAAGCCTGGAATTCAAAAATAAGCTCCTGCTTTGAGGCCACTAGGAGCAACATCCAAGGGGTTGGAGAGCATCATGTTGCTCACAAGCTACTGGTTGGGGATCACTGGTCTAGAATATTTAAGCAGGTTATTGTCCACCGACGAGTCTGCCTGACCAATATCTGCCAAAAATTGACCAGATAACAGTCTGGCAGATTTGATGCAGTCCTCGCCTGATTGAGCTTCAGAGGTCTCAATGTCTGAATTGGCCCTGCATGTAGGTGGCCCAGTTGGACCCAGATTCACTCATTTGCCTCTACAAACACAAGCAGATCTGCTTTTTCTGTGTGGCTTTGTATGGTGGATGGTAGAACATGAAGGAGGGCCATTGGAAGAGGAGGGTCACCATGTTGTCCAAGATGGAAGTGAGGAGGAACAAGGAGGGGCTAGATAGTGTGACAACAACAGTAACATCTTTTAACATGTCTAGTTTTGTCCAGGGCCCTTAGGACTAGGGATGCACCGAATCCAGGATTCGGTTCGGGATTCGGCCTTTATCAGCAGGATTCGGATTCGGCCGAATCCTTCTGCCTGGTCGAACCGAATCCTAATTTGCATATGCAAATTAGGGCCAGGAAGCTAAATCACGTGACTTTTTGGCACAAAACAAGGAAGTAAAAAATGTTTTCCCCTTCCCACCCATAATTTGCATATGCAAATTAGGGTTCGGATTCGGTTCGGTATTCGTCCAAATCTTTCGGGAAGGATTCAGGGGTTCGGCCGAATCCAAAATAGTGGATTCGGTGCATCCCTACTTAGGACTATGGTGCTTGATTACAGATTGACCCTTTCTGTTTTCCATAGTTGATAGAGGGTATTGCTGTACTCGGTGAGTTTAATAGCACTGTTAAAGTTATTACAATTTAGGTTCTGCCCATTACATCTATATTATTACTTTGTTAATTGTAACTTTTGTACATTTTTTTTTTTTCCTTAGTCCAGCAAAGTTCCTGTGGTACAACCATCACACGGAGTTCATCCTCTCATTCCCTATAATAACGAGTCCTTCAGCCATGGCTCCCATTCCCCACACCTCCCTGTCGATCTGAATCAGAAGCAAGGTAATATATGTGTAAAAATACCTGTATATGGCTTGTGTTTTATTCCTTTTGATGCAGTCTAATTTAGAAGATGCCCCTTTTCGCTGATCGTATTTTAGGCTGGCGTTCTGCACTTGGTGACTGCTTTTCACTGGTGATTCTATTAAGGTTTTTTTAGTAGTTCTTGCATGGCATAATATCAAATCCTATTCATATTTAAAGATATGAATGTGCGATCATTTTCTGTTCGTCTTCAGCATTTTTGAATACTCCTGCTGGAGTTCCTCCTTGTTAAAGGGATCCTGTCATGGGAAAAAAAGATTTTTTCAAAATGCATCCATTAATAGTGCTGATCTAGAAGAATTCTGCATTGAAATCCATTTCTTAAAAGAACGAACAGATTTTTTTAATAATTCATTTTAAAATCTGACATGGGGCTAGACATATTGTCAATTTCCCAGCTGCCCCTGGTCATGTGACTTGTGCTCTGATAAACTTTAATCACTCTTTACTGCTGTACTGCCAGTTGGAGTGATATCACCCCTCCCTTTCCCCCACCCAGCAGCCTAACAACAGAACAATGAGAAGGTAACCAGATAACAGCTCCCTAACACAAGATAACAGCTGCCTGGTAGATCTAAGAACAGCACTCAATAGTAAAACCCATGTCCCACTGCGTACTATTCAGTTACATTGAGAAGGAAAAACAACAGCCTGCCAGAAAGCAGTTCCCTCCTAAAGTGCTGGCACAAGTCACATGACCAGGGGCAGCTGGGAAATTGACAAAATGGCTATCCCCATGTCAGATTTCAAAACTGAATATAAAAAAATCTGTTTGCTCTTTTGAGAAATGGATTTCAGTGCAGAAGTCTACTGGAGCAGCACTATTAACCGATGCATTTAAAAAAAACCCCATGTTTTCCCGTGATAGTTTCCCTTTAAGTGGAGAAGGAATCCAGAGGATTTGTTACTCTGGGGTTGAACCGGTGCAAGAGTTTGTTTGTAGGTCTTTCTCTTGGGTGTATGTTCTGGTGTTACGCTGGAAGTTTTAGTAATCCCCTTACTAGAGATATTTAGAATAGTGTTGTCATATTATGGGGATCACATTGATGTTCTATGTAGTGGGGTTGCTGGGGATCATGGTCATCTTATTCCGCAGTATGCTGGGCATCATGGTGCTTTTTGCTGGGGCCACAGTGTCATTTTATCATAGGATATGGGAGAGAGTCCTTATAATATGGCACCCCTGTCACAGAGCAACCTGAGTTGAGTTGAATTTGCTATGCCCTTAAAGCGGACCTATTACCCACACATAAAAAGTTGTATAATGAAAGACCTTTATAAATTAAACATGGAACCTCAATTATTTTCTTCATTAAAGCATCCCTACTTGTTTTAAAGGTGTTTAAATATCTGAGCTGTCAATCAAATATTATATGCCCCGCCTCTATGTCGCAGTCAATTACTTTCACTTTCCATTCAGCAATTTCTACATGTCAATGCTCTCCCCACATTCCCCCTCTCTCCTCACACTCTATAATTGCCTAGGACACTGCACATGGGCATTAAGTCCCCCATTCTGGTGCATACACAAAATTTTGGGCTTATACAAAATTTTTCTTAATAACAGTGTCAACAAAATGGCTGCTGCCTGCTTTCTGTGATTTTGTGATTCCAAGACTGAAGGAAACAAAATTTAAATAATAAATCTAGTGTAAGTAAAGTTTATGTTGCTCAACTAACTTGATGGAAAGGAATTTGGAATTATTTCTTAGGGTTACAGGTCCCCTTTAAATGTGCAGTACTTTTACTGGGCTGCTGATAGCCAATTGGTCTACCAGTATATAATATGCTTGGGGTGCAAGTGTCCGCAGCCTTTTGCTGTATATATTGTCCTTGGGATACCACTCACTCTGGGGGTTTCATTTGTTTGTGGTGTAATTGTTCTCTGCTCCAGATGGCTCATTAATTCAAGTGCTAAAGCCCTCAGCTGGGTACAAAGCAGTGTTTATTCCAGAATACCAACAGGCAATACTGCATGATAATTCATGGGGTCCCATGTGTAACTCATCAAAGCAGGTTGTCAGACTATGTATAGATGCAAGTAGTTTTGTGAATGTTGTGAATATGCACTTAAAGGGGTGGTTCACCTTCAAGTTAACTTTTAGTATATTGTAGAAGGGCCAATTCTAAGAAACATTTCAATTGGTCTTCATTATTTATTTTTCTTAGTTTTTTAATGATTTGCAATTTTTTTCTGTTTCTTTGCAGCTTTCAAATGGGGGTCACTGACACCATCTAAAAACAAATGCAAAACAAAAATATATTGTAATTGCCACTTTTTATTACTTATCATTCTATTCAGTCCCTCTCCTATTCATATTCCAGTCTCTTATTCAAATCCATGCAGGGTTGCTAGGGTAATTTGTACCCTAGAAACCAAATTGCTGACACTATAAACTAGAGTGCTGCTGAATAAAAAGCTAAATAACTATAAAACCATAAACAATAAAAAATTAAAACCAATTGCAAATTGTCTCAGAATATCACTCTCTACATCATACTAAAAGTTAACTCAAAGGTGAACAACCCCTTTAATTTTGTTAAAAATGAGCACTTTAGTGTATAATATACTTGGGGTACCAGACATTGTTGCTTTTCACTGTATAATGTGTTCTGGTTGCCAGAACCTCACTGTATATATTAAAATTAAGGATTCATCGAATCCAGGATTTGGTTTGGGATTTGACCTTTTCCATCAGGACTTGAATTTGTCCTTCAGTCAGGATCGGAATCCTGACTTTTTGTCAGAAAACAAGGAAGTAAAAAATGTTTTCACCTTCCCACCCATAATTTACATATGCAAATTAGGTTTTGGGTTCAGTATTCGCTTGAATCTTTCACTAAGGATTCGGGGGGGTTCAGCCGAATCCAGAATCGTGCATCCCTAATTGAAATGCTTTCTCTTTCACAAATACAGGCTTAAACCTTTCTCCGGGATCATGGCTTAAAGGGGTGGTTCACCCTTTGTTCATTATTCAATCTTCATTCTATAACATACTAAAAGTTGACCTCAGATAAGTAGTAATTCACAATGAGGTTCTTAGGTCTCAATGACAGGACTCGCCAATTAGAAGAGGTCCAGGTGCCCCACCCTGAACCTTCAGCTGAGGGAACTGATAACTCTCCCAAAGACCAATCTTCTAGACAAACTTGTCAAATAAAATTAAAAAATTATATAGAATGAAGACCAGTTAAAAGGTTGCTTAGTTTTGGCCATTCTATAACATAATAGAAAAAAGGAGCAGGCACTTCCGGCTCTAGACAGACTTGTCCGATAAAAGGTATTTTATTTCAGTGCACTAGGATACAACCTTACGCATTTCGTAATTATCCGAATGATACGAAACGCGTTTTCTATTATGGCCTTTACCCATGCTGAAACATGCCAGAAAGTATTTCTGTTATGAAAGTAAACATAAAATTGGTTTTAGTGAAGCTAAACACCACACAATTGTATTTTAGTAGAAATTCGTCTTTAAATAAGCCTTTTTTTTAACATAAATAAACAATATTGGGCTTCTTGCTAATGTATAGTCCTTTCTGAATCTTACTATCTTTGCTTTTTAAAAAAAAAACAAAAAAAAACATGGCCATTAATGTGTGGTTTCTTTAATAACTCTTAGGATGGGGGGGGGGGGCAGATGATTATGTTGTACAGGGCCCGTGATTTGTTATAGCAACCATGAGTACAGGTATGGGACCTGTTATCCAGAATGATCTGGATAATGGATCTTCACATAATTTTGAGATTCATAACTTAAAGGGATACTGGCATGGAAATTTTAAAGTGCATTAGTTAATAGTGCTGCTCCAGCAGAATTCTGCATTGAAATCCATTTCTCAAAAGAGCAAACAGATTTTTTTATATTCAATCTGGCATGGTGCTAGACATATTGTCAGTTTCCCAGCTGCCCCAAGTCATGTGACTTGTGCTCTGATAAACTTCAATCACTCTTTACTGCTGTACTGCAAGTTGGAGTGATATCACCCCTCCCTTTCCCCCCCCAGCAGCCTAACAACAGAACAATGAGAGTAACCAGATAACAGCTCCCTGACACAAGATAACCGCCAAATATATTTCATTATTATGACTAAATAAACTTGTATTTTTAATATAGCATGACTATATAGAGATTTATTTATTTGTATTACCTCTGTTTGACCACTAGATCTCTGTCATGCTAAACACAATATCATTTGATGTGTTTAATTGTTTCCTTTAGTCAATATATCGATATTGATACAAGATAACAGCTGCCTGGTAGATCCAAGAACAGCACTCAATAGTAAAAACCCATGTCCCACTGTGTACTATTCAGTTACATTGAGAAGGAAAAACAACAGCCTGCCAGAAAGCAGTTCCCTCCTAAAGTGCTGGCACAAGTCACATGACCAGGGGCAGCTGGGAAATTGACAAATTTAGATAAAATGGAGGTTACCTTTCTGGGTAAAGGATTTCCGGATAACAGATCCCATACTTGTATAGTGTGATGCCTCCATTATAGAGAACAATGCATTTGAGATAGGAACGTAGGATCTACAGTGGCAGTGAATGTTCGTATCGCTGTTGTGTTTACATGGAACAGTGAGTAATCTGTAAGCGGTAATGAATACTCCTAGACTCTTGAGTTCTTTGTATTGGTTTGACATAGTGATGGGCGAATCTAGGCAGATTCGCTTCGCCGAAAAAGTCACAAATTTCTAGCGAAATTCACGAATTGGCAAAGAATTTGCGACAAGTCGTGCGTCGCTTTTTAATTTTTTTTTTCATGCAAATTTTTTCGGGTGCTTCGCGAATTTATGCGCCTGTTGCGACTCGCGGGAATTCGCTGCTGGCGAATAAATTCACCCATCCCTAGTTTGACAAGCGGAGAAAGAATGGCGAGCAGCTGCCTTGTGTGGTCTACTGGCCCTTGTGTTATTCTGGGAATAAATGGACGGCGCAGCTTTTAGCCGGTGCAATTAAGCAATTCATTTTGACTGTAGCTGTTTCAGATAAGCTGTTTGTGTGTGGTAATAGAAAATGGAAAGTCATTATACTAAAAATGAGACTCACACAGTCATCCCATGAAAAGCGCCAGCATAAGACAGGAAATAGTTGCAGTGCCTTGAGCGAGCATTTTTGGTTTTGGATTTTACAGGACTATGTGTGCTTTACATAGACAGGCGTTTGTGGTCACGTCTATGGACTATACAAACTACAGTAGTCTGTGAACAGCCCCTGTGCTTTATGTATGGTCACGTGTTGTGTATAGATTTAGTTAAAATGTCAAGCGATTGTTATGTAGTTCCTTGTCTTGGCTTTGCACTGTCCCCCGGTTATTATAGCTTTTGTTCTCTTTTAAAGGGATACTAGCATGGGAAAACTTTTTTTTTTTTTTTTATATAATAATGCTATATTTATTCTGTAAAATGTTTTACCATACCTGAGTAAAAGGCTCTAGAAGTGCTCCGTTTGTTTAGGAAAGGAGCTGCAGTATTAGCTTGGTGTGACATCACTTCCTGCCCGAGTCTCTCCCTGCTCACTTATAGCTCTTGATTACAGCAGAGAAGGGAGGGGTGGGGAAGAGGAGCAAACTGAGCATGCTCATGCCCAGGGCAAGGAGGTTTAAGCTGAAGGCAGGAAGTCTGATACAGAAGCCCATGTGTACAAAATATAAGGAAAGAAATGCAGTGTTTCTTTTGACAGAGGACTCAGAGCAGCACTACTTCGAGGGTTTACTGGTGTATTTAGGTGGACCTAATAGCTCTGCTCTAGCAGACTTATGCACTGAAATCCATTCCTCAAAAGAGCAAACGGATTTCTTTATATTCAATTTTGAAATCTGACATAGGGCTAGACATTTTGTCAATTTCCCAACTGCCCCCAGTCATGTGACTTGTGCCAGCACTTTAGGATGGAACTTCTTTCTGGCGGCTGTTATTTCTCTTACTTAAAGTATAAATATATACCAGGTACGTAAGATTCTTTAATATGTCACTTGATTTGATCTAAATCTGTTCCTCAAAAATTCATTTTTGGGGTATAGTTTTCCTTTAATGTAACTGAATCAGTCTCACTGGGACTTGGCTTTTACTATTGAGTGCTGTTAGATCTACCAGGCAGCTGTTATCTTGTGTTAGGGAGCTGTTATCTGGTTACCTTCCCATTGTTCTGTTGTTAGGCTGCTGGGTGGGGGAAAGGGAGGGGGTGATATCACTCCAACTTGCAGTAAAGAGTGACTGAAGTTTATCACAGCACAAGTCACACGACTGGGGGCAGCTGGGAAAAATAAAAATTTTGCCCACGCCCATTACCATGTTCAAAATTTGCCAGGCTATGAATGTTTGAACACGGTTATAACAGTTTTGCTAATAAAGGTGAAATGCCCTTTAAGCTTTGAGTCTAACTTTCCCCAAGGCACCTGTTATCTTATATTGTTACAATTACTTATTTGCTTATCTAGAAAATGTTACAAGAGTATCTTATCTTCCGTTGTGGCTGTTCTGGGCTCTCTGCCAAAAGCCCATTAAGTTAGAAATGAGAAACCGGAATTTCCAGTACAAATGAGGGACTGCCGGCTGAGTCAAAAGAGGGACTGTCCCTCTAAAAACGGGACAGTTGGGAGGTATGATAACAGCCTGGCATCTCACAACCTGCAAATAAAGTCCTATGTAATTTTATTACAGCAGAAAACTCTTTGCTTCATCTAATCCGTGAACTGTTTTTTACAGGAAATAGTGTGTGTGGAGACAAATGTTAAGCATTTTCATATCTCATTAGGTGTCCACAGACCTTCCCAAACCCCTGATGTTCCCACCTTCTACCCCTTGCCTTCTGGAGGAGTTGGACAGATATCTCCTTCCATGGGGTGGTAAGTATTGACTTCCCTTAAAGCTCTAGGATGCTTTGTGGCATTATACGAAAATGATACGAGCCACGTTTGCTCCTGTTGGTTGAGACGTAACTGTACGATGGCGAACAGTATCTAGTAGAATTAAGTCAAAGGCAATGAGATATTTATTTCTTGCAAATGTTTCACCACTTACACGATTGGCTTCTTCAGTTCAACTGAAGTGGTAGGGAATTCCCTGGCATTTAAACCCGTGAGGGTAGTAAAGTCACCGACATCCAATCACATTGCTTCCATTGAACTTCAGTAAGGTGTTGCCCGAAACTCACAGATGTGTGAAGGCGTGAACCGGTCACAATGGTACCATGATTTTCATTGAATCTTTCAGTGTACAGTGTGAATTATTGTGAAGCCGCCGGGGTAAGAATGTCAAAATGACAAAAAAAAAAGGCGACAAAGCCAAAACACGTCTTAATGAAGTTGTAGCATTTAAAACATTTTACATTCAGTTTAATATTGGGAAAATGCCACCTGCTACATGTGTCGATCCCCAGTCTTCCACATTATAAGTGAGTTTGTGGACCCTTTGTCACCTGCTAGGGTGGAGAATATAGCACTATGTGTGCCATTGTACTTAAAGGGACACTGTCATGAGAAAACATGTTTTTTTCAACAACAAAAAAACATCAGTTAATAGTACAGCTCCAGCAGAATTCTGCACTGAAATCCTTTTCTCTAAAGTGCAAACTGATTTTTTTATATTTAATTTTGAAATCTAACATGGGGCTAGACATATTGTCTGTTTCCCAGCTGTCCCCTGTTATGTGACTTGTGCTCTGATAAACTTCAGTCACTCTTTACTGCTGTACTGCAAGTTGGAGTGATATTACCCCCCCAGCAGCCTAACGACAGAACAATGGGAAGGTAACCAGATAACAGCTCCCTAACACAAGATAACAGCTGCCTGGTAGATCTAAGAACAACACTCAATAGTAAAATCCATGTCCCACTGAGACACATTCAGTTACATTGAGAAGGAAAAACAACAGCCTGCCAGAAAGCAATTCCATCCTAAAGTGCTGGCTCTTTCTGAAAGCACATGACCAGGCAAAATGACCTGAGATGCACCTACACACCAATATTACAACTAAAACAAATACACAGGAATGGAATTATATGTTGTACAGTTAATTATTTGCAGTGTAAACGGCGTAATTTATAATAAAAAATACAGCATAAAAATAATGAGAGAATCCCTTTAAGGCCTGTAGTGCAATGATGTGAGGGTCGACCATAACCTCCTTCTCCTAACCTGAAACCAATCCAGTCCCATGTGCTAACATTACTTATAAACCCGAGCCTGAACCACCCTCTTTGATGTCACAGAAGGTGCTGGGGATGGCACAATTCTAAGCCACCTTTCAATTGGCCTTCATTGTTACTTAGATATTGTTTTTTAATTATTTGCCTTTTTTTAAATTAATCTTTCCCACTTTAAAACGGGGGTCAGCGACCCCTTCTAAGAACCAAATGCTGTGGCTACAAATATATTGTTCTTGTGACTTTTTATTACCCCCTCCTTCTATTCAGGCCCTCTTTAAAATTTAATTTAAAGGTGGACAACCCATTTATAAAAAACAAAAGATGTTTAAATGCTTCCTTCTGATCAATCATTATTTCATCCTTAAAGGGATACTGTCATGGGGAAATGTTTTTTTTTTTAAAACGCATCAGTTAATAGTGCTGCTGCAGTAGACTTCTGCACTGAAATCCATTTCTCAAAAGAGCTAACAGAATTTATTAGATTCAGTTTTGAAATCTGACATGGGCTAGACATTTTGTCAATTTCCCAGCTGCCCCTGGTCATGTGACTTGTGCTTGCACTTTAGGAGGGAACTGCTTTCTGGCAGAAAAGTTGTTTTTCCTTCTCAATGTAACTGAATAGTACGCAGTGGGACATGGGTTAAACTATTGAGTGCTGTTCTTAGATCTACCAGGCAGCTGTTATCTTTTGTTAGGGAGCTGTTATCTGGTTACCTTCTCATTGTTCTGTTGTTAGGCTGCTGGGTGGGGTAAAGGGGGGGGGTGATATCACTCCAACTTGCAGTACAGCAGTAAAGAGTGATTGAAGTTTATCAGAGCACAAGTAACATGACTTGGGGCAGCTGGGAAATTGACAAAATGTCTAGCCCCATGTCAGATTTCAAAATGAAATATAAAAAAATCTGTTTGCTCTTTTGAGAAATGGATTTAAATGCAGAATTCTTCTGGAACAGCACTATTAACTGATGCATTTTGAAAAAAAATTTTTTTTTTCCATGACTGTATCCCTTTAATTGCTGTAATTAGCACCTCACTCTAACTTTGGGCAGTAGTGCATGGAAAACCTTAATCCGGTTTTATTCTAATAATCGTGTCCCAAATGAGTAACAAAATGTGGATTAACATTGTGTGACTGTTGCCGTTGGAAGAGAATGTGAAACTTCAAAGCCTTCTTGATATAGTTTAGTACTTGGATGATGGTTAATGTGATTAGAACATACTTGATTAACTTGTAAGCAGTGTGGGAGTGACTGCTGTCTGGCACCTTGTACTCTCCGCTAGTGCTGGTTTCACTGAATGTATCTGGGCTTCTTCACAGATAAACATCCGGTTACAAGCCAACAACACGTCCAGCCACATACATTTACAGTTGCTTTAAAGGAAGCCTTTATAAAACACAAGCAGCGCGTTAACCATTTATTAATCAACATTAACCACCAGCATTAATAGAGCAAACTCTAGTCTACCAGCGCCTTGCCAATGATTATATCGTGGTACAGTAATGGTGTCGGCTTATATATTCTATTTCCGCACACCACGGGCAATGGTTATATATA
>CM044436.1:9494628-9508898 GCA_024363595.1 Xenopus borealis | reverse complement strand
GCATTTATAACATGAGAGGGAGCTGTTGTGCGCCTTGTTTTAATGTGCTACAGAAGACTATGAATGCCTTTGCGGATTGCAGCTCCCACTCATGCATAAAGACAAACGAATACAACAAATATCATTTTCGCTCACATTTTTACTGGCAAAGTAAAAGGAACCTCAACAGCAGAACAAGCCTTTAAAGGGCACCTATGGGCCGAAAAAATTTCACCAAACCAAAGGCGTGGGCTGATAGAGCCCGCATTCCAGTTTGGGGTCCTAGTAGTTTAAAAAAAAAAAATTGCCCCCTGCAAGCGCTGGCTTACTCGGGAGGGAGCTCCCAGTGCGAGCCGCCATGACAGTGCATGCGCAGTATGTACATGTGACGTCATGTGCATAAGCCAAATGAAAAGCTGCCGGGCAGCTTTTCATACTGCGCATGCGCTTCCTAAAAGATGGCGGCTTGCACCAGGAGCTCCCTCCGGTGCGAGTAAGCCAGCGCCTGCAGGGGGCAATTTTTTACTTTTTTTTTAAACTACTAGAACCCCAAACCGGAATGCAGGCTCTATCAGCCCGCACCTTTGGTTTGGGGAAATTTTTTCGGCCCATAGGTGCCCTTTAAGGGCAGAAGCGAAGCTCCCAGAGTAGAGACCAATAATAATTCACTGTGCAATGGTGCAAGAAATTATATTGCGGTTTCCAAGCTTATCGTCTCACTCTGTAAATGATCAGGAGCATTAAATCGGAGGTCAGTAGTACGTGTGGGCCTGGTTTCATGAGTGGTAAGAACCTTGATAAAGCTGTTGTTTAATCATTAAAAACAAAAGACCATTAAAGGGATCCTGTCATGGGAAAAAAATGTTTTTCAAAATGCATCAGTTAATAGTGCTGCTAAAGCAGAATTCTGCACTGAAATCCATTTCTCAAAAGAGCAAACAGATTTTTTTATATTTCATTTTGAATTCTGACATGGGGCTAGCCATTTTGTCAATTTCCCAGCTGCCCCATACACGTAGAGATCTGCTCGCCAAACAAGCAGATCTCTCCCAGATATGCCCACATTGAAGTGGGCGATATTGGGCTGATCCGATCGTGGGCCCATACACTCACAGATACGGCTGCGATCCGACTGGGTTTTTTAACCTGCCCTGATCGAGATGTGGCCGACTTTCAGCCAGATATTGATTGGGGTAGCCCGTTGGATGGCCCCACACACTGGCCAATAAGCTGCCGATTCGATCTGTCTGCAACTTTTATCGGCCCGTGTATGGGGGGGGGGGCCTTTACTGTTTAGCGGTTTCCCAGAAGAAAGCTGTATGTTTAGAAATGCTACTCCTGACACCCTGCTGTAAAACTACCACAATGCACTGCGAGAAAAGACTGAGTCGGCAAGTTCGACCAAACGTCCAGAAAAAGGACTTGGATTTCAAATATCCTTGAGGATTTTTTTTCTCCAATTTAAAAGATCAGTCACTGATCATATATTAGAATAGAGCATATTAAAACACATGAAGTCTCTATCGCTTTTCAGCCCTAGTTCAATGAACTGGGCTTGTGATGAACATTTTCGGGACAAAACTGAAATTTAAAGTAAAATCATATTTTACTTCCTCAGTCCCTTAGAAGCCCTTAGTATAAACAATGACCTTCATTTGTGCAGCCTGTGCATTAACGATCAGTTTATTATGCAGAGGGCTGTTGATTTGTTTTGACCACGCTTGTCAATGCAACTTTTTTTTTGTTTAGTGCAAGAATAACAAAAACACATTTTTGTTAATGAATTCAATAGTACAAAGTTTATGTTCAGCATCAGTCCTTTTCATTGAACTGATGTGGGTATCATGCCCCTTTGATTTGCCCAACTCTCCAACAGCCTAGGGGAAGTTCAAAGGCAGGACCATTCCTTCTATGAGCTCTATTTATTGATCCAACGAGTTTTTACATAAAAAAAAAACATCTTTTATAAACATTCCTATTTTGATTTAAAGTGGACCTGTCACCCAGGCACAAAAATCTGTATAATAAAAGTCCTTTTCAAATTAAACATGAAATCCAATTTCAAATTTTTATTAAAGCATTCATAGCTGTTTTAAGCTCATTTAAAAATCTCAGCTGTCAATCAAATATTGTCTGCCACTCCTCTATGCCTTAGGCAGATAATTACTTTCACTTTCCATTCAGCACTTCCTAGATGCCACTGCTCCCCACACATTCCCCCAGTTCTCTTAACCATTTAATTGTGTAGCCAGGACATGGGGATAGACATGGGGTCCCCCATTCTGGTGCACAAACAAGATTCTGAGATGATACAAGGCTTGTCTTAATAACAGTGTCCACAAAATGGCTCCTGCCTGCTTGCTAGAATTATGAATTCCCAGACTGAAGGAAACAAGATTTTTTTGGGGTGACGGGTCCACTTTAACGTTCTTCTCACTAACATTAAGCAGTTGTTTTTGTTTTTTTTTCCCTTTTGTCTTGCTACAATTCCTCATCATAATCTTTTATTTGGCTAAACACGTCTATCCCAGAAGTGATACAAAAAGGGAGCTTCAGACAGACCCTGGATCACTTATGAATGGCCTTTTACAAATATAGGGTTAGCCATACAACAGAGCTGCTGCTTTATAGGAGAAAGGATGGAGAATTATACATGAACTAATTATATAAATGTGTCCCTGGGCAAGAGCTAAAGTTACTGAAATGTTCTCAAAATAATCAGGTGCAAACACAGACTTTGTTTGGATGCCGGATGAATTAACATCATGAGAGTCGGATCTGTAGAGTAGAACCAGATGGCTGCAGAGTTCAATGTTTGGCAAGAAATCAGTTACAGGAGTCGAATGACGGCTCTGTTGCAGGATTTTGTTTTATTTCCTAATTTCCCATAATAATAATTTCCTTAGCTGTTTCCTGGTGGTGCATTTCCAGCTGCTTCTAATTAGATTTTTAATGATAAATATAAACTCACAATTTGCTACTAACCTTTGGTGACTGAGAGGGATCAGAAAAACAGCCCTGGTTCTTTCCCCACATCTGCTGGGTCAGATTAGGATAACACAGATCGGCACAGAGAGCCACCGGGGTTGCCATATCTACCACATACACAGGGGGCCAATGGCGTGAAGATGCCAAAAGGTCTACGTGATCCCGAGGGCTCTCTCCACGAACGATGTACTTGGATCCACAAACCACCTGTCATTGGAATAGAAGGTGAAAAAGTACATGAGGCAAAACAAGTTAAACAAAAAAAGTAGCTTACACATGCTAAACATTGTGGTTTGGTGGTTGTGTACCAGCCCAAGGAAAGCACAAATCTTTATCAGGAAAGGTCAGTGACTATTAGGCAGTTCAAAACTGAATATGGCACTATCTAAAGCAGTGATTTTCAACCTTGTGCCTCCAGCTGTTAAGGAACTACAAGTCCCACAATGCAATGAAGGAGTCTGACAGCCACAGTCAGGCAAATGCATTGTGGGACTTGTAGTTTCTTAACAGCTGGAGGCACAAGGTTGAAAATCACTGATCTAAAGGTTCCATGTTGGGATGCACCTAATCCAGCTAAACAAAAGCTCAGATATGAGCAGTGTAGGCAAAACTGTTTATGTCTATTACTATGGGGAAGACCAATTCCTTTCTGCCACCATAACAGGTGGAGAAACTGCCATTTCATCTCCCTAGCACCCAGATTATGCGTGCAGTAATAGGTATACAACCTGTCTGTAACTGTGTATATCGGGCGGATTTCAGCCCATTCATACTGCTGCTAAATGAATGAATGAAGGGGACAAACAATGTATGGCGGTTTCTGTTAGTTCTGGTCAACAGACCAAATAGTGGAACATTAATCAGGATTCAGTACCAAACATACTCAACATCTGGCCAGTATACATGTACCAAAAAACTGAACAATTACAGGTTACTGCTCACAAGTAGTGGTGGGTGGATCTGACTGGTTTCGCTTCAACGAAAATTCGTGAAACGGAAAATTTGCCGAAATGCATTGGTCTATGGGCGACATGTTTAAAAATGAACAAAGGTTCAAAACAAGCACTTAAGACTTTTTGATATTCAAATACATGACTGATTGCACTAGTAAATCAGAACTATTGTACAGGTATGGGATCCTCTCTCTATTAACTCCATATCCAGAAAGTGACAAATTACGTGAGGGCCATCTCCCTTTATTTTAATTAAGTAATGATTTCCTTTGTCTCCGTAATAATAAAACAGTAACTTATATTTGCTACCAACAAACATGCAGCATAATAACCATCAATTGAGGCAAAATAATCCTGTTGGGTTTTAGTAGACCTAAGGCAAAAAGATCCAAATTATGGAAAAAACTGTGTTTTTTGGAAGCTGGCAATGGGCAGCCAAAAACGGACGCCAGCGTCCAAAAACAGACTCCTGTGTCCAAAATGAGCAGCAGCAACGTTTCGCTAATTTATCGCCGTTTCCCGAATTTCTACTACAAATTTGTCCCTTATCATTCACTACTGATAAGTCATACCTTTGGTTTGGTATATAGTATAGCATAACCCCCAACTGTCCTGCTTTTCGTGGGACTGTCCCGCATTGTTGATTCAATGTCCAGCTTCGCAGTGGCTCTTCCAGTTTTTCTCCACACTGTAGTTAACAAAGTCTCGAGAGAAGAGACTGTGGAGCTCAAGGAGACGTGCAACAGGAACGGAGTAGGGAGAGCTGAAGGCTGAAGAGGGATGCGGAGAGCTGAGGAGGAAGAACTGAAGGCTGGGGAGAGAGGACCCAGAGCAGAGGTGCGACTGCATCCTTTCAAGATCTGAATGAATCACAGTAAGAATGCATTCTTTTGATATTTAGCTGGATCACCACTGTGATGTTTTGGCAAGGAGAAAGAATTAACATGAGATTTCTTGTTTACTAAAACATGAAATACAGGGATGGGATGAGTTATCTGGAAACCAATATCCAGAAAGAGTCATGGAAAGCGTCTCCCATAGACTTTATTTTATCCAATTTTTAAAAAATGATTTCCTTTTTCTCTGTACAGGTATGGGATCCGTTATCCAGAAAGCCCCGAATTACGGAAAGGACATCTCCCATAGACTCAATTTTATCCAAATAATCCACTTTTTTTTTTTTAAAACGACTTCCTTTTTCTCTGAAAAAATAAAACAACAGCTTGTATTCGATCCAAACGAATATATAATTAATCCTTATTGGAAGCAAAACCAGCCTATTGGATTTGTTTAATGGTTACGTGATTTTCTAGTAGACTTAAGGTACGAAGATCCAAATTATGGAAAGACCAGTTATCCGGAAACCCCCAAGATTTCTGGATAAGCGGTGCCATACCTGCTCTAATGAAGCAGTGGCTTGGACTTGGGTTTATTTAATGTTTACTTAATTTTCTAGAAGACTTAAGGTATAAAGATTCAAATTCTGGAAAACCCCAGGTCCTAAGCACTCTGGATAAAAGGTCCCATGCCTGTACCACAACAAATCTCCATGTGTGCCAGTATTCTGAGAATTCTGCTGCTTTTTGGCCCATATGTAATAGAACCTGACTTTTTAAAACCACAAAAAAAATCAGTGTTGCTGGTAGTGTGTGTCTAGTATGTATAAATGAGATCAGATGCCAATTCAGAAAACGGAGATAAATCATCTGTGTAGTCCTGCCCTAAAAGGGAAGGAAAGGCAAAAATAAAGCCCAATACAAATCTCTACTACAGGGAAACAAAACTGCTGAAGTTCTGAAAGGCTGGGAAGTAAGGTGGTAGCTCCCCCTGCTGTTCATAAATTCATGTGTAAATAATGTTTAGTATACAACATACAGCATTTCTAGCCTAATCCAACCCCTTCTTAAAGTAGACATTATGGGGGGAATTCACAAGTGTGTCGGTAAAATAAATAACCCAGAAGTGGCGGTCGAGTAATTTGTAAAATGTCGTACAAACGGCAAATTCACAAAGGCAGATGTTACCATCTCTGAATGTCACGTAAGTCCGACAATTTTCTAAAATGTCGTATCTTTTCATCGTACAGACGACATTTTAAAAGACAATTTGACCGACGTTTTCATTTTGGAGAGCCTAATGCGTCGGAAAAATTGTCGACAAAAAAAACGAGTTTACGAGTAATTCATAAAAATGTCGGGGGAAAGTGGCGCTGGAAAAAACCACACCCACTTTTCACTACACTATTTCAAAAGTGTCGTATATGTCGGAAAATTGTTGGGGAAAGGCTCTGTGAATTGGCCTTCTGTTGCTACGACATTTTTTCCTTCCCGACACTTTTGTGAATTCCCCCCAACTTTGTGTAAAAAAAAGAATGTACCAGTGCATTATACTCATTTAGATAGAATTGTGCTTAAAAAAGTAGTGTTTCAGGCTGATTTAATGAATATTTCTGCAAAAAAAAAAAAAAATTTCCTCACTTTGCTTTCACTTCCTGCTCCCTGAATTCACAGGCTGTGCAGGGGAGCCTGCGGCACTCACTGTACTGCAGGACAGGAACCAATCAGCAACTAGCAGGACCTGATAGGGAACTGAATTAAGCCTGTCTGTGCTTGTGTGACTGCAGGGTTGTGATTGGCTGCCCTCCTCCTACTGTGCTTGTGGCAGGGACCATTAAAGGGGAATGAACCCCCCCCCCCACCTCTCCCCCTGGGCTATTGCCCCTAAGTCCTTACTTACCACTTCATGCAGGTCCCCTCCAGTGATGTTCACAGGGGCCATCTTCTGTTCTAACAAATTCTTCATGGATCTGACAGCGATGGGCACGCATGCACAGTAGGACACTGGTACTACTGCGCATGCACCAAAAGTTCACGGAGTTCGTCGATTGAACTTTCGGCACATGCGGAGTAGTACCAGCGTCCTACTGCACATGCGCTGCCGACGGATCCAGGAAGAAGAGAAGAATCTGTTTGAAGAGAAGATGGCCCCTGTGAACATCGCTGGAGGGGACCTGCATGAAGGGGTAAGTAGGGACTTAGTGACAATAGCCCAGGGGTTGAAGTAGGCAGGGGGGTGGAGGGGTTTGAGTTAGTGCCGGGGGGGGGGGGTTGTTTCATTCCCCTTTAAGACATGTTCAACCCACATTTGTAGCACAGACAGGGACCAATGAACATCTAGATCAGTGATCCCCAACCAGTAGCTCGTGAGCAACATGTTGCTCTCCAACCACTTGGGTGTTGCTCTTGGTATCCTCAAGGCAGGTGCTTATTTTTGAATTTCTGGTTTGGAAGTGAGATTTAATTGCATAAAAACTAAGTATAGTGCCAAGCAGAGCCTCCTGTAGGCAACTAGTCCACATAGGGGCTACCACAATAGTCAATCACAGCCCTTATTTGGCACCCCAAGAGACTTTTTCATGCTCGTGTTGCTCCCCAACCCTTTTTACATTTGTATGTGGCTCACGAGTAAAAAAGGTTGGGGATCCCTGATCTATAGGGAGCTCAAATAAAGGGGCTATTTTATTTTACTTATAATGGAGTACAAAATTAGGGGTTTTTCATTTATCCTATATGGCTTCTTTAAAGCTGTCTAATATATCAGCCTGTACGACTTCTCAGGGAGAAAATTCCACAACTTCACAAACCCCTTCTGGATATTAAGCTGGAAATATCCCTTGGCTACTATTTAAATTGGTCTGGTATTCTACAACCCAATCTTTCACTTTTAGGCTAGGCAGATCTCCGCTGCTGCTGTCCTCCAGACTTCATTCAATCTGAACCAAGACAGAAAAAAAAAATTCCTAATCCCATGCACAAGGCAGGATCAATATTTGTTGTTTCTTATATAAATGTGAAAATAAGAGGTGTGGAATAATGCACAACACTTAGGGCTCTTACACATGAGCGTTTTTTACCTGCGCTCACCTGCGTTCCGTTTTTCGGCGTTCAGCCGCAGGTGAGCGCAGGTATAGACGCCCTCAATTATTTTCAATGGGGCTGTACTCACACGAACGCATGTAGGACGTCGAACGCAGGAAAAATGCAGCATGTTGCGTCTGAATCTGCGTTCGTCGCTTACACGCGTCTCATGGGTACAACGCCATTGAAACTAATGAGGTGCTTCTAGACCTGTGCTCCCCTGCGGCTGAACGCAGCCAAACGCAACGCAGGGGAGCGCAGATCCAAAAAGCCCGTGTGTAAGGGCCCTAAAGGGTACTTCTTACACAAGTGTATCAGAAAAAAATGAACTGAAATTTTCATTTAATGACAATACATTGAACCAAAAAAAATTATCCTTTTAAAGTCAGTTTATTAGGAAACTCCAAACCTTCTCATGCTTACAGATTTTTCCATGGAAAACCAAATGCGACACTAGGAATGAAGCACATAAGGTTAGGTAGAATTACCGGTGGCGGGGGGCTGCCAAAATTTAAGCACCCCTCCAGTGATTATAATGATTTATATAGAGACCCCAGGTGGTGCACCTGTTCACTGAAATCTGCACCTTCCTAGGGAACTTCTATCCAAGTGATCTTCTGCAGCTTTTGTTTCAAGGGCTGAACTCCACTGGCATTTTTAGCGCGATCCGACAACACCGGCATCAACTCAGAGCCATGGAAATAAGCTAAGAAATAAAAATGGCGGATGAAGTCGCAGCATTCATCAGACAGGACTGTCGGATGCAGGCTCAGTGTGTAGCGCTTGCATCAGACAGTGTCATGGCAGATGATTGCTCAGACTTCATCCGATATTCCCATTACTTAACTTATTTCTGTCGCTCCGACTTGACAACGGCATTTTGTCGCATTGCGTCGGATTGCGCTGAAATTCCTTGTGGAGTTCAGCCATTAGGGTGGGCACGTGCAGCAGTGAAAAGTCATGCCTTGAGTGAAAAACTGGATTTTTCCTTCCAAATGTAGCTTTACATTCTATTGTGAACACACTTTAATTTAGAGAACGAAGGGAACAAAAAAAATATGTTTTAATCAACAGGCTGCTGTACTAACCTATTAAGCTCTTTGTTGCAGTAATAGTTTTGTGCTGCTACAGCTGTCACTGGCATAGAATCAGCAAGCAAACAAAAGCAAGTGTCTCACACCTGTATGTGTGAACATCTATTGCATGATGAGTGAATTAAGGGAAACAAAAATTTTCCTTGTGACATTCAGAGCTGGGACATCGCACAAAATAAATATCTGAAGTTCCTTCAAAAAGCTTAAGACATGTTTTTTTAAAGTATGAAATTAGTGTCTTGGATGCATAGAAGGTGAACTTTATAAAACAACAAAAATTCAAAACCTCGTAACTGTCTCAGCGGCCATCTAAACGCAGACTGTGATGTACAGGTTTCCAGGCGGATTATTTTGCCAGCACAAGTGGGGATTTGCGGAAATGCCTGGTCAGAGAAGCCAAAATCTAATAAATGTAAAACGTCTGTCAAAACTTCAACTGCAATAACAGGAGTAGACTACTGTGATACAATCTTTCATCTTCAAAGCACGCAGCTAACAGATTTATTATGGTTTTAAAAAGGAAAAGTCACACAAGATTACAATGGCTAAAACACGGCTTGAAGATCTGAATTACTCAAAGAAAAAAAAAAAGTCTGAGACATGCAGCAAAACATCCTCCTGCTAATTTAAGCTGCTGAATTGTCTAGTATAAACAGAGCAGTGCAACTAGTTGATTTGGAACGACTTTTACAGTGTTACAGTGGCAACGGGGATGCAACTTCACTTTTCTTCACACCACTGATTCTCTTTGCGTACCTAAAATGAAAACAAGATACAAAAGGTTCAATAAAATATACCGCCTCTACAAATACACATTTAGAAGATGGGTATCCTTCTTTGGAAAAAAACAATAAAAATAGGAAAGTGGCTGTGTGGAATTTATCATTTCAAATTTAAACCACAATAAAATCTATGCAGACTGCAGCCTGTGCGAGATATTAACTGGAAAGTAGGGACGCACCTAATCCTTCTGTCCAGCCGAACCGAATCCGAACCCTAATTTGCATATGCAAATTAGCAGCGAGGAGGGAAATTGCTCGACTTTTTGTCAAAAAAACAAGTAAAAATGTTTTCCCCTTCCAATACCTAATTTGCATATGCAAATTAGGGTTTGGATTCGTTATTCGGCTGAATCTTTCTTGAAGGATTCGGCCGAATCCAAAATAGTGGATTTGGTGCATCCCTACTGGAAAGGAAATAAATATATATCTCTCATTATATATTTACCTGAGCTTCTTCCTCCTCAGTAAAGTCGTTTTTGATGTTGAAGGTCTTTCGAATTTCCTCTGGTGTTTTTCCTTTAATCATGTTTGCAACCGTCTTGCAGGTGACATCAAGTAAACCTTTGATATCCAAATAGTTGGCAGCCTGAAGATAAAAAATAAATCCAGTAAGAGCACAACAAAATAAATTATGAGCTCATGAAGAAACCATGTGTATAGTGAACTCCTAAAAAAAAGCCAAAAAAGTTGCAGCTGGGAGAAGTAGGAGTTTTGTTTATACAGTGGCTACTCAGTGAACTCAGTCCACAGCCTTACCAACTACTGTTCTCTAAGGAAAAACAATTTCCAATTTTACTGTTGTTGCCTTGCCATAGTTCTGTTTGGGCTGCTGTTTCCCTTTTAAGTTTGGAACTTCAAAGAACTCATGGATATGTGTATTTAATAGTTTAACCCTTTATGAATTAGCAGTTTAAATTAGAAGTATATCCATAATGTGCCTACTATGGGATAAATATTAATGCTTAGCTGACACAAAACAGGGAAGGCCAGGCCGTGTTCCATGAAAATTAAAGACTTCCAAATAGTTAGTATGAGTTAAACCAGTGGTCCTCAAACTTGGCCCTCCAGCTGTTAAGGAACTACAAGTCCCACAATGCAATGATGGAGTCTGACAGCCACAGTCAGGCAAATGCATTGTGGGACTTGTAGTTCCTTAACAGCTGGAGGGCCAAGTTTGAGGACCACTGAGTTAAACACGGCATCAATCAACTTCAACCCATTACAGACAATTAAAGTTTGTGATATGTGGGCTCAGTGTAGGAGGCATTCCATGAACAGAAAAAAAAAGACACTCTTAAAAGGTAAAGTTTTAAATACCAACTCTTCTACCTCTTTTGTACCAAACCCCAAATAGTAAATGCTGTGTTGTGCGTCCACTACCAGATTTGGTGGTTAAATTGCCCTTTCGGCTACCGATACTGCATTCAGAAAGTACCATAAATACAGTAGGTTAAGCATACCACCTTGTTAAGTCTTACTGGGCTCTATATCCGATTTTGGGTTGGGTGATTTAGATTAGGTTTCCTTCTAGTTACTTTCAGTTATAATTTTGAGGATTCCTCACCAATATAAGTTCAAATAGTGTTCCCTGGTCCACTTTTAAAAACTCTTGGTCCCATACAGGGATATCATCTGTTCTCTTCTCTTTGTTTTCATCGTCTTCAGGTGGTGGGGGATCATCTTTATGATGTGTACACCACTGGATGACCTAGTAAAATAAAAGAAATTATATGGGTATTTTAACTTTATGATTTATACAACATACTGCATTTGATGGCCTCCAATGCTTCCTTGTACTGCAATGCAAAATGAACCAACTGCAATGTATGCAGATCTGCCTGAATTAATTCAAGATATATAAAATATATTACACAGTTGTGTTGCTTGCAATAAAATCACACAATAAATCAGCACAATTGCAGGCATCAATACGACCCTAGTTTTCTTTCCACCAGCGATGCTGTAAATCTCCAGTGAGGAATCATACGATTGTCTTTGGATTTCAAAATTAGCCAGCATTTACATTGCTACTCAGAATCTTGTAGAATTTTCTGGCCCAATTACTTTATATCCCGGCAGCAAACTCAACACCTAAAAAGAAGCTCTAACCTGCATCTAGTATTCCAGCACTTACTTTTTTAAGAATTGCAGCGTTAACATTGGGAAGGGGCACAGGATCATCATCACCTTCGTCATCCATACCCAGATCTGTGTAAAAGCATAAGTAATAACGGAAATACTTCAGAGACAAGAATGTAATGTTAGAATACTATATTGAAATTAGAAGTTTCTCAAGATTTTAGACACCATCCATTAAAATGCAGAGAAATTACAATCAGAGACATAAGTTTAGCCACATTAGTAATAAAAATACTGAACAACACTGCATTTTCAACTTCAATATAAGGGCAATAACACCTCAGTGATTCCTAGCTTTGCATGTGGATGGAAAATGCTTGAAATCACCCCACATACATTTAAATTTTGCATCACAAAGCCATGTAATTGCTATAGAAACATTAAGAATGTACATCAAATGGATTAAAAGTGGATTAAAAAGTACCTTCCAACATAGTTTTAATTGTTACCGACTGCTTTGCAATTTCAACATCCACTTCGAAAATCTCTCCATCAGAACTCTGCAGTTTGATAGAAGGCATCTGAAAAACAAAAGCACAATCATCAACATATACAATACTGCTCTGTTACTGGAAGTAGCTAATTAAATGCAACTTAGACAGTTTTATCATTTATTTTTTACCTTTCTGTGCTCCGCAGTAGAGAACACATGCTAGAGGGGACTGGGGCAGGTAGTTTAGTAAAGCGGAATGCTAATAAAGGCCAAGTAAACCACAGTATATTACTGCAATAGCCTCCGTTTTTAAAGCTGGCCATAGACATAATTACAACAAAGCCTTTTCAGCAGGTCATCGGCAAACCCAAGTGACAGACCTAACTTTTAGTATGTAGAGAATGATATTCTGAGACTATTTGCAATTGGTTTTCACTTTTTAATATTAATGGATTAGAGTAATTTAGCTTTTTATTTAACAGCTCTCCAGATTGATAGGGTCCAAATTACCCTAGCAACCATGCACAGATTTCAATAAAAGACTGGAAATGAATAGCAGAGGCCTGAATAGAAAGGCAGGTAATAAAAAGTAGCAAGAACAAATCTGTGGCCTTACAGACTATTGGTCTTCATATAGGGTCAGTGACCCCTATTTGAAAGCTGGAAAGTCTCATAAGAAAGACAAATACTATAAGAAATAAATAAGGAGGACCAAATGAAAATGTTGCTTACAGTTTGATTTCTGAAGTTGGCCGAAGTCTCCTCGTAAAGCAACCTTGGAAATAGAAGCGCCCAGAGTGCATTAGCGCAGGCGATTCTTTATTCAAGCAGATAGAAGGCAGTCCAGGGAGATTGTCGTCCAGCGATTAAATCTCCCTGAATCTGCCCGACTGCCCCTACCCTTAAGGATGAACCACCCCTTTAATCCAGCCAGAGAACAGCACCTATATAATGTCACAAACACCTTCTCTGATTTGAGTTGACAGTCAGAACATTAGCAAATGCTCTACGTACACATAAGTGCAGGGAAGTGCTCATTAGGGTTCCGATTTGGTTCAGGAATCGCCTGAATCCCAAAAATAAGGATTCAGTGCATTCCCATCTTGAACAGGTTTATTAGAGGGGTGGTTCAACCATTGGATTAATTTAGTATGAGGTAGCTGTAGATATTGATATTTGAGACAATATGCAATTGGTTCTCATTGTGTATGGGATGTCCAGTTATTTAGTTTTCAGCAGCTTTCTGGTCACTAGGGTCTTATTTATCCTAGCAGCTAGTCAATGATTTGACTGAGAGCCTGAAATATCAATAGTTAAAGGAATGACTAGAACAAAAAGTAATCCAAAGTAACAATACAATTGTAGCATCAGAGAGCAATCGTTTATTGGCTGTTGGGGTTCAGTTACCCCCATCTCAAACCAAGAAAAGGAAGGCAAATAATTAAGACCAAACTGCAAAATAGCCAGGACATTCTGTAACAAACTACAAGTTAACACAAAAAGAGACGCACTAAACCGTAGTTTTTTTTAACCAAAAACAACAGTTTTCCTTCAAGTTCCATGTAAAAACACTTTTATTGCTGAATTTAAAATCAAATCATCCCCACTGTGTTAGTTACAATGGTTACCCAGCAAATATAACATTTCTGGTTGACGTAAAAAGGGTGGTTTGCCTTTTAACTTCACTTTTAATATGTTATAGCAAAGGTCATCAACCTTTTTTGGTCTGGTTAGTTATGCTCCTGATAGAGACCTGCAGCAGGTCGGGTACGTGCGGGTTACCCACAGAAACCTGTGGTAGCCTGCGGGTTGCGGGCAGAAGTTTCGGTGCGGGTATAGACGCAGGTCAGCGTTCTGCGGGTAGGGTCGCGGGTCTTCTCAATAGCAATTTTTTTTACTCATTTTTCTGATCACACCTACTCCCAATGATGTCACTTCCGGTTACAATGACAGCACTTCCTGATTCTTGATGGTCAGCGGGTTGC
>CM044436.1:9402584-9431513 GCA_024363595.1 Xenopus borealis | reverse complement strand
ACATTTAAATGATCGTTTTGAGACAATCGTGGTCTCACAATAACAATTGGATCTTTCAAATATCTTTACTTCTATGGCCAGCTTTAGTTATCAGGAGCAGCTTTTTTGCCGCCACTGGTAACCAGGGGGGTGCTGCCACCTGAAGCGAGTGCCTCAACTCGCCTCATTGGCGGAGCGCCCCTATGTCCGGTAGCTCTAGGGTTGCCACCTTTTCTTGAAAAAAAACTGACCTTCCTATATATTTAGCTTTTTTTCCCTATTAAGAACATTGGGATCAACCATCAAAAATACCGGCTAGGCTGGTAAAATACCGGCCAGGTGGCAACCCTAGGCAGCTCGCTTACTGCAGATTTTCAGGCAGATAATTGCGTATGGAGGGGGGCAGGGGGCCCAGCTGCACTTCCCGCGAAACACTTCTATACCTCCCAACTGTCCCTTTTTTTGGAGGGACAGTCCCTCTTTTGACAGCTCAACCTGCAGTCCCTCATTTTTACTAGAAAGTCCCTCTTTTCTCTGCACTGAACAGCCAGAAAAAGAAACAAAGTTTCTAACTTAATTGGCTTTTGGCACAGTTTAGATAAGGAGAAATATTTTCAAACTTTTATAACCTGCCAAATTTAGTAAAATGAGCATGGTAATTAGGGGGTGCGGCCACCAAAATGGGCATGGTCAAAAAATGTAGCTGTGCTAGGTACGAAAAAAAAAATGTCCCTCTTTTACTTCCCAAATGTTGGGAGGTATGCACTTCCCGCAACAGGGCCTGCCCCCCTCAAATTACGTTACTGAATATATGCATGTGTTATTTCCTGGAACGGGATAATTTTTTAAAGAAAAAATCATACCTCCCAACTGTCCCTTTTTCAGACTCTTTTTACAGCTCAACCTGCAGTGCATCATTTGTACCGGAGTCCCTATTTTTTCTGCATAAAAAGAAACAAAGTTTCTAACTTATTTGGCATTCACCAGAGAGCCCAGAACACCTAACAGGTGCAAATAAGATGCTTTGTAACAATTTCAAGATAAAGAAAATAAGTAATTGTAACAGTTTAGATAAGGAGAAATATTTTCAAACTTTCATAACCTGTCAAATTTTGTAAAATGATTATGGTAATTTAGGGATGTGGCTGCAAAAATGGGCGTGGTCACAACATTTCACCGTCCTACGTGCGCCAAAATTTTTCGTCCCTCTTTTTACTTCCAAAATGTTGGGAGGTATGGTTTAATTTCACATCTGTGACAAAATATGACTAAAATACCCGAATAAATATAAAACAACTAATATTCCACAAAATAGAGATATGTGTTTTGCCTGTTAAAATAATGCAACTAATTTGACAAACCTGTTGCCCGCAGAGCCATGACTAAATTAAATATGCAGTGTCATAACAGCAATGCACCAGGCATCTGTAAAAACAATTTCAGAGGGGCCCAGCGCACAAAGCGGCCTCTACCCACTTTTCCGCCTGCTCACTCCCCTCACCAGCCCACCTGCCCAGTCATTCCCTTGCGAGCTCCCCTTGCATCCCAGATAGCGTGGGGGATTTCTCTTGAGCTGTAGAGAAAGAAGACCCCGCTGCCCGGGCTCCCCTACGACCATGGTGTCTGCTTCCTCAATGTTTACGCCACTGTAAATAAGTACTTATTATTAATAATAATAATAATAATTATACTGAAAACTGTATGGCTGTGCCAAAGACAGGGCCACTCCTGCCTGGGTCTGACTGGCACATTGCAAAACAAAAGGCCCTCTTGGCAGTCAACAGGGGCCCCCTCCCAAAATCCAAACTCCCTCCTCATAAAAGCTCAAATTTGGATCAGCGCCTGAGGCAACGGGGAAATCCAGGAAAAAAAGGGGAAAAGGAAAAAGGGAAAAAAAGAGAGAAAAGGCACTATATAGTGCAGTAAGTTTGGTTACTGTTGGAGCAGTGGGGTGTGGCAATTTAGCATTTAGTGGTTGAGTGAAAGGTGTTTTAAAAGATTGGTATATATTTAACTAAGGGGTGCAATTTCCACTTCCAATCTATGTTCACCAAATTTCCCACAGCCGTGTTGAATACAATGTGGCAGAATTGCCTACTTACAAGACCAAGTCTTTATTAAGTTGCGTATAATAAATCCTAGGTGTTCTCCTCTTGCAGCTGTCTCCTGCCTTAGTGAAAGGAAAGCAGACCTCCCATAGTGTAATTTGTAATAAAAACAGATTTTTAATAATAAATAGTGCACTCACATTTAAAAAGTGACAAATTCACTTAATAGCGTTGCAGATCCTTATCCAGGGTTAGTCCGGGGTAGGAGAGGTGAAAATATTCTGCCAGCAGAAATGAATCTCCTCTTTTTGCTTCCTTACAGACCCAGTCCCCACTGCAGCGTTCCTTAGTCTCGCCCGACGCGTTTCGCTGACGTCATCAGCTTCATCAGAGGCATAGTGACCCTAGTTCCTGCATTTCCTTTTGAAGGCATTCATTTCCGGTTTTCGTATCTGTCAATTTCCGGTCCGCGCTGTTTGCGTTCCAACTCTGGAACGCATTCCCTACTTCCGGTTTCGCTACTTCTCAAGCCGGAGTTTCCCCGAGTGCATAGCAACCACTCTTTGGCAGAACTTTTTTTCATGCGTGTAACTCCAGCCATATTTCTATTACTCTGTGATCACCAATTGGCATCTCCCATCCTGTATATAACCTTCACTTCACTTAGGGAAAGGATAAACGAGCATGTTAGAAATATAGAAAAAGGAGTAGAAAACCATAGCGTATCAAATCATTTTAAATTTCACCATAACAGCAAAGCAAAGGATTGTATTCAACACGTGGGAAATTTGGTGAACATAGATTGGAAGTGGAAATTGCACCCCTTAGTTAAATATATACCAATCTTTTAAGAAACATTTCACTCAACCACTAAATGCTAAATTGCCACACCCCACTGCTCCAACAGTAACCAAACTTACTGCACTATATAGTGCCTTTTCTCTCTTTTTTTTCCTTTTCCCCTTTTTTTCCTGGATTTCCCCGTTGCCTCAGGCGCTGATCCAAATTTGAGCTTTTTTGGAATTTTATTACACAGCAGGGAGACTGTGGAAGGATCGGCAGGAGGAAACTAAACCGAGAGACTCACTAACTTTTCTTTCTCATTTTAAACTCATACAAAGTACTTGTATTTTTGTATTTGCTGAGATTAATTTGTTCCCTCCTCATAAAAATGTGAGAGGGGTTTACTTCTCCTTTAAGAGATGAATTTCCAGGTTTTAATCCAGAAATACGGCTCCACTACTAGTGCATAGAGCGCTGTTGTGCATGGCCCGCACCAGGGCCCATCCCCACGTAGTTCCGTTACGGAGTTTTGTACTGACATAGTTCCACCACTTGTCCATCATTTGCAGTTTTTAGATTTATGTTTTTATGGACACGGTACACCACTGCGCTACTAAACGCTGTGGGTTAGTTTATTGTTCACATATGGTGCATTTTAGATTTGAACTATTATCCGCATTCAAAAGTTATATTTTAGTAATTGCGCAGGATCAGAGTTCTAAGTGTTCACATGAAGTGATGGTCTGAACTGGGTTGCTGGGAGTTAAAGGACTAATGTTCAGATTATCTCCATTTGTTTCTAATAATATAACAGGTGCAACTGTTGCAACTACTGGAGCATCTTTTATGTCTAGTAGTAAGTAAAACTCATGGCAGGGGCAAGAAAGCTAGAATTCCAAGAGGAAAAAAACAGCATTTTGAGTTTAATTGTAGTTTAGTTGAGAGCAAGTACAAGGTATTTTACTATTGCATAGAAAAAAGGAATTTGTTTTTAAAAATTTTGATTATTAGGATAAAATTAGTCTATGGGAGACAGCTTTTTTTGTAATTCAGAGCTTTCAGGATAACGGTTTTCCAGATAATGGATCCCATACCTGTACTTGATGCAAGGGAGTCTTTTGCACAGAAAAATGCTTCAATAGTCAAAATGGTCAATAAGGTGAATTACTTGAGAGTAAAGTAGGGAAGGGAGTGATGGCAGAGGTAAGTAGAAATATTGTTTGGGTAATTATTTGAAGCTTTTATTAGTAAAAAAAATTGTAAAATAGCATTGTGAGGTTTTTCAATGAAACCAGAATTTCAGTTTTTAAACCAAATATTTTTGGTGAAATTAATCAGTTATTCCCAAAATGAGGCCCCTAATATTTTTTATAATTGCTCTAGTTACTAAAACATTTTCATAGCTAGAAAACAGATGTGATTTAGCAATAAAGATTGTAACATTTTTGTTCCAGATTTTACACTGGAGGGGGCTGCCATATTTGTGCTGCAAGAGTCCGTTAGCATTAGAAACTATAACTTACAGGCTGAGATGGGACAGTCAGGTTGGCAAAGTCAGAGTGTCAGAGTCAGGCTTAGGAACTTGAACTAACAATTATATACAAAAACAAACCTCTCAACAAAAAAATGATCAACAGGACCTATCGGTAACATTTAATGTACATTCATTTGTTAAAATAAATTTTTTAGTGTGCGTATCACTTTAAGTTTGTCAAATCTGAGGCAGTTTACAGTAAAATGAAGACCTGGCTTGGAAACGGTACCAGTGTTTTCTAAGCTGCTCAAGTGCCTATGGCTTGAGTGATTTCAAGCAGCCGTGTGAAAAAAATGGACATTGAAATGGTAGTGCATAACTTTAACTCACATATCCTCTGCGCCAATGGAAGGAGAATCTTCACACTTTCCTCGGAGGTAGGGTTGCCACCTTTTTCTAAATAAGTTACCGGCCGGCGGGGGGCAGAGTCATAAAGGGGCGGGATGTGATGCAAAAGGGGAGGGGTGTGATGTCACATGGGGCGGAGCCACAGTGAGCGATCGTATGAAGACGGCAAGAAAGGTAAGTTTTAATAGGAATTAAGGCAAGGCAAGGGCCATTTTTAAGGGGTATTACAAATTTACCGGCAGCTACATTGCCGGTAAATTTGTAATACCGGCCCCGGCCTTGGCTGGTGTTTTACCGGCTATGCCGGTAAAATACCGGCTGGGTGGCAACCCTACTCGGAGGAAGTGCCGAGAGTACGGCAGGAAACGCGTTAGTTATGTAGCTTTACCCACTGCTATCACAATGTGTGTATTTAAATAAAGCCACAGAATTTGCAACGATGAAAGTGTGAAGATTCTCCTTCCATTGGCGCAGAGGATATGTGAGTTAAAGTTATGCAATACTGAACCGGCGTGAAGCAGCCGGCATCACATATTGGCAGCAAAGGAGGGAACACACTACGATCGGGAGAGCTCAGCCCTGGACCGCTACCACACATTTATTAGCGCATTGAAATGGTAGTGAATATTTTTCAGGAGACTGGGCCATAGGAGAGTGTTGGATTCTGCCTCTTCAGTAAAGTACCTGCTAACAACATGCCATTGACTAGACAAAAACAAACATTTCAGGGGACAAGCATTTATTAAAACGTCCATGAATGCCACATACTTATTATGAGGAAATATGGGGTGCCTTTTTGTCCCAAGCAAACTCAAGATATCCCCATCAATCAGAATGTATAGGGCCACAAGTACAAATGTATCCTGAGAGACATTCATTCTGTGCACTGGGGTCAGTGTCAGACTGGCCCACCGGAATACCAGGAAAACTCCTGGTGGGCCAAGGTGTCAGTGGGCCCTCATGCTGCTAAACTTTTGGTCTATTTCAAGGACATTCCCTATTTTTAAGAGAACAAAGAGGCTAAATAGATGGAATAATTGATTATAGTATGTAAAGAAAACAAACTAGAAGAATAGAGGTTGATTGAGGAGATGAAGAATATTAGTCCCCTACTCCCCTGGTTTAATGTTTTATGGTGGGCCTGGGGTCAAAGGTTTTTGGGTGGGCCCCTGGTGTCACAGTCTGACATGGACTGGGGTATATATTCATATACAGAATGTATTTTATTTCTACACAAAATTTACTTGGGACAAAAATCACCCCAATACCAGGCTACCCTTCTAGGGAGAACACGTGATATGACGCAACGCTGAGGAACTCTTGAGTTGTCACTTACTGGAATCGACCATTTGTACTGGCGATAGGGGTGATCACCAGCGATAAAGCAAGCACGTCGGAGAAACTGCATACCGCTGCGCAATAAACTGAACGTGTAAATAACAATCCCGTTCCTCGGATACTATGAGTGCAAAGTTTCCATATAGCCGTTTTAGCACGGAACCTCCCACTCTGAGGGATGTGGTACGGTCCTATGAAACATTCTGGTCCGGCCCCATGTTAGGAACGTTGAGCGACGTCATTGCAGCTTGTTTGTGCCAGGGTTGCTGAGTTAGCGGCGGCGGCCGGGTTTGGGCTTCCTCCCTTTCTCCCTCTGTGTGCTTCTAATCAGGGGCAATGTCCACCCCGGCCAGGAGGAGGCTGATGAGAGACTTTAAGAGGTGAGTAGGGCTATTAAACAGGATCCTTGTCTGCGAGTTTACAGGCAACCTTCGGCGCTTCTGCTGTTGTGGGACTCTCCCTTGCTGGCCGCTTGGCATGCCGGAAGTTGTAGTTTTTCAGCATATGGCGCGTCCAAGATTACCTGAAGCCTAATGTGACGCACGAAGTGGGATGTTTGGGGGAAACTGACGAGCACAATTACCCCCACCCACTTATATAACTTGTCTGTGAGGAGGACTAGGCCAAGCTGTCTCATTTCACTGTTCTGGCAAATAAACATGGAGGGCAGGGCCCTGTGAAAGTTCTCTGTTCAGCATGCGTTATCAGCTTCAAGCCGTTGTAGAACAAGCACCAAAATATACATTTCTACCCCTGTAAGGGTTTTATTTGTTACAGTGGTGTGTGTACTAGGGATGCACCAGATCCACTATATTGGGATTCTGCCGAATGCTTCATGAAAGATTCATCCGAATACCAAAACAAATCCAAAATCTGATTTGCATATGCAAGCTAGAGGCAGGAAAGGAAAAAGTGGAAAAATGTTTCTCATTTTGAGACAAAAAGTCAGGTGATTTCCCTTCCCACACCTAATTTACATATGCAAATTTGGATTTAGTTTGTCCACACACAAGGATTCGGCCATATCCTGCTGGAAAAGGTCGAATCCTGGATTCACTGTTAGTCTGTACATTCCCTGCTGCTGCTCTCATGCTGCCATGTGCTGTATTGTTTTGCCCTCACATCCAGAAATAAAATATCTGGCAAGGCCATACGCAGCCATGTTGACTGGGGTATTTAGAATTTGGGGGTGGAATTAGGGTTGCCACCGTTTTCGGAAATAAATATCAGCCTTCCTATATATTTCTTTTTTTTTTCCTATTAATAACATTGGGATCAACCATCAAAAATACCGGCCAGGTGGAATTAAACCTTAGGCTTAATCAGTGACACCGTTAGAAATCACAAGGCCCGTACAACAAAATTTTTGCCCTCCAAGCCCCACCCCAGATCCCGCCCACTCCACTGTTAAGGGAAAAGACACACTTGAACATTCGGGGAGATTTAGTTACCCGGCAAACTAATCACCTCTTCTTTTGGATGACTAATCTCCCTCAAAAGCCTTGGCACTTGGAGCCAGCGATTTAAACTGTAGCCGGCGGGAAGACTCTTCTGGGAAAATTAGTCGCCCAAAGAAGAGGCGATTCGTCGCCAGGCGACTAAATATCTCCGAATCTTCACGTGTGTCTCTGCCATAAAAGTCCACACAGACATCAGTGCTAAAGCCAACTGCAGGTTTAACGGAAAAATGTGATTGGTTGCTAGTGGTTAAATTGTAACCCTGTAGGGCAGGGACCTCCATTTGCTTAGTTCTTTAATATTTAGCACTTCATTTTGAATGCCTCTGTACTATGTATTTCTTTTTATTATTATTTTAACCCTTGTTTTGTTCTATTAATGTATTGTTCATGCAGCATTTACATATTAAAGGTGTAAAAAGCACTTTATGCAGTGACCGCTCTGCTTTATCTTTGTATCCCGATTGCTTTCTACTCCATGAACCCTTGTGTGGGTTAAAATTCCTGCATTTAATTTGATTCAATAAATTCACTTAATGGAACGTGCAAATCACTGCACAGATTTTGATTTACTGTGTGTAGTTTCATCCAGTTAATTTCTGGTATCCACAATTTATGTACAAGCTATAGGATCTATTCGGAATGCTTGAAGTGGGGTTTTACAGATAAGGGGATCAGTAATTTTGATCACCATTCCTTAGGTCTACTAGAAATAATTTCAACTGTAAATAAACTCAATAGGATTGTTTTTACCACCAATAAGTATTCATTAATATTTTATTTGGGATCAAGTACAACGTACAGTACTACTTTATTATTACAGAGAAAAAATGGAATCGTTTAAAAAAAAAAAAAAAATTAAATTTAGATAATAAAATGGAATCTATGCGAAATTATTGGAGGTTATTTTGGCATAATTGATCCTATGCCTGTACAACTTTCTTGTAGCTCTAGCCTTTACAAAATATTATGTTGTCAAACCTTTAACTAATATTTTTTTTGTATTATTATGAGATCTGTTTATTATATTAATTTTAGTTCTCCTTTAAACTTAATCCTTTTCTTCCTTTCTCCAGATTGCAGGAAGATCCACCAGTTGGAGTCAGTGGTGCACCTTCAGAAAACAATATAATGGTGTGGAATGCAGTTATATTTGGGTAAGGCTTTCTGTATCACCAAATTTATTGCATGTTAAATGGCAGTTACGTGGATTTTGAGTTAAGGTGGCCATACACAGGCAGATAAAAGCTGCCGGCAGCTTATCGGCCCGTGTGGGGGGCCCTCAGACGGGCTTTCCCGATCGATATCTGGCCGAAAGTCGGGCAGATGTCGATCGGGCAGGATTAAAAAATCACGTCGGATTGCGGCCGCATCTGTTTATTGATGTGGTCCCGCGATCCGGCCGCCCGTACTGATCCGATCGTTGGGCCCCAGGGCCTGATATCGCATATCGGGGAGAGATCCGCTCGTTTGGCGGTGTCTGGCCACCTTTAGATGCAGAGAATTATTCATTGCTGCCCATATTTTCTCCTTGCCAAATTGTTAGGTGACTTCTGAGACTTTCTTAGTGACATTTACAATGCATTTCAACATCCTTGTCACCTCAAAACCTTTTTTTATTACCCGACTTCTGTTGACATTTTCCTGTTAGAAATGCATGAGTGATTGGTCCTGCAAATGACTTCTGTATATTTGAAAATGTTACCATAAATTGATTTAGAAATGTCTTCTTACTATGCCAGTACCAAATGTGATTCATAAAGGTAGTTTTATAGCGATTCCCAATCTAAAATTCTGACACTACCAAAGTTTCAACAGCATACTTTAGTCTGAAAAGTGCCTTCAAGAGTAAAGTCACCCATCTGTGAGATGACCCCAGAAATTCCACTCTGCTTTATAGGAAAACCGTAGAAAGACCTTTATCCATTTCAATTAAAGGGATACTCTCATGGGAAAACATATTTTTTTTCAAAATGCATCAGTTAATAGTGCTGCTCCAGCAGAATTCTGCACTGAAATCCATTTTTCAAAAGAGCAAACAGATTTTTTTTTAATTTTATTTGACATGGGGCTAGACATATTGTCAATTTGCCAGCTGCCCCAAGTCATGTGACTTGTGCTCTGATAAACTTCAATCACTCTTTACTGCTGTAATGCAAATTGGAGTGATATCATCTCCCCCCCCCCCCCAGCAGCCTAACAACAGAACAATGGGAAGGTAACCAGATAGCAGCTCCTTAACACAAGATAACAGTTGCCTGGTCTAGGAACAGCTCTCGGGGTAAGGTCACACCTGGTTCTGGGAGATTAGTCGCCTGGCTGCTTCCCCCTGCTTTGCGCCAGCTATAATGAAAAGTCACCAGAGGCATAACACACAAACTTTGTTTTCCGAAGTCGCTCGAAGTTTCCTTGCGAGGCAACTTCGGAAAACAAAGTGCTGTGTGTGTCATGCCGCAGGCGGCTTTTCATTATAGCTGGGGGAAGCGTTTCCGGGAGATTAGTCGCCCCAAAGAAGAGGTGATTAGTGGCCAGGTGACTAATCTCCCAGAATTGTCACCCTTTATATATTTTCAGTTATTTCAGATTGTAGCCTCATATGAGTAACACTTGTAAGCTTAGCACATTAATAAGTAATATGGTTGGCAAGTGTATTCATTAAATACAACAAATGTTTAAAATGTGGACTTCAATCATTTCAATAAAATATGTTTGTGAATTATTACAACAGTTAATGGTAAACCAATACATCACATGGGCATATAAGGCCAATTGATTAATATATGTCTGATTGCTTCCTGGCTGACAAATGGGTTGCTCCACCATTAGCTTGGCATTACTGATAACTTGATGACAAATCTTTACTTTGAACTAGTTTCCTTATGCCAATCATGTTACTAGTTCTTGTTCAATTTCCCTCTCTACCCTAATGCAGCATTTCTAAACCCCTTTTCTCTCCTTCAGGCCTGAAGGGACTCCGTTTGAAGATGGTAAGTCTTCCTCTAAACTGGATATCATACTTTATGTAGAAATATTTGTCCTTAGATGGACAATGTAGCTACAGGATCTCACAAGTTTCATAACACATCCAGCATTTCACCCTATTAGGCAGAACAGTGACCTATGGCAGTTGTCATTAGTAGAAAGGAGATCATTTAGGAAAATAAAATTTGCATAACAATCTCTAAAGTTCTCAAAATGTTTACCTTTTAAATGAATAACTGTGATTGCAGTTGGGTTAGGTTGTTTTGGCCACCACTATTCTTGGGCAACCCCCAGCTTAAGCTGTTTAAAGGAGAACAGTTAAACTTCTATTTACTTACATTTTCTCTTAAAATATGTACACTGTTGAGTCTGATTTAATTTGGGACAGTTATTATTAAAATGTATTTATATAGCGCCTGCATATTTCGTAGCGCTGTGGGGCAGGTTTGAAAACAAGCCCCTGCATAATCACCATACATCGGTAACCCAAAATCCCAACTTGTACTGATTTTTCCTCTACCAAATCAATGCAAGCCCATACTACCATTTCTAAGTGCAACCCCCTTAATGCCCTTTATTCTCTTACTGAAAGGAAGTGCTAACATGTTTTTTACTGTGGTAACCCTTTTTTATTTTTTTTCTGGTCAGGTACATTTAAACTTGTCATAGAATTTTCAGAAGAGTATCCGAATAAACCTCCAACTGTTAGATTTGTATCAAAAATGTTTCACCCAAATGGTAAGTATTTGAGCCTTTTCCACTCTTACTGGGCATAAAACTATATTCTATAAGTTAAAACTATATTCTATAACTTAAAGTGACACTGACACTAAAAAAACTACTTTTTAAAATACTAATGTACATTAAAGAACAAGTAAACTTTTTTTTTTCTATCTCTAAATTTGCTCTAAACAGCCCCTCAAATTAATGTACCTTAGTCCCTGCTGCAAGTCTGCTCTGGTTTCTGTGTTATCAGCAGCTTGTTTCACCTTCTTCCTGGTGCAGAGTGAAGCCCCGCCCCTTAGCTTACTGATCTGACCTTATATCTTGGACTAGTCCAGGAGATCATTTGCATACTATGACATAGCAGAGAGCAGTGTGTTTAGCACCTTTTGCTTGGGGAAACTAGCTTACTAATGAAACACTGGCTCCCTCTTCCTCTCTATTGTGGAACAGCAGCAAATGGACTGCTCAGTAAACTAAGGGGCTGGGCTTCACTCTGCACCAGGAAGAAGGGGAAACAAGCTTCTGATAACACAGAAACCAGAGCAGACTTGCAGCAGGGACTAAGGTACATTAATCTGGGGGGCTGTTTAGAGCAAATTTACAGAAAGAAAAAGAAAAACATTTACTTTTCCTTTAAGTTACCTATAGGTCATGCTGATTGTTTTTTGCTAAGGTTTATTTTTGTAAGTAATTGTTAGTTGAAGTTTTGCCAACCTGACTGTCCCATCTAAGCCTGTCGGTTATGGTTTCTAATGGAGCATGAGACAGGTAATGTAAAAGCACTTGATGACAAACTTATAAGTAGCTTTCAACGGCATTATTATGACAGAAGTAAAAAGAGTTTTTCTGGTGTGCGTATCTCTTTAAGCACTACTACTCGCATCAGGATCTGGAGTTTTGACTACAATACAAGTCAAAACAGAGTAGGTTTGTTTTTGTGATTAAAGAAAAATGCCTCTTTCCAGTGCTGTGAATTAGCAGTAAACATTTTTCTAAAGCTGAAACAAATGGCTACTGCTTTTCCTGCCAAAAGTTAAGAATAGGTGTTTTAGTATTTGAACTATTGTTTGACAAAAGGTGCTACAGTCCTTCATTATATATAATGTGCTACAGTCCTGCATTATATATAATGTAATACAGGGGTCCCCAACCACCGGGCTGAGGCCAATTTTGGAGTGGGCTGCGGGCAGTCCTGGACCGCAGAGCCTAGCCTACAATTAACAAGGTGTGCCAGAATGGACACCAGCACCCCCACCCCGACACCGGTCCCCAAACCAAAAAAAGGTTTGGGAACCCTGATGTAATATGCATATTGTAATTATATATGCATTCTATTATACTCTTATTGTAAGTGCTACTAAAGCTGTTTCTGCAAATCAATTGCATACATAGTAATACAATTATTTATTAGTTTATTAATAATTACAGTTTCTATAGTTGCTTATTCGATCTATGAGGTTCATGGCAGATAACACAGTAACTTAGGAATGTAGCCTGAAAAAGGATACCTCTACCAAGAACCTTTATGTCTCCACGAAATGGAGAAAAGTGTCTTCCTGATTCCAAGATGGCATTTGAACTAGTCCCTGGGTGAGAGCTAATATTAACCCTGTATTTTCTGCCTTTCATTTGATAAGATAGAACCTCCTTTCTTCTAATCGGAAAGGATGGTGAATAAAGCATTGGAGAGTTTATTAAATGGATCCTTTATATTATGCATAGAAACGTGACTCTTTTCTAGTGTTAACCCCAACTTGGACAGCCTTTCCTTGTAAAAGAGACCTTCCATACCCTTTATCAGCGTAGTCAGACTTTATCCACTTCAGTTAATTCAATGAATCTTATGTTCCACATAGCCGCCCAAATTGCCGGTTTGTCCAGGTTATGCATCCAGGATGATGCATCATAAAGGCAATTGGCCTGAATAGTTTAGTGTGATCGGCAAACACAGGTAAATTACTTATAGTGATTAATGAACACATTAAAGGGCAAGGAAAGGCAAAGAAATAAAATCCCATTTTTACTTTCTTTAATGAAAAAGAAATCTATCTCCAATATACTTTCATTAAAAAATGTGTACCGTTTTTATATGAAACCTGACTGTATGCAGTGAAATTCTCCCTTCATTTAGTGCCGTGGATAGGAATTGTCAGACAGTCCCTAACTTCTGGCAGGGAAACAATCATACTTATGAACAGCAGGGGGAGCCCCTGCCTTACTTACCAGCCATGCAGAACTCAAGCAGCTTTGTTTTTTTATCTTTTATGACGATCCCTAAGAAGCCCAGATCACACTGAGCATGTGTATGTAGTCTAGTCTTGCAAAGATGTATAACAAAGTTACAAGATGGCAGCCCCCTGTGGCCAACTTTGAAAGCATAAATCATTTGTTTGATTAGGCTTGTGGTGCAGTAAGTTCATGTTTATGTTTAGTATACACAATACAGCATTTCTACCCTTATTCTATTTTACACTTTCCTTGCCCTTTAAGAACCCTACTCTAAGTACCAAATGTACCATAGACATCCACCCTTTATGACAAACAATCTTTGCAACTATTAGAATAGAAAAGAGGGAAGAGAAGTGATACGTGCTAATGGTTACATTTTCAGGACACAAACTGTCAGCTTCTAATGTATATTTATTTCTTTGCCTCCATCGCACATCAATTGATGCAATATAGATACAGAGGAGAGCACCAGCATGCACTTTTACTGCTTTGAAGAATTTTATTGCTGACTACAACATATTTTGGGGCCCTTGGTGTCCATTTTCAAGTGTATATATTTGCAAAGGTCATTAGGGGCCTGAAAAACTTTGTGTGGTGGTCAGCAGTAAAATTTTTCAAAGCGGCAAATCTGCCTGATGGTGCTCTCCTCTGTATCTATAACAGCTAAGCCTTTGAGGATCAATGTATTGAGTACACGCTACAAGGCTAAGCAGTTGAATATCTAATGTTGGATTGATTTGATGCTGGTTTCTTTCACTGTACTTTATCATTACATTGACTGAGAACACTTTTCCCTCTTGCTTACAGTTTATGCTGATGGCAGCATATGTTTAGATATCCTTCAGAATCGCTGGAGTCCAACATATGATGTATCGTCCATATTAACTTCAATTCAGGTAGGTGCCATGTGCACATAAAATATGAGTCCAACGTTTCCATAAAATAAATACTTGTACAGTACCTTGCTTACCCTCACACTTTTTTTAAGGTGTTTAACAATAACTACATCAGTCCCTGTCCGCCTTTGAATAACGTTTGCTGTACATTCTAGCTGAAATTGTTCACTTTCAAATTAACTGTTATGTTGTAGATGTGTTGAGACAATTTGCAATTGGTTTTCATTTTTTTTTTTTAATTATTTGTGGTTTTTGGGTTATTTGCCTTTTTATTCTGCAGCTCTCCAGTTTGAGTATTTGAGTAATCTGGTTGCTAGGGTCCACAATACCCCAGCATCCATCGATTGATGTGAACGAAACTGAAATATTAATAGGAGAGGCCCTGATTTGAAAGATGGGGTCGGTGATCCCCATTTAAAATCTGGAAAGACAAAAAAAAAAGCAAGGCAAATAACTCAAACTTGATCAGTGGATCGCTAGCACTTTTTAATAGTAGATTAAGGGGCAGATTTACTACTGGTTGAATTTCAAATTCAAAAAAAATTTGAAATTCGACCATGGGAATAGTTAGGGAATTAAAATCCTTCGAATTCGAAGAATTTTACCGCAATATGATTGGTTGAACGATCGAATGATAAAAATTCGATTGAACGATCAAATCCTTCAAATTTTTATAATTCGATCGCAATCCGGCAAAGCCACTTTGGCAGATTGAAACTGGCGACATGGGCAGTCGAATAAAAATTTAAAGGGGAAGTAATTCGATAGTCGTATATTCAGATAGATTTTTATTCAAATCATTTGATTCGATGGAATTTACTGAATTCACTGGTCGATTTTACCTAATTTGCATATTCGAAATTCGAATCTTTTCGTGCAACCATGTTAATGGGATTTGCTTTTTTTTTTTCTTTCTTGCAGTCTCTTCTGGACGAACCCAACCCAAATAGCCCAGCCAACAGCCAAGCGGCACAACTTTATCAAGAAAACAAACGAGAGTATGAGAAAAGGGTATCTGCCATCGTTGAGCAAAGTTGGAATGATTCCTAACAGATCACTGTGTTTCATCACTATCATTCTTTTTGTGTCTGATTTAAAACCCATAAAAGACCAATAAGGAGGCATCTGTAGATCATCGCACTAGTTTTAAGGATTTACATAGAGCGTTGTCCTTAAAAAAAGACAAAATCTTATTTCCCCCTCACCTTGTTTGGAAAATTTCAAGGCTTTCTCTACTAATGTACTTTTTATTGCATGGTATGCATGATATCAAATAAGTTATTGCTATATTTGTAATATAACCTATTTGTATTTTTCCCCCTCAATGTATAATGTTGCTGTGAAGATTTCATGGAAAAAAAATATACACATTTTGTAAATCTGTAACTTTTTCTCCCCATCCCCCACAAAAATGTTTCTTCTTTTGATTTTTGCAGCAAAATTACAGGTTTTTTTTTTTAAATACTATTTTAAAGTAAACTAGCTCACAAGTTAAGTATTAGCCGATTGTTCCATATTGTGAGTCTATACTAACAAGTGATTTTGAACTACTGTATAGACTGTACAACAATTAGAGGCACATTTTTTCAAGGGTCAAATTTTGAATTCATGTGAGCTTTTTTAAACTCCCTTAAATTTGAATATATTCAAAATTTGACTGACTTGGGGGGGTTATGTAATAAATAAAACAACCGACCCGAAAACTCAAATTCAATTTCTCAAAAAAAAAATACTTGATTGTCAGGAAGGCTACAAACTTCTCCAAATTGGTCACTGGACCTCTCCCATTGGCTTATACAGGAACTGGGCAGCTTTTAGGTGGCGAATAGTCGAATTCTTAAAGGGATACTGTCATCGGAAAACATTTTTTTCAAAATGCATCAGTTAATAGTGCTTCTCCAGCAAAATTCTGCACTGAAATACATTTTTCAAAAGAGCAAACAGATTTTTTTTATATTTATTTTTGAAATCTGACATGGGGCTAGAACTACTGTTAGTTTCCCAGATGCCCCCTAGTCATGTGACTTGTGTCTGCACTTTAGGATGGAACTACTTTTTGGCAGGCTATTATTTCTCCTGAAATTAAACTTTTTTTCATCTATTATAATATTGGCTTATGAAGCTACTTCTAACTTTGCCATAAAGTATTTGCATGATGCTTTTACATTACCTGTCTGATCCCCCATGTTCCCGTATGAGGGGGCTGCCATATTTGTCCATTAGCATTAGAAACTGTAACTAACAGGCTGAGATGGGACAGTCAGGTTGGCAAAGTCAGAGTGTTAGAGAGTCAGGCTTAGGAACTTCAACTAATAATTCTATACAAAAACAAACCTCTCTGCAAAAAAATTATCAACATGACTTATAGGTAACTTTTAATGTACATTCATATGTTAAAAGTCATTTTTAGTGTCAGTATCACTTTAATGTAACTGAATTAGTCTTAGTGGGACTTTTACTATTGAGTGTTGTTCTTAGATCCACCAGGGAGCTGTTATCTTGTGTTGGGCAGCTGCTAGCTCATTATCTTCCCATTGTTCTGTTGTTAGGCTGCTGGGTGGGGGAAAGGGAGGGGGTGATATCACTCCAACCTGCAGTAAAGAGTGACTGAAGTTTATCAGAGCACAAGTCACATGACTGGGGGCAGCTAGGAAACTGACAGTATGTATTAGCCCCATGTCAGATTTCATATTCTGTTTGCTTTTTTGAAAAATGGATTTCAGTGCAGAATTCTGCTGGAGCAGCACTATTAACTGATGCATTTTGAAAAAGACATGTTTTCCCATCCCTTTAAAGGGCCAGAATTTGATAAATCTCAAAAATCGTATTCAAAAAAAAAAAAAAACTCTGATGAAGTTTTGATAATGCCCTAGTTGAATTTGACAGTTTTGACCATAGAAATTTCAACCCTGCCCCATAGGGTTTTTAATGAGTCATTATACACTTGCATGAACCCCTATCTCTGATATCCCCGGAGAGGGTGGGGTAGGTATGAGTAAATAAATGAGCAAGGACAGGTGGACAGAAGAGGAATAGTTGTGCAATAATGTCACAGACAGGTTGTATGGAGCTGATAAAAAAAAAAAGTAATATGCTAACCTGAACCAAATCAATCTGCAAAGCACCAATGCAATGCGCCCCTCCAGTAAAAAATGAAAAGTACAATATTTTTTTTCAATAGTTCTTTTTGTTAGCAAAGCAAATGTGCGATAAACTAATAAGCACGGCATAAACTTTAAGGATGCACAAAATCCAGGATTTATCTTTTTTTCAGTAAGATTCAGATTTGCCCAAATGCAAGTGCCAGCCTGAAACCTTAAAGGGCACCTATTGGGGTAAAATGATACCCCCAACCAAAAGTGCGGGCTGATAGAGCCTGCATTCCGGTTGGGGGTTTCGCGGTTTTAAAAAAAAAATGCCCCTCGCAACCGCTAGCGGCCCCGCTCCGGGAGGGAGCTCCCCGAGCAAGCAGTCGTATCTCCATAGGCGCGCGTCTTAATGACGTCACGCACATGCGCAGAATTAAAAGCTGCCAGAATTGAGGCCGCTTTTTCATTCTGCGCATGCGCGCCTATGGAGAGATGGCTGCTCGCTCTGGGAGCTCCCTCCCGCAGTGGGGCCGCTAGCGCTTGCGAGGGGCATATTTTTTTAAAAAAAAAGTGAAACCCCCAACCGGAATGCAGGCTCTATCAGCCCGCACTTTTGGTTGGGGGTATCATTTTACCCCAATAGGTGCCCTTTAAGGGCACACAAAGCTACTGGGGGAGATTAGTTGCCCTGTGACAAATCGCTTCTTCTTCGGGTGCCTAATCTCCCCAAACTGCCTCCCTGCAAGCTAGAGTGTAAATCCCCGGCAGGATGGAACTTGGAATGCTGATTTTCCAAAGTTTCCTCGTGAGGCGACTTCAGTGATCCGAGTGCCATCCCGCCGGCGGGAAGGCTTTTCGGGGAGATTAGTCATCCAAATTAGAGATTATTAGTAGCTGGGTGACTAATTCTCCCCGAATTGCTTTGTGTGTCTCGTTTTGGGTAATAACTGTAGTTGTTTGGTTTTAAATGTCCCTGCCAGCATTAGGCTACCTGCACCAGGCGGGAGCTCCCAGTGCAAGCAGCCATGTCCGGTTGCATTTGATGTCATGCACAAAACAAGCAGTTCGGGGTAGATTTTCATTATGTGCATGCGAGTGACTGTACATAGCTGCTCGCAGCGGGAGCTCCCTTCCGGTGTGGGTAGTCTAGCGCTGGCATTTAAGAAAGAAAAATTGATATTCCCAACCAGAATGTGGGCTTTATTAGCCTGCACCTTTGGTTGGGGATAACATTTTTGCCCTTTAAAGGTGGCCATATGTGATTCCAAGTTTGCCAAGCAAGTGGATCTCTTCCTGCACTAACAATCGGCAGTTGCTGGATCCCTCCCATGGGCCAATAAACTGCTGACTTGGTCTGAAGGGGCCAACATGGCATGCTAATTTTTGCCTCAAGCCCTAGGATTACTCTGTTAAAATAATACAGCATTTGGCTCTGCTATGTATTAAAGGGGTTGTTCACCTTTGAGTTAACCTTTAGTATAATGTAGAGAGTGATATTCTGAGATAATTTGCAATTGGTTTTCATTTTTTATTATTTGTGGTTTTTGAGTTATTTATCTTTTTATTCAGCAGCTCTCTAGTTTGCAGTGTCAGCAATTTGGTTTCTAGGGTACAAATTAACCTAGCAACCCTGCATTGATTTGAATAAGAGACTGGAATATGAATAGGAGAGGGACTGAATAGAATGATAAGTGATAAAAAGTAACAATAACAATATATTTGTAGCCTTACAGAGCATTTGTTTTCAGATGGTGTCAGTGACCCCCATTTGAAAGCTGCAAAGAAACAGAAGAAAATTGCAAATCATGAAAAATAAATAATGAAGACCAATTGAAAAGTTTCTTAGAATTGGCCCTTCTACAACATACTAAAAGTTAACTTGAAGGTGAACCACCCCTTTAAGAGCTGGAGACTAAATTCTTAAGTTGAGGAGTGTCTGCAAAGCCAAAGGTTCACCAGAAGGCATCTATAAAAACTATACCCCCAAAACCATGTAGATGTCTATAAAAATATATTAAATAAGACCGTTCATAAGTAAAAACCCAGCTTTATGTACATAAACCATTTTTATTATAACACACATTTTAGTAGTTGTAATTAACACTGGGTAATCCTAAATAGAAAAATTGCTATTTTAAGATATAAGGGTCGTCCCCTGGGATCCTACGATTCACGGCCCTCACAAACTATACAGGTTAGGTCACATGAGCCAATTAACAGACAGAATTTTGTCTTTTCCGGTTACATTTAGAGCTGCAGTATTTCTGGTCAGGTGATCTCTGAGGTAACACAGAGAATATCATAAAATGGGGGGGCTCAATATAAAATATGTAAAAGGGCAATAAATACCAAAATATATAATATATATTCCAGTTTGGGAAGATTCTTTAATATGTGGTAAACTGTGTCACTTAAGTATTCATTTTAAGAGTAAAGTTTTTACTGTATTTGAAAGGGTGCTTATAGTATAGGCAAGGATGGATAATATATGGTATCTTGTTCTTGGATCTGATGCTGGCAAGGTTCTAAAGGGTTAAAGTCCAACAAACAACTTTTACAAGAACATTTCTTATATTTTCTAGAGGTGTATATTGCAATGGCAAATACTTGCTCTGCAAATTCGCTTGCGTTGGCTTCGCTAGCGTTCACCGCACTTCGCCAGGCGAATTTTCGCCAGCGCTACGCAAATTCACTAAAGAATTTACGCTCAGGTCGGCGAACGGTAGCGTAGTTGCGCTAGTGTTACTTCGCTAGGCAGAGCGCTGTTACGCTAGCGATGCCTAATTTGCATACAGCGCGAATTTCAAAGTATAATAGAAGTATATGTTACAGCCACTACATTCCACTACACAAGCCCAGGAAACCTTTAATAAATAAAATAAAGTTGTCCTATTGCCCTACATGTGCCCCCTGTATAGTTGAGTTCCCATATGTTAAGAAATGTAGGGGGGAAGGAGGGTAACCCCCCAAAATAAATTATCGATCTTTTTCAGACTATCACCCTACTATGCTAAAATACGCCGGAGTTTTTTTGGGACTTAGAAAAAAAATTTTTTTTTCAACCTCCCATCTATTGTATTGAACTTCGCCTGATCTTCGTGAATTTGCGAAGTTACGATCCTTCGTCAGTGAGCAACTTCGCCTGGCGTAAGGGTGCGAAAATTCGCCAGAGTCCGTGTTAGTGAATTTGCGAAGTTGTGAAATTACGCCACGCTGGCGAATTAGTGCTAGCATTAGACGCTTCGTGCTTTAGTGAATCTGCCCCTAAGTTCCCTTTCTTACTTCTGCCAAGCACGGCTAACATCTGTTCCATGCCAGCAGCCAAAGGTTCTAAATGCCAGAAATGCAAAAGTTACAAAATTATAATGTATTTTTTCAGCGCAGAAAATTACAATATTGGACAACCCTTCAACTATGAGTCAAATGGAGCGATCATGATTTAAAACATATCAAACCATGTATGCTTCTTGGGTATAGACATTTAGCACCTCACACCCTACTGAATGGCCAGCAGTTCTCCTGCCATCAACTAAAGGAATTCTGACATGCTTTTTATGATGTGTGTTTTATTTCTACATTACACTGCAAATAATTCACTCTACCATATAAAAGTCAATTCCTGAACCAGCAAGTGTATTTTTTTTTAGTTGTAATATTGGTGTGTAGGCTCCATCTCAGGTCATGTGCTTTCAGAAAGAGCCAGCACTTAAGGATGGAACGGCTTTCTGGCAGGCTGTTTCTCCTACTCAATGTAAATGAATGTGTCCCAGTGGGACTTGGATTTTACTATTGAGTGTTGTTCTTAGATCTACCAGGCAGCTGTTATCTTGTGTTAGGGAGCTGCTATCTGGTTACCTTCTCATTGTTCTGCTGGGGGGTGATATCACTCCAACTTGCAGTACAGCAGTAAAGAATGACTGAAGTTTATCAGAGCACAAGTCACATGAATTGGGGCAGCTGGGAAACTGACAATATGTCTAGTCCAATGTCAAATTTAAATATAAAAAAAATCCATTTGCTCTTTTGAGAAACAGTTCTCCGTGCAGAATAGTGCTGGAGGAGCACTATTAACGGACACTTTTTCCCATGACAGTATCCCTTGAATGATGCTTTTTTTGCCAAATTATACCAGGCTGAAATACACACTGTATTACATTAATTGACCGAAGAGAACTACAGACGATTGCAGTCCGTTTTTGACGCATCCGACGCTGCATGTTAAGTCCCATGCGACAAAATCAAGGCAACTAATAGAAAGCCGGATGTGACCATGAAGATTTTCATTCATCCAGGTCATGGTATATCCGATATAAGTAATGCTAAAACACCTGGACTTGCTGAGTAATTAATTATTGAAGACGTTTCACTACTCATCCGAGCAGCTTCTTCAGTTCAGTCGGATGGTGTTGCACGACTGTTGGATGAAAATGCTGCGTCTTCATCAGGTAGACCTGTCGCGTCAGATCAACCTTACGACACCATCCGACTTTCTATTAGTTGCCTTGATTTTATCCCATGCGACTTATTGCTATAACCCATAGCAACAAATCAGTGATTAGCTTTTCAGCCAGCCACAAAAAGAACAGTGAAAGCAAACAACAGATTGCCAGGCCAGCTTGGCAGCTTATTGACCTGCTCGATCGACATCTCGGCCAAAGCCGTCCAGACGTTTGGTATGATCTTGTCAGACGAGGACTGCATTGGCACGTTGATCCTTGCCCTTTGGGTTTATTAGCACCTCCATGTGATGCGGTTGCTGGTACACTGTACTGGAAGATTGACAGCAGTCCTACATGCTCACGATGCATAATTATGGGCCTACTTTAACACTTCAGACTTTTAAATGAGGTCAGTGACCACCCCCCAAGCCACACCACTGTCTTACCACCTGTAAGACTGGCATGTAAAATGGACCAGATGGGCTAATAGCTGCTGTGGACCAAGATTGTGGCAAATAAGTTGATTTTTTTTTAAAAGACTTTAATTAACAGTCCTCATAAAAAAACATGTTTTTCACATTTCTGCTAGTGATTAAAATATTTTTTAAAAAAAGTTAAAATGCTTGTCAGCTGAAGTTGTTTTGTGCTGAACTAAGCAGCCAAGTCGATTTGTTTGAAGTGGGAAATCTGTGTGGATGCGCAATACAGCTTTCACGGGTGACCCAGAAGCCAAAGGAGTGGTTCATGTTGTCGGCTACTGATTGCGCTGGAAAACAAAGAAGAGTTACAGATTACTTATGAAGGCTGTTAGAAATGCAGCTTTATACACACTTCTGCACCTAAATAACACAGGCCAAACCATTAGGCTTTTAAAGGGATCCTATCATGGGAAAAAAAAAAATTTCAAAATGCATCAGTTAATAGTGCTGCTCCAGAAGAATTCTGCACGGACATCCATTTCTCAAAAGAGCAAACAGATTTTTTTTTTATATTTCATTTTGAAATCTGACGTGGGGCTAGACAGTCAATTTCCCAGCTGACCCAAGTCATGTGACTTGTGCTCTGATAAACTTCAATCACTCTTTACTGCAAGTTGGAGTGATATCACCCCCTCCCTTTCCCCCAGCAGCCTAACAACAGAACAATTGGAAGGTAACCAGATAACAGCTCCCTAACACAAGATAACAGCTGCCTGGTGGATCCAAGAACAGCACTCAATAGTAAAACCCAGGTCCCACTGCGTACTATTCAGTTACATTGAGAAGGAAAAACAACAGCCTGCCAGAAAGCAGTTCCCTCCTAAAGTGCTGGCACAAGTCACATGACCAGGGGCAGCTGGGAAATTGATAAAATGGCTATCCCCATGTCAGATTTCAAAATAGAATATTAAAAAATCTGTTTGCTCTTTTGAGGAATGTATTTCAGTGCAGAGGTCTACTGGAGCAGCACTATTAACTGATGACAGTTTCCCTTTAAGTACAGATATGGGATCCTTATCCAGAAAGCTCTGAATTACGTAAAGGCCGTCTCCCAGAGACTCGATTTTATCAAAATGTACCTTTTTTTTTTTTTTTTAAATATTTCCTTTTTTCTGTAATAATAAAGTAGTAACTTTTGTTTGATCCCAACTAAGATATAATTAATCCTTATTGGAAGCAAAACCAGCCTATTGGATTTATTTAATATTTACAGGTTTTCCTAGTATATGTGATGTATCATGAGGGTAAGGAGGGAAAGGGATCCATTATTCAGAATGCTCGTGACCTAAGGTCTTCTGGATAACAGGTCCCATACCTGTGCAAAACGGTAGACATTTTTAATGAAAGTGTATTGGAGATGGATTCCTTTTTCATTAAAGAAAGTAAAAATGGGATTTTATTTTTTGGCCTTTACACCCCCTTTAAAGAGGTTGTCAGATAGATCCCCAGAAATAATGACTTTTTCCATTTAAGGTCTATTTTCTATTTGTAACCATTTTTCTAATATTGAAGTGTAAAGTGTAATTTTTCACCTTCTAAAGCAGCTCTGGGAGGCAACTGTTCTAAACGGATACATTTAATGGATACATTTCTTATCTTTGTCCCTGCTGAGCAGAATCTCTGGGTTACATTACAGGCAGCTGTTAGAATTGATACAATAGTTGCTAATACTCCAGAGATGCTGCTGAGAAATGCATCAATTAAATGTTGCAAAATTGTATCAGTTTAGAGTGCACCTGAATTACTGAGCTGCCAGACTCAAATACCACAGACACCAACATTCAACTTTACACTTAGATTTTGGGAAAACGGTAAAAAAGAAATAATGGAAAGTAATTGAAAAAAAAGTCTATTTATGGAGAACAATCTGAAAACAACTGAACAGAAAAAAAAAAAAAAGTGTTTGGAAGGTGAACAACCCCTTTATAAAGGGCACCTGTTGGCTAAATAGATTATACCTAACCAAAATTGGCGGGCTAATAGAGGCCGATTTCTTCGACAAGCATAATATCATAGGATATTGCGATTCTTAATCTTTTTCATCATAAAGTCAGATATCCCTGGTTAATAAAACATTTAGTAGAACTAAAGTTTTAAACCACCAGTGATTCTAACTGGATACACGGCCCGGTGCTTCTGTTCACTAAAAAAAACTGCACTGGCCCCCAGGGTATTTCTGTAGACGCTCCTCGCTGCCATCTTTTTCCATATATAATTCCAGTTTTAGCAGATGCAAGCACAGTACTTAACCAAGCTTATAACACAAAAGCCCAGCTTTATCATTCTACTGCACATGCACCTGCCGGGCCAGGAGAAAAGAAAGTCAGAAAAGGAAGGGAATAAGCATCTACACCTGGCCGAGCATCAGTTCAGTGATAACCGGTAACCGATTGTAATCACTGGGAGGTGCCTAACACTTGGGCATCCCCACCTTTAGCTCTTCTTTGAAAAGAACCCAATAGCTGAACGCAGCAACTGAAAAACATTTGTACAAACATAAATTTCTGTACCTGTTTCATTATTTCATCTCTAGTTGTAAAATGTGGAGCATCTTCCACTACAATGCCTTCCGCCATACCAAAGACTTTTTCCAAAAGTTCATTGCTGTAACTGATGGAAAAAAAAAAATAATTATATATAAATAAATAAAATATCTTTCTTCATGTTCAATAAAATTACACACAAGGCTCCCCTGTGCTGCCCTAGGCCCTGGACCTCTTCAAGCCCATTGGCCCCTGCACAGTGACGTAGCAAGAAGTACACAATTTTTTGCATAATAAAAGAATAAATAATTCATTATACAGGTACGGGAAATGTAATCAAGAAATCTTGGGACCTGGGGCTTTCTGGATAATGGCTTTCTGTAACTTGGATCTTCATACTTTAAGTCTACTAGAAAATCATGTAGGCATTAAATAAACCCAATAAGTTGGTTCTGCCTCCAATAAGGATTAATTGTACCTTAGTTGGCATCAAGAACAAGGTAGTTTTATTATTACACAGAAAAAGGAAATCATGTGGATTATTTCATTTTAATTGAGCGCATAGGAAACTGTCTGGATGACGGGTTTCTGGATAACTGATCCCATGTCTGTATATATTTATATAGTCCAATGGGTAGCCAGCACTCTCGTATAGAGGTTTAAATTGCCTGGGTGTAGTATCAAAAATTTCACAAGCAAAAAGGATCCACACACTCAGGTCTTATATGGAACTAAAAAATGTTTTATTATAATAAAACATTTTTTAGCTACATACAAGACCTGAGAGTGCGGATCCTTTTTGAGAGATAGATCCTTTTTGAGATCTATATCTCTCTCTCTCTGAAGTGCTGGCTTCTTCCAATGTTTGAAGAATCAGCTAGCTTTGAATCCGTTAGCTTGCAACATTGTTTCAAGGAGTGCAGAGAATCTAAACAGCCATAAGGGTACTGCTTTTTTTTTTTTTTTTTACATTACATTTTCATATTACCACCATAAGTAAATTTAATAAATATTGAAAAGTTGCTTAGAATTACATTTTATTTTAACTTTGCAAAAAAAAAAAAAAATACTTTTGGTATCCTTTAAATTAATTCGGTTTGATGGAGAGCGTGATTGATATTCTAAGACTATTTGCAGTTGGTTTTCATTTATTATTATTTGTAGGGATGCACCAAATCCACTGTTTTGGACTTGGCAAAACCCTTGAATTCATTGCAAAAGATTTGGCCAAACCGAATCCGACCCCTTATTGCATTTAATTTGTGAGGGAGGAGGGTGAAAGAAACTTTTTTCTTTTTACTTGCGATGAAAAGCCGCATGCGTTTAAGGAATCGGCTCGGCCAGGCAAATGGATTCACCCAAACCCTGCTGAAAAAAGGTCGCGTCCAAACCCTGCTGATAAAGGTCGCGTCCAAACCCTGCTGATAAAGGTCGCGTCCAAACCCTGCTGATAAAGGTCCTGTCCAAACCCTGCTGATAAAGGTTGAATCCTGAATTCAGTGCATCCCTAATTATTTGTGGATTTTGAGTTATTGAGTGTTTAGTACACGTCTCTCTTGTTTGCAATCTGGTTGCTAGGGTCCAAATTACCCTAGCAACGATACACTGATTTGAACAAGATACTGAAATATGAATAGGAGTGAACAGGAAGACGAGTAATAAAAAGACAGCAGAACGAACGGGGGGAGCAGGTGGTGAGATTGGACCCTCTGGCAGCTCACACATAGCTAATGACACATACAGAGGGGGTGAGGGGTCCCAGCTGCACGTTCCACACCAGCGCCAACCTCTAGTTACATTACTGTAAAAAGCAGCCATAAATGTGTAGCCTCACAGAGCTTCTTTTTTTTTTTTTAATGGGGTCAGTGATCCCCATTTGAAATCTGGAGAGAGCTCAAAGCAGAGGACAAAAACTTAATAAATAAATAATTAAGACCAATAAAGAAGTTGCTTAAAATGGTCCTTTCTATAACATACTAAAAGTTGCCTTAAAGGTAAGCGACCCCTTTAAAAGAGAAACGCATGAATGAGAGCTCTGGGTGACAGCGTCCATATCCACTATATATAGAGTAAATATAAATACAGAGCACGATGTACGTTCTTATAAGTGCCCAGAGAGATCGTGTAGCCCAATAGAAGAAACAATCACGCTACTGTGCTGCTAATTCAACATTACCGGCAGCCCATGAACACGTGGTTAGCCCAGACCATAGATAACGCCAGCAGTTGATCTAGCTCGCTCTCATCCTGGAAATGCTGCAGGTTTCTAATTAGAAACTCTTCTCTCGCTCGCCATTGCTTATCGCTCTCTGAGAAGCTTTGAAATTTCCTGACCAACTCAGCCGCCATATTGTGTACGGATATCAGCTACTGCGCGAAACACTTGCCGACTTCCTGCGTCCGGGCAGGAAAGGAATCCCCCACTTCCGTTTCCAGGTCTATGGTTACTTTATCGTGGAGGACTTCATTAACTCAGCTGTTGGCGGATTCAGTGACGTATGCGAGGGAGACAAAGAAGTGAGCAATACAATGGTACTCCAGGGTTGCCGGGGTTTATTTTCAAAACGAGCAAAAGTCAACTACAAAACTAGCCAAGAGGCACTTCAAACGAAGTATCCCCCTTCAAAAAAAGTTCTAAAATAAATGAATATTTAAAAATACACCTGTTTCACATATTTTTCCATGAAGCAATATGGTGCAGATTCACTTGTCACCAGTAGGGTTGCCACCTTTTCTTGAAAAAAGTACCAGCTTTCCCATGTATTTATCTTTTTTTTCCTATTAATAACCATACCTCACAAGTGTCCCTTTTCTATGGACAGTCCCTCTTCTGACAGCCCAACATGCAGTCCCTCATTTGTACTGGGAAGTCCCTCTTTTCTCTGCACTAAACAACCATAAAAAGAAAGAACATTTCCAACTTAATTGGCTTTTGGCAGAGAGCCCAGAACCAGTAGGGTTGCCACCTTTTCTTGAAAAAAATACCGGCCTTCCCATGTATTTATCTTTATTTTCCTATTGATAACATTGGGATCAACCATCAAAAATACCGGCCAGGCCGGTAAAATACTGACCCTAGTTGCCACCTTTTCTTGAAAAAAAATACCGGCCTTCCCATGTATTTATATATTTTTTGCCTCCCAAGTGTCCCTTTTTTGGCAGGACAGTCCCTCTTTTGACAGCCCAACCTGCAATCCCTCGTTTGTACTGGAAAGTCCCTCTCTTTTCTCTGCACTGAACAGCCACCAAAAGAAAGAAAAGTTCTTACTCAATTGGCTTTTGGCAGAACACCTAACAGGTGCAAATAAGATACTTTGCAACAATTTTGAGATAATAATTGTAACAGTTTAGATAAGGAGAAATATTTTCAGACTTTCATAGCCTGGCAAATTTTGTAATATGAACATGGTAATTAGGGGGGGGTGACCACAACATGGGCGTGGCCAACCGATTTGCTGCACTATGTGCGGAAAAAAAAATTTTGTCCCTCTTTTTACTTTCAAAATGTTGGGAGGTATGCATAACATTGGGATCAACCATCAAAAATACCGGCCAGGCTGGTAAAATACAGACCAGGTGACAATCCTACCAGTAGGGTTGCCACCTTTTCTGGAAAAAAATACTTCCTTCCTATATACTTATCTTGTTTCCCTATTAATAACATTGGGCATTGGGCTCAACCATCAGTTTTACTGGCCAGGCCTGTAAAATACCAGCCAGGCGGCAACCCTAGTCACCAGGGGTGTCATTACAGAGAGGGGATGGGGCCCCATGGTGGCCTTATAAATGTACAGTTTCAATAAATATTGATAAAACAGGTTAACCTCTAGACATTTTGGTGGCCAGCAGATTTATGCCCCAAAATTGTCTGAATTTAAGGAAAGTCACCAGAAAATGTGAGAATGCTTAAAGGAGAATCCAACCTGTAATGAAAAAACCCTCCCCAGTGTAGAAACCCCCTCCCTCCTCTCCCCCAGGCAAAAGCCCCAAATTTTTTACTTACCCCATCTGCAGATTTGTGGCACGGGTAGAGTTGCCACCTGGCTGGTATTTTACCAACCTAGCCGGTAAAACACCTGCCAAGGCCGGGGCCAGTATTACAAATTTACCGGCAATGTT
>CM044436.1:9377659-9394031 GCA_024363595.1 Xenopus borealis | reverse complement strand
GTGCAATAATGAGAATCCTCCTGTGATGGCCGATTACAGGTCTATCTGACCTGCAGCACTCTATGAGCTCTCAGACATACCCTTGATTTCGTTGGTTTGGTAAGGCATCTATTTATTCCAACATTTATTTTTCATATATTGTGTAATGGCATACAGAGAGGTCTGATTAAAAGTGTTTGTGTAGAACGGTAGCACCGACTCTGCAGCTTGCTATATGGTATATATTTCTTTTCTTTGTGTATCGGCTGTTTGCCGAATGCGCCTATACTTTGTTTTTATTTTCATTTGAATAGTGGACAGGTCGGCCTGTATTTTGTAATTTCTGTCATGGGTCCACTTTACACAATGTATCAATGTGTTCCTTATACTGCTGTAGGTTTTCCGTTACAGTGGTACTATATCGTTTGCTCTACATGATTAATATATTTCACTGAGGTATGCTATTACACAGTAGACCAGGCCCGGACTGGCAATCTGTGGGTTCTGGCAAATGCCAGAGGGGCTGCTATAAGGTGCCATAGAAAATCAGTAATTAGTGGGCTGGTGGGGCTGTTTGGGCCTCTTTGTGGGCTGTTTGGGCCTCTTTGTGGGCTGTTTGGGCCTCTTTGTGGGCTGTTTGGGCCTCTTTGTGGGCTGTTTGGGCCTCTGTGAACCTGAAATGGCAGGACCTATTCCAATTCTCAGTCCAGACCTGCAGCAGACCCTTGGAGTTCATATTTAGGGAGGTTTACCATTGTATGTAAGAAATTGTTGAGATAATTGCGGCAAATCACATATTTTTAGGCAATTTTCAGAAAAAGCATAGCTCTGCAGGTAGTTTGGAGCAGAAAGACATAAGTACCCATTTTGGGTTCTTGCAGCTGATTATGAAATCAGGTCCTACTATTTCTGTGAGATTGCATAAACTAATTGGTGGGATCAGTGGCAAATAGAATCATTTCATGTAAATCAAATTATAAATGAGAACATGGGCCAATGTGCTGCCAAAAAATATTGGCCTGTTTATGGGCATAATAAGTTTTGAAAATAGCAAATATTCCAGTATGACTAATGATCCGTTCGTAATACCTGGAATCCTTTCAGATAGCAACAGAGATCACTGCGATTAGCCATTGGACCAGGGTTGAACTGGGGGATCCAAAAGCCTACCAGGCCCTGACCGTAAGGGCCCACTTTCGTCTAACCCAGTGTCAAACTCCCGTGTTCATGTTCCCATGCCCACTCTCAATGTGCCACCTGCCCTTTCAATGCACTGCATGTCCCCAACACACCTCCTACCTGCCCCTCAATAGCTTGTACTGCCATCTTCTTCCTCTAAAAACTTGCTGAAGGGGGTAGACATGGATTAGAGGGGCCATGAATTTGTAGACAGCAATGAAATATTTGTTTTTCCATTAGAAATATTAGCAGTTTTTTTCCATGGTGATGGGCAGAGGGGATCTTCTGTCACTCTGGTTTATTACTTTGACTCAGTTATACTTTGGTCTGGCAGCTGTTCTGACTTTATCTTCATATTCCTGAAACCCAAGACCCTATATTCCAGCATCATTTTTAAAAACTTACATATTCTTTCTGGAAACGTTTTCTGTCGTAGGATATGGTAATATAATAACATTGAAATTTCAGTTTTATTTGACCCAAAAAAAAAAGTCTACACTTGTTTTGTTGATGAAGGGGTTTGGAAACCTGTAATATTCCATAAATGCTGCAGTTTGTCAGTCTTCCTTTGATTATTCTTTTACTAATTATGTATGAATAAGAAATACAGATGCCCCATAGTGCAAAAGTGCTTTAATGGATACCTAAAGAGAAGCTTTCATAGTAAAAAAAAAAATAGGTTACAGTCATCACGTTCTGGAATTATGAAACTTTGTAAATATTATGTACTAGACATTAAGCCGGTTAAATTAACGGGCGCTAGAACATATGTAGTCAAACATTTATAAAAACAGAATTGTTGTAGGCGAATTTTCTCACTAACGTGCGAATTCAGACTATCACCCACAATGCTAAAACACACCACAGCGTAAGGGTGCAAAGTTGCTCGTCTATCTACTTTGCTAGCATAAATTATCACTCAATGGGAATTGAACACTAACAGCACTGGTCAGAGGCATTTACCTTATACACTTCACCACAGGCTTCCATTGTCTCTATTCTAAGTAGTGGTACTGATAGCATTAGCTAGTGATTGGCGACCTCTAGTGGCCAAAACTGGTAAATTCGGTAGCGCAATTCCACGGACACAGGGACTGGACGCAGAGACACTTGAACTTTATTATATAGAATTAAACATTCTGTTCAATCATGTCACTATCCCTCTTGCAGTGGGATATGCAGATTCAACACTACAAAAAGCAGTTGGTATAGTTATATAGTTAAATTGGTTGAAAAAAGAGTTTTAACCCCTCCAAATGAAACCCAGCAAAGTCATCAACAGAATCGGCCATCTCATCACCATCAGGCAGGGTATTCACCAACCTCATTGTACTCACTGTAAAGAACCACCTACATTGCTTCAAATCAAAGTAAGTTTTCTTCTAGTCTGAAGGGGTGGCCTCTAGTGCAGGGTGGCCTCTCTTTATGGGTAAAAATGTCCCCTTCTTTATGTCTATAATGTCCTCTAATGTACCTGTAAATTCTAATCATGTCTCCTCGCAAATATCTTTTTTTTTCAAGAGAAAATATAGTAAGTTAGTTAGTTAGAAAAAAAGACGCATTCATCAAGATAACATGCCTAAATTCTAGTTGCCTTTAAAGGGTAATCCAACCCCCTGGAACTAGCCCCCCTCCCTCCTCCCCCCCTGCCTACCTCTCCCCCCAGGCTATTGCCCCTAAGTTGCTATTTACCCCTCTGTGTAAGTCCCCTCCAGCAATGTTCACAGGGGCCATCTTCTCTTCAAACTGCTTCTTCCTGGATCCGTCGGCGGTGCATGCGCAGTAGGACGCTGGTACTACTGTGCATGCTCACAAAATTCAGGAAATTCGCTGATTGAACTAAGTGAACTTTATGCACATGCGCCGCCGATGGAGCAGCATCCAGGAAGAAGCCATTGGAAGAGAAGATGGCCCCTGTGAACTTCGCTGGAGGGGACTTACACAGAGGGGTAAGTAGCAACTTAGGGGCAATAGCCCGGGGGGAGGAGGGAGGGGGCCTACGGGGTGGGGGGAGGGGTTAGCACCTGAGGGGTTGGATTCCCCTTTAAGGGGAAAAAAAATCCTTCCTGTCTCCATGATGGCAGATTGACAAATCCCTAGATCAACTTGTACTATGCGCTATCTTCCATAACCCTGTATTCCCTCACTTGCTAAACACCATCCAACCCCTTCTTATACCTATCTAATGTATCAGCCTGTACCACTGATTCACTTCCCTCCCTGTAACACCCCTTTCCCTCCTTTCCTCTAATCTCATTGGCTCCCTCCTGTCTGCTGGGAGGAGCTACTGGTGAATAAAGCATCCAACCCCTTCTTATACCTATCTAATGTATCAGCCTGTACCACTGATTCAGGGAGAGAATTCTACATCTTCACAGCTCTCTGAATATTTAGACAAAACCTTCTTTCTTCTAATCGGAATGGGTGGCCTTGCGTCAGCTGGAAAGACCTACTGATAAAGCATAAGAGAGATTATTATATGATCCCCTTATATATTTATACATAGTTATATCACCCCTTAAAGAAGAAAGTAAACCCTGTCGGCATGCCCGGACTGGTCATCTCTTAGTTAAGGCAAATGCCTGATGGGCCGTTTCCTTTAAAACATAAATGGGACTCTTACCAAAAAAATGCTAATTAAGTCCACCTTTAATATGTAAATGAGCTGCCCCCACAACCATTTCAGCTGTCAACAAACTTAATAATAGAACAAACAGCCTGGCATCAGATGTGGAGAGACACAGGAGACATACTAATCACTGCTCTAACTACAGAGCATGCCTCGCCATCTAGTGGAACTGTAGGGGAAATGCACACAGGTATGTAAGGTCACAGAAGGCCCGTGAGTTTTTCTGGTTGCGTCAGTAAAGAGTAGGGTTGCCACCTGGCCGGTACCATACAAGCGGATCTCACCATGTATGGCCACCTTTACTCTATGGGAACCTGTCATAGAGACCATGCTATGATCACTAGTTCCTTAATGCTCATAGTGAATAGAGTACCCCCTCTTGTTACCAAGGGGTTCCATGACCATATAAAAACTAAAAACACGAGGCCGAAGGCAGAGTCATGAAACTCCGAGGTAACTTCTAATATCCTCATATTTTGCAACTGGGGGTACTTTATTTATTATAATACACGAGTTTCAGTGAGTCATGTGACAGAAATTACATCAGAACTCACCATTTATAACCGATGACATCAGAACTCACCGATATAATTTACAAGATATGAGGTTCCCTGATGCTACAGGGCTGTTTAATTATTAAATTCTGATGCTATTTGCACTGGCGTCTGTGCTGCCATGTAGTCATTATCTGTATTAATGACTAATCAGCCTTATATTGTGACTATATTTCTATGACACTATGGGGCAGATTTATAATTGGTCGTATTTCAAATTTAAAAAAATTTGAAATTCGATCATATGAATAAAGGGAAGTAAAATCCTTCGAATTTGATCGAATTAGAAGGATTTTACCGCAATTCGAACGATAGAATAAAAAAAATTTGAATGATCAATTCGAAAGATTTAATCAATCTAATTTTTTTATTCAATCAAAACTAATGATTCCCAATATTTTATACAACCAAAACTTGCCTCCAAGCCAAGAAATAAAAAAATAAGCACCTGCTTATTCCGGTGCGAGTAAGCCAGCGCCTGCAGGGGGCAATATTTTTTTTTTTTTTTTTTTAAACTACTAGTACCCCAAACTGGAATGCACCTTTGGTTTGGGTTTTTTTTCTGCCCCATAGGTGCCCTTTAACACATAGAATGCACCCAACCCATAAAAACAAACATATTTTATTTATAGTATTTGGTTATGAAGAAAAAGGTACATTCATTTAAATGTATATCCAATTACATTTGAGCACATTTAAAAACCCATATTAAATGAAAGTCTCTGTTACATTTTCTTGGTATAGTTTTTAAATTCAGCAAATTCAAACAGTTTTTGTTCTTGTTGAAAGAGACAGAAAGCCCAAGAACAAATAATACAAATGTAGTTTAAATGAAAACAGTTTTTTAAACAACCAAAGCCATTTCAACATATAATCAAGCATAATTATCTAGAGAATTTATATTTTGAGCGTATAACTGCCAAGTAAGGCTTTTTTGGGTGGTTAAAAAAAAGGGTTGTTGTTCATAAAAACCATCGTCCTAAACTCTTCATAATTTCAACTCCAAGATAAGCAGAGAGTAAGTAGTCCAACAGGCCTGCAGTCGATAGGCCAATAAGAATCCAAAGAATCGTGGCGCTGGCGTACATAGGTTTTAGCCTGTGATCAGAAAAGTTAAATTGATAATAAAAAACAATAATATAAGAATATATCTACAAATACTGATAGACCATGTTAAATTATATTTAAAGGAATAGTGCCAGCTTTAATAGAACTTTTTTTCACCATATTAGAGGTACAGAGTACATAAAGGAAAATACAATTACAAAACATATACAGGAAACCCGTTATCCACCTCTGGTAAAATTTTAAATTGTCTATTGAAAAAAAAAAAAACTCTACAAAATTCAGAAATTCGAATTTAAATAAATAGGCATCCTTGTGTTTGAGCTCCGTGCTCAATCAGCCCTTACCTTCCTTGAGCAGATTCAGCATAGCCATGAAAATAGGCATATCTTGTATACAGGTACAACAAACCAAAGACTGAAGCCGTTCCTGAAAACAAAAATAAGATACAATAATTCAGCATTTTCAGTGTCACATTTTCAAGGATTTAAAGGGGTAAAAACTTCTGCACCTTAAACATGGTTTACTGAGATTTTTTAAAGGAAAACTATACCCCCCAAAATGAATACTTGAGCAATAGTTTATATCAAATTAAGTGTCATTTTCAAGAACTTAATTGGGGGGAATTTAGTATGTAATGCCTTGATGGACCCTTGAGATAGCCTGAAACAGTGTGTAAGTTTGGTGTGTATTGTGCCACTGTAACTAAATATTACAGTATATATGCAGGTATGGGATACTGTATATACTGTGCAATATTGAAAAGCCAAAACAATAGAACCTCCGTTTTATGTTTTATCATAGGACCAGAAGAAAAAAAAGGTGTAAAACCCAGAAAAATGTAAAATCAGGGAAATTTATTGTGTGTAATACATACAGGTAGGTCCATAAATATTTGGACAGAGACAACTTTTTACTAATTTTGGTTCTGTACTAACTAAACAACTCAGATGCAGTTGAACTGCAGACTTTCAGCTTTAATTCAGTGGGTTGAACAAAAAGATGTGAGGAACTAAAGCCTATTTTTAACACAATCACTTCATTTCAGGGGCTCAAAAATAATTTGACAAATTAAAAAAAACTGAAAATAAAAAATTAATTTCTAATACTTGGTTGAAAACCCTTTGCTGGCACTGACAGCATGAAGTCTTGAACTCATGGACATCACCAGATTCTGAGTTTCCTCCTTTTTAAGTGCTCTGCCAGGCGTTGAACGTTTTTTTTGTGGGCCTTTCTGTTCCGAAGTTTAGCTTCAACAAGTGAAATACATGCTCAATTGGGTTCAGATCAGGTGACTGACTTGGCCATTCAAGAATATTCCACTTCTTTGCTTTAATAAACTCCTGGGTTGCTTTGCCTGTATGTTTTGGGTCATTGTCCATCTGTATTATGAAACGCCTCCCAATCAATTGGACTGGATTTGAGCAGACAGTGTCTCTGAACACCTCAGAATTCATTTGGCCTCTTCTGTCCTGTGTCACATCATGGATAAACACTAGTGTCCCAGTGCCACTGGCAGTAGGGTTGCCACCTGGCCGGTATTTTACTGGCCTGGCCGGTATTTTTGATGGCTGATCCCAATGTTATTAATAGGAAAAAAAGATAAATAAATATATAGGAAGGCCGGTATTTTTTTTTAGGAAAGGTGGCAACCCTAACTGGCAGCCATGCACGCCCAAGCCATCACAATGCCTCTCAAATGTTTTACACATGATGTGGTATGCTTTGGGTCTTAAGCCTTTTACATACTTTTTTCTTGCCATCATTCTGGTAGAGGTTGATCTTGGTTTCATCTGTACAAAGAATGTTTTTCCAGAACTGTGTTGGCTTTTGTAGAAAGTCCAATCTAGTCCAATCTAGCCTTTCTATTCTTGAGGCTTATGAGTGGCTTGCACCTTGTAGTGCACCCTCTGTATTTACTTTCATGCAGTTTTCTCTTTACGGTAGACTTGGATATCGACACGCCTACCTCCTGTTCACTTGTTTGGTTGTTGTGAAGGGTTTTCTCTTCACCATGGAAATGATTCTTGATCATCCACCACTGTTGTCTTCTGTGAACGTCCAGGCAGGCCCGGACTGGCAATCTGTGGGTTAGGGCAAATGCCAGATGGGCTGCTATAAGGTCCCATAGAAAGTCAGTATTTAGTGGGCTGGTGGGCTGTTTGGGCCTCTATGTGGGCTGATTGGGCCTCTGTGTACCTGAAATGCCAGGGCCTATTTTGATTCTCAGTCCAGTCCTGCGTCCAGGTCCTTTTGCGTTGCTAAATTCACCAGTGCTTTCTTTCTCAGGATTTACCAAACTATAGATTTTGCCACTCCTAATATTGAAGCAATTTCTTGGATGGGTTTTTTTCTGTTTTTGCAGCTTAAGGATGGCTCGTTTCACCTGCATGGAGCTCCATTGACTGCACATTGTCTGTTCACCCTGTCAAATCAACTCCAGGGCTTTTATCTGCTTCATTGATAATGACATACTAAAAGAATTGCCCCCACCTACCCATGAAATAGCTTTTGAGTCAATTGTCCAATTACTTTTAAGCCCCTGAAATGAAGTGATTGTGTTAAAATAAGTCTTTAGTTCCTCACATTTTTATGTAATTGTTTTGTTTGAATTAAAGCTGAACGTCTGCAGTTCAGCTGCATCTGAGTTGTTTCATTTAAAATTCATTATGGTAATGTACAGAACCAAAATTAGTAAAAAGTTGTCTCTGTCCAAATATTTATGGGCTTAACTGTAGGTGGGACCTCAATCAACAATGTAAATGAGGGGTAAACTTAAAATCAGAGGATGTAAAATTTAGGTTTCACTCTAATAATCTCCATATGGTAAACAACAGCAACATGTCTGACATTGCTCTGAGAATCATCTTAGCATTTCTCAACTTGCTTAATTAATTTTTTTAGTTCTCTTCCCCCCGAAATGCCTGTCGTTGTGACTTAATATTTATACTAAAATAGATTGATCTTCACACAGAACTTGCTTACCCTGGTGAAAAAATAATCCAGACACCCAGAGAACTGAGATAAACAGAGAAAAATATTCTGAACAATTCAATCTGTGGAAAAGAAAATGGCAGAAAATAGGTCACATTGAATAACAATGGAAGGACATATTATGGGCTACACTGGAGAACATTTGAAGAAAATATTTTTTTTTATTTTAAATTGGATTGATTTATGGTAAATGTTAAATGGATCACAAAGGAACATAAATCACAATGCAGAACACCAGTTCACCATCTGACTTTATTCATTCAGTTAAAACCATTACACCTAATGGATTTCATGCACAGCACATAATCTTGACCCTACATGCCAAACTTTCTGTTGTTTTTTTTGTCTGAGAAATTCAGTTACCAGAGATCATTGAGGTAAAATACAAAGTTTATTTGACATGAGTTCCGGGAATTCTGAGGTCAACTTGAATCAGAACCTAGAACAAAGTTCTCACAGATAATTACTAGTACTTATCTGTCATCTACTGTGTATCTTTTGCTTGAATGACTCCCCCCCCCCCCCCCCCCATGGCTACACATCAGCTTGTTTATATAAAATATAGTAGTACTTATCAGTCATCTACTGTGTATCCTGTGCTTGAATGGCTTCCCCCATGGCTACACATCAGCTTGTTTATATAAAATATAGTAGTACTTATTTGTTATCTACTGTGTATCCTGTGCTTGAATGGCTTCCCCCATGGCTACACAGCAGCTTGTTATATAAACTATAGTAGTACTTATCTGCTGTGTATCCTGTTCTTGAATGGCTTCCCCCATGGCTACACAGCAGCTTTTTTATATAAACTATAGTAGTACTTATCTGTTATCTACTGTGTATATTGTGCTTGAATGACTGCACCCATGGCTACACAGCAGCTTGGTTATTATAGTAGTACTTATCTGTTATCTACTGTGCATCCTGTGCTTGAATGACTGCATCCATGGCTACACAGCAGCTTGTTTATATAAACTATAGTAGTACTTATCTGTTATCTACTGTGCATCTTGTGCTTAAATGGCTGCCTCCATGGCTACACACCAGTTTGTTTATATAAACTATAGTAGTACTTATCTGTTATCTACTGTGTATCCTGTGCTTGAATGGCTGCCTCCATGGCTACACACCAGCTTGTTTATATAAACTATAGTAGTACTTATCTGTTATCTACTGTGTATCCTGTGCTTGAATGACTGCACCCATGGCTACACAGCAGCTTGGTTATTATAAACTATAGTAGTACTTATCTGTTATCTACTGTGCATCCTGTGCTTGAATGACTGCACCCATGGCTACACAGCAGCTTGTTTATATAAACTATAGTAGTACTTATCTGTTATCTACTGTGCATCTTGTGCTTGAATGGCTGCCTCCATGGCTACACACCAGTTTGTTTATATAAACTATAGTAGTACTTATCTGTTATCTACTGTGTATCCTGTGCTTGAATGGCTGCCTCCTTGGCTACACACCAGCTTGTTTATATAAACTATAGTAGTACTTATCTGTTATCTACTGTGTATCCTGTGCTTGGATGGCTACCTCCATAGCTACACAGCAGCTTGTTTATATAAACTATAGTAGTACTTATCTGTTATCTACTGTGTATCCTGTGCTTGGATGGCTACCTCCATAGCTACACAGCAGCTTGCTTATATGTGTTTCTGAGCCAAACACACCAATGTTACCAGTTCAGCACAACAGCATAATACATTGTATTTTCATTACTTTAAGACACTTTCATTTTTTGGTGTTACTGTTCCTTTATCTAGGTGAAAAGCTTAGATCATTGCAACCCCAGACATGAATGGGTAATATCAGTATCATAATATCAGCATAGAAACTACACCCAGAGCATTTAGTCAGAACCTGTGCCAGTAGCATCCTTGTAGAAAATCAGCCATGAACATCATAACCATTATCTTTTTCTGCAACATCTACATCTCTAGCAACCCAGATTTCTTCTTGTTTCGTTCAGTGTCGGACTGGCCCACCAGAATACCAGGAAAACTCCCGGTGGGCCAAGGTGTCGGTGGGCCCTCACACTGCTAAACTTTTGGCCTATTTCATGGCCATTCCCTATTTCTATGAGAACAAAGAGGCTAAATAGATGGAATAATTGATTATAGTATGTAAAGAAAACAAACTAGGAGAATAGAGGTTGATTGAGGAGATGAAGAATATTAGTACTCAGAGTGGGCCCCTGGTCTAAGGTTTTTGGGTGGGCCCCTGGCATCCCAGTCCGACACTGGTTTCGTTCCATGCCTTTTATAACCAAAAAGTGTCTTACTAGTTACCCACCCTGCGACAGTTAGTCTGGAGCCCCAAAAGAGAGTCTGGTGTTAACGCACACCAGTCAGTTACTTAAATGTGACACACTTGTTTTAATCATGACTTTGTGACACAGAGAGGCAAACTGAGAATGACTTGTTCAAGCAGGAGAAGGAACGTCACAATTCACTTTGGGGTGCCAAAAGTTACATATCCCCAGAAAATTGCCCTGGCCTGGGGTTCTTTTTAGTGAGCACCACATGCCATCCTCTTTTTCCACTTCAAAATCCTGGGGCTGACGCCTACGCAGTACAGTGTAAAATACCTTTGTTATGGTTCCTTGGAGCTTGCTGGAAGAAACTTGTGATGGGGCAGTTTTCTGCTGATAGTAGAGTCAGCCTAGGGCAGTGATCCCCAACCAGTAGCTCGTGAGCAACATGTTGCTCTCCAACCCCTTGGATGTTGCTCCCAGTGGCCTCAAATCAGAGCTTATTTTTGAATTCCTGGCTTGAAAGTAAGTTTTGGTTGTATAAAAACCAGTTGTACTGCCAAATTGAGCCTCAATATAGGTTGATAATCCTCATAGGGACTACCAAATGGCCAATCACAGCCATTATTTGGCACCCCAAGAACATTTTTCATGCTAGTGTTGCTCCCCAACTCCTTTTACTTCTAAATGTTGCTCACGGATTCAAAAGGTTGGGGATCCCTGGCCTATCAGGTAAGTGAAAACAACCACTGGTGGGTGCTTAACTTTTGGCACCCCTCCCCAGTGATTGAGAAATTATAAAGGAAACAGCAAAATGCAAATACCAAATATTATACAGGTATGGGACCTGTTACCCAGATTGCTCAGGACCTGGGGTTTTCCGGGTAATGGATCTTTCTGTAATTTTGATCTTCATACCTTAAGTCTACTAGAAAATCATGTAAACATTAAATAAAGCCAATAGGCTGGTTTTGCTTCCAAAGAGGATTAATTATATCTTAATTTGGATCAAGTACAAGGTACTGTTTTATTATTAGAGATAAAAAGGAAATCTAAAAATCTGAATTATTTGATTATAATAATGGCCGGGACCTTGGATTTTCTGGATAACAGATCTTTCTAAAATTTGGATCCTTAAGTCTAGGAGAAAATCATGCAAACATTAAATATACCCAATAGGCTGATGTTGCAAATTACTGCTTTATTAATACAGAGAAAAGGGAATATTAAAAAAAATATATATAAAATGCAGTCTATGGGAAAGGCCTTTCTATTATTTGGATCTTTCTGGATATTGGTTTTCTGGATAATGGATCCCATACTTGTAGCTAATAAATGCTTTGTTTCAATACCTCCTAGTCATGGGGCATGTTTCTAAGATTCACATTTTTTTTACAAAAGGGAAGCTAAGCAGATGGCTTGCAAGAGAAGAGGAAGTTTATATTCTCTTTGAAGATATTTTTACATTTCCTTCTCAAAATAAGATAAGAGTTGTGATTAAACTTAGCAACCAGTTGATAAGACGGAATGTTCATGAAATGGCCCTCAGATTTATATAACTGGACGTGCTCTAGTTTGCCAGTTTTATTTTACATTCTGGGATATTTTTAAATATTCCCTTCAAAAGATTCAATTTGTAGGAATACAGTTAATACACGCTTCTGTCTGCCTGACGATTACAGTTATTAATGAGGATATAAACTTACAGAAAATCAAAATTTGAAGGGAAGGCTAAAAGTTGAGAGTTTTGTCAACAATCCAATCACAGTGGTTCAATTGAACCTGTTCAGTTAGTTTAGTCTGAAACTGTGAAATGGTACCATGATTCTTATAGAGGTAAATGTTCCTATATCGGCTCAAATCCCAGAATGCTCTACTTGTACCTCTTTAATTTCTGTGGATTGCTATATTTAAAAGGCTTTTTTTCTTCAGAGCTGCTTAACGAAAAAATTGCTGTAGACTGGAAAACAGTTGGTTTTAACCTAGAGCAAATGCACCAATTTCTATACTGCCAAACTTAAAGACTAAAAAGTATAAACTGATGATGGAGCAATGAAACTTTGTGGTCTATGTAATGGGTCACCTTTAAGTCAACTTTTCGTATGTTTTAGAATGGCCAATTTTTTAATAGTTTTTGAATGTCTTCTGACTGTCCAACTTCCAAATGGTGGTCACTGGCCCCTTCTAATAACAAATGTTCTTTATTGTTATTGCTACTTTTATCGCTCCTCTTTCTATTTACACCCTCCCCTATTCCTATTCCAGTCTCTTATTGAAATCAATGCATATTTTCTAGGGTAATTTGGACCCTAGCTACCAGATGAAATTACAGAATGAAGATATGCTGAATAACTCAGAAATAACAAATGAAAACCAATTGCAAATTACTTCAGAACATCACTCTCGACATCAAACTAAAAGTTAATTTAAAGGTGAACCACCACTTTAATATTATCCCTTCCCTATGAATAGATTTTCATTATATAAATATAATATAAATATATATATATATATATATATATATATTATATACAGTGAATGAAAATAGGTGACAACCCAGGCAACTGGACCCAGGTCCAGATTGTTTAAGAAAGCAATGAAAAAAGATGGGAAAAACTATATTTCAAAAACCAACAAACAAACAAAATCACCCCTAAATAAACAACATGCTTTTTCAAAGGAAAATAGTTAATGCAGGACTTGTACAAGGGTCATATGGATTTTATCGATGCTAGAGGACAAATAACAGTTCAGCTCAAGCTAGTTAATCAGCCTGCAGAACATTTAAGCCCAGTATCTATGGTGGAGTGGGGTGAAATCTATAAAGTAATGTTATTGAAAGGAACACAGCAGAACTAGAGCTTGCAGGAATGAAAGGACCATCTTTAATGTACCAGTGACAGTCAGCAAGGGAATGAGTTGTTTTGAGTAGGTAGGTTTTGGGGAGGTCTGGGATGGAGCATTTTGTTCAGTTAAGGATTTAGCCCTAAACTTAGTACTAATGTCCTAAAACTTTCCCACACATCTTTATAGATCCCTAGTAAGACCTCATCTGGAGTATGCAGTGCAGTTTTGGACTCCAGTCCTTAGGAGGGATGTAAATGAGCTGGAGAGAGTGCAGAGACTAAGTGCAACTAAACTGGTTAGAGGGATGAGGGAAGACTTAAATTATGAGGGGAGACTGTCCAGATTGGGGTTGTTTTCTCTGGAATAAAGGCGCTTGCGAGGGGACATGATTACACTTTACAAATACATTAGAGGACATTATAGACAAATATCAGGGGACCTTTTTACCCATAAAGAGGATCACCAGAGGCCACCCCTTCAGACTAGAAGAAAAGGACTTTCATTTAAAGGAACAGTGTAGGTGGTTCTTCACAGTGAGGACAGTGAGGTTGTGGAATGCACTGCCGGGTGATGTTGTGATGTTGATTCTGTTGATGCTTTTAAGAGGGGCTTGGATGATTTTTTGGACAGACATAATATCAAAGGCTATTGTGATACTAAACTCTACAGTTAGTATAGATATGGGTATATATATAATTTATGTGAAAGTATGGAGGGGGGAGTGTATGGATGCTGGGTTTTCATTTGGAGTAGTTGAATTTGATGGACTTTGTCTTTTTTCAACTCGATTTAACTATGTAACTATACAAATATTTGTGCAATTGTATTGTAAATAGTTTTTTTGCATTTTGGGGGAATTGTATGTTGAATTAGTATAAAGTTTAGGGTAATAGTGTTTAACATGCCTCTAAGCACAGTGTAGCTTGCAGGGCCACCATCAGTGGGACACAGGGGGGACAAACATAAAGCGCCTCGTGGGGTTTTGAGGGGGGGGGGGGCAGGCCTGTTTTTTTAAGCTTTAAGCAGGGCCTGACCACAGCTGGCATTTGTACAAAAGAGTTCTACTCACTGTGCTCGAAAAACTCGTTCAAAACATGGATGTCCAGAAGTGCTAGGAGGTGAGATTTTGTATTTTCTGCGTGCCCAGATCACTTCCATGGAGAAATATGCTGCAAAATACAGATGAGATAACAGGGTGCATTTAAGTTTCCAAACAACTGTAATCCCTAGTGTGGTGACATTTCAAATCATATCCAAGCCCGTGATGCAGTGGTGTAAATATAAGGGTCCACGCCCTCCACCAAAATATTTTCTGGGCACCCCCACGCCCCACCCTACCCCTGCAAAATCGCAGGTCACAAGTCATTTATGTGCATTGTGGGTCAACCATAACCTAAATGAAATGTAATTATTCAGCTGCACACCTGTAACTCACTTATACTGCAATGGTGGTGCTGGTCCTCCATTGGCCCGGCCGGGTCCCCTAGCAACAACAATCATTTGGAAACAGTTCAGCACACACAGAGGATTATGCAATCGGGGGATTGTCCCCTTTTATTATGCCACCAGAAATTCAGCAGCCCTGCCCCCAACTGTAGGCCAGGGGTCTGTTTTCCTTGTTACTTCACTGCCTTCATGGGAAAAGGCTGAGATTCACTGGTGTAGATTCTTAACACGTTAAAAAAACACACCTTAAAAGAAAGGCCCTTGAGCATATCTTTAGCAGATTATACGATGCAAGGACTGTCACGAAACTTTCCAAATGGCTGGGCCGAAAGGGACCTTGTATACTTAGGGATTATAATTACTAAGGTTTACGAGAATTGGGTGGCAATTAATCGCAGGACCCAACTTACGAAATTTAAGGCAGATTTGCAAAAATGGACTAGGCAGCCTATCTCCTGGGTAGAGTCAACGTAATTAAAATGAATGTGATGCCTCACCTACTTTACTTATTCCAGTGCTTGCCTCTTCCATTCCCCCGTCCATACTGAGGTCTTTCCAAGCGAGTATCACTAAGTTTGTGTGGAGCAATCACCCCCCCCCCATGGGTTAAGACTGCCATTCTGCATAAAAATAAAGCAGGTGGTGGGTTAAGCCTCCCAGATTGTACTTAGTACCATATGGCATCTATCCTGAATAGCCTAATTGACTGGTCCCAGGGTTTGGACAACAAAGCGTGGATCGAAATTGAGCAACATTCCACTTGTACCCATTTGATCCATCTCCCATGGATAGACAAATGCACAGAAGAATCTTGCACAATACCCATCCCACATTGAATTATGCCTTATAGGTTTGGGATAAGGGAAAGGGGAAACTGACAAAATATCCCTCCCCACTTATGCCAGTCACCTTCCCCCCAGCACTTCAGACATCCAACTTTAAGGAATGGTTGGTAGACGACCATCTACAATTCATACATTTGATGATGCAGGGTAAAATAGCAGACTTAGAGACATTTCAATTGGCCAGACCCAAGAATGCTGTCATCTGGGGAATGTGAACCCTCACATTTATTTTATCCATGATGAAGCATAGGACTGCCCTTGCTTACTAGCCCATGGGGTGTACTATGGCAGAATGAAAGTCACTTGCTCAACCAATGGATAAGATTTCCTCCTTCAGGGCATAGTTTACTGACTAGGGATTTCCTAAACACTAGGTGGAAGTTAATCCTTCAAATCCCCTATGTTTAACAGTTGAGTACTCTGTATTCTGTATTTACATACATACAAAGTAAAGTTGAGTTGAATAAACCACTCCAAATGAAATCCAATGCCCATACATACACACACTCTTACTGACCCCTCCATGCACTCACATAAACTATAAATACCAATATATATATATATATATATA
>CM044436.1:9299701-9375392 GCA_024363595.1 Xenopus borealis | reverse complement strand
CTTTACAGATGAAACAGCACTCGTAAATTGCAAAAAAGTGTATTTAAAAAGTTACCACATATATATATATTATATATATATTCATTTTAGTATCACAGTAACCTTGGATATTCTCCTTGTCCAAGAAATCATCCAAGCATTAACAGAATCAGTAATAATAACATTATTCAAATGAAAGTCATTTTCCTCTAGTCTGAAGGGGTGGCCTCTGGTGATCCTCTTTAAGGGTAAAAAGTTTCCCTGCTATTTATTTATAATGTCCTCTAATGTACTTGTGAAGTGTAATCATGTCCCCTTTGCAAGCACCTTTTTTTTTCCAGAGAAAACAACCCCAACCCGGACAGTCTACCATCATAATTTTAATCTCTGCACTCTCTCCAGTTAATTTATATCCTTATTAAAGGAGAAGGAAAGGTTAAACCTAAGTAAGCTTTATGAAAACCTTCAAAGTAATGCTGATCAGAGTCAAAAGAAACACCACATTTCTTTCCTTATATTGTGTACACATTGGCTTCTGTATCAGACTTTGTGTTTTCATCAATCACCTCCAGGGCTTGGGCTTGAGCATGCTCAGTTTGCTCCTCCTTCCTCCACTCCCTGCTGTAATCTGAGCAGGGAGAGACTAAGGCAGGGAGAGATGTCACACCAAGCTAATATGGCAGCTGCTATCCTAAACAAACAGAGATGGTATGGAAAAACATTCTAAATAATAAAACTGTAATTCCAGCTTGCACTGTTGTGACTAAGCTATTGGCAATAAACTGCCTTGGTAGTTTTCCTTCTCCTTTAAGGACTGGAGCCCAAAACTGCACTGCATACTCCAGGTGAGGCCTTACCAGGGATCTATAAAGGGTGTGTGGCACTGTATCAAATGCTTTAGCAAAGTCTATTGCAAGTAGATCATATCCGCTGCCATCCCATTTCTGTTAGAGATAGTCAAATGAATCATAATATGATCACATAACTATAAAATATTAAAATAAAGCATTACATATTTTCTAGGTCCATTAGGTCCATTAGGACATGTGAATTATTATCCCATTGAAATCAGTCTTGTAATAAAAACCTTTAAACTCACTTATTATTATTATTGTTCATTTTTGCCTGCTGAATACCCACGGAGGACAATTAAATAATTTACTTGTGGTTAATATGAATTATGTAATTTATCACATTGCAACAGATTATTGCATTACATCATGATTGTCCTTTCTTTGTGAAAGTGTTTTAATACTTTTTAAGCCCTTTTACTGTAATTTTCTCCAGATAGGGGAGGAGAATACCTCAACTACAAAGTAATACAATATTACAGTAATACAGTATTGAAACAATTGTTACAATTTACAATGTAGTTTTTCAACAAATGAATTCCCAGTCAGGGTCCTGTAACCTGATTTATTAAAGCACAGATTAGTGACTCAGACTACTTTTGGGCCCTAAAATGTAAATTTTATTTAAAAAAAAAATATTTAATAAAAATGTTTTTTAAAGTGGCTTTTGTTAGGGAATGGATAATATTAAAGTTGTTCACCTATAATTTATCTTTTATTATGATATAGAGAGTGAAAATCCGAGGCAATTTGCAATTGGTTTTCATTTTTTATTCCTTGAGGTTTTTGAGTTATTTAGCTTTTTATTCAGCAGCTCTCCCATTTGCAATTTTAGCAATCTGGTTGCTGAGGTTCAGATTAGCCTAGCAACCATGCACTGATGTGAATGAGACACTGGAACTGAAAAGGAGAGAGGCCTTACAGAGCCTTACAGAGCATTTGTTTTTCATATGGGTTCAGCGATCCCTATTTGGAAGCTGGAAAGGGCAAGGAGAAAGCAAATCATTGAAAAACTATAAGAAAGAAAAAATGAAGACCAATTGAAAAGGTGCTTAGAATTAGCCATTCTATAACATACTCAAAGTAAATTTAAAGGATAGCCACCCCTTGAAAGAACAGACCTGTGACTGCATAAAAACAGAGAGAAAAAGAGAAGTAGGGAGGTTTAAGAGATATGTAATGTGTCTGAAATACAGGTATCTATGACTGCTAAATATACAATGTATTTATTGTGCATGTATTCACTGCTTCTCACGGTATATATGTATATGTGGGGTTCCACTGCCTAGTAGCTCTCATGCTACACAGTATAAAGCACCTGAGGTGCCAACATTGGCTCATGGTGCTTATAATATCATTGGAGGTCTAGAACTCACTGCCTCTCATTGTATATAATGAACTAGGTGCAGCAGGCAGTAACCACTCTCAGTGTAAATATTATTGTGAGAGTTTGTGATGGGTTCCTAAATATGGTGTGTGTGTACACACACAAACACACGGTGGTAAAAATCTTAATACACAAAACAAACTTGTATCATCACCAAGTTAAGAGTGGCATGTTTTCAGCAATATTTACTACCATTTGCTAATGCCACCTAGAACAAACTGGAACATGAATATCTCAGGATACTTTAATTAGTGACAGCCTTTTAAAATGTTTATCTGCTTAGTCATTTCCTCTAGGCTTAGCAAATTCTAAGAACCCACATACTGAGAGATTAGTGCAGTACCCCCCCACCACCACCACCTCCGCAAAAAACCTTCGAAGGGACGCGCATAGCAACTCAGTCCCCATCTACTGCATGAACCACCCATCCCCACCATTGCTCCTTTGTGCTCCTGGATAGTGGCCAGAGGGAGGATTTTAGTGCTGCAGACATGTGAAACAAGAAAATATATGGGTAGCGCCTTCCATTGTATGAGAAATGGAAAATTAGGTTAGTGGTGTGCAGGGTCAAGAAATATATAAGTAAATGCAAGAGAGAAGGTATGATCCATGAATTGCACCTTCCCACTAAATCAGTACTGAAAGGTAATCATGCCGGCATGGGCGGGTTAGCGGCTACTTTCGCTAGCAAATAAGGTTTTCATCCATCAATCCTAACAAGTTACCGCCCCTCCAACCCTCAGCCCTTCAACACTTCACCCATTCCATGGAAGGGCGGTAACTTGTTAGGATTGATGGACCTTAACCTTATTCGCTAGCGAAAGTAACCGCTAACCCGCCCGTGCCGGCCTGATTACCTGTTAGGGGGGTGCGGGAACTTATGTGAGACCGGTGCTGTTAATAGAGCATCAGCGGCTCTTTCAATCTTGTGTCGGTGGCATCGAGTCGGAGCTGTCATAACATACAGCTATTACGGTCTCTCCCCTCCCCGTTACTAATCCTATACCTTATGGCAACCATATAAGAGTAGGGGGGTACGGGCACAGATAGGTTCTCTGGGCTCTTGCCCTCTTTAGTGACATTGATCGGCAATTTATACACGCCTATTACATTGCCACGACCAACCCGGAAGTGTTTCTACCGTTTATAAGCTGATGACCTAGAGCAGGGGTCCCCAACCTTTTTTGCTCGTGAGACACATTTAATTTTAAAAAAGAGTTGGAGAGCAACACAAGTATGAAAAAGTCCATGGGGATGTCAAATAAGAGCTCTGATTGGCTTTTTGGTAACCCCTATATGGACTGGCAGCCTACAGGAGAGAATGTTTGGCAGGACATCTGTTTTTTATGCAACCAAAACTTGTCTCTAAGCCATTAATTCAAAAATAAGCACCTGCTTTGAGGCCACTGGGAGCAACATCCAAGGGGTTGGAGAGCAACATGTTGCTCACGAGCTACTGGTTGGGGATCACTGACCTAGAGTCTTAATGGCTTTTCTCTCCTATACACATATTTTTAAACCTCTTTCGGTTGATTTTCAATTTTATTTTACTATTCTAAATAAAAGTTAAGTTTTAGAATTATTTTGTTGGGACTTTCAGTACTGATTTAGTGGGAAGGTGCGATTCATGGATCATACTTTCTCTCTTGCATTTAGTGCTGCAGACACCCCCCAAACAAATTCAGGATCTGCTTCCTACAGTATATTGTCACAAGCCTGGGCCAGTGCCCCAATGATAACTGGAACTATGTAAGAATCTATTCCATTTGATGCTGCTTCTGTAAACAACAGCCTCAATTGGCTCATTCTTCACCTCCTTTAATATATCCAGAAAAGAGATCCTCTGCATATGGCATAACATATTAAACACAATTTGTTTGTTGAGGAAACCTACAAAGCCAGAAAGTGCCTCATTACAGGTGCCTCCACAAATAAGCTACAGGGCTTGCCATCCAGGTGCCATCCACCTTCAAGTAAAAAGACGTCTCTGAATGCAATGCATTTTAAAACAAACTCTAATAACTCAGATACTTGTATGGCAGACCATTGGCTCGCCGTTTACAAAAAGCACCTCATGGCCACGATCCCCAAATTTAGGTGTGTAGGGACAAAATATCTATTGTGACCAAAAGCCACCCTCTCGCTTTCCTGATGCAACTGCACATAAAACAAGGTTTTAATCCCATTATTTAGCAACAAGGTTGAAGTACAGTATGCAATATGTGGAATTATCTGAGAATAACTCCCAACATCCTTTTCCTGTAATCCCAATTGTTTGGAGCAACAATGCCTCCCCCATTTATGCCCATGTTTCATAGTGATATTACAGTCATCCCATAAGGATCTCAGTGCGTTATATTCCAAATCAGTCAAATGATGCCACCCTAAAATATAGTTTTGTTGCACTTTGCTGTGCTTAGCTGAATATTGGGAAGCCCCCCCCCCCGAAGAGCACCAGGTGAAAGGATGCACTCATATTTTTCTAGCTCCAAGTATTTTCTTTCACTTTGTTTCCTTCAAATATTGAAAATAAAAGCAGTTCCCTCCTGGCACCAGTCACATGAGGGGGGCAGCTGGGAAACTGACAACGTGTCTATCCCCGTGTCAGATTTCAAAATTGAATATGAAAAAAATTATTTCAGTGCAGAAGTCTGCTGGAGCAGCACTATTAACTGATGTGTTTTGACAGTATGCCTTTAAAGGAGACATTTAGAATAAGCAAAAAACCTTGTAGCCAAATTATGCATAATGAATGATGTTGGTTTAACATTGGGATAAAAATTTATATTATCTTTAAAAATGGCCCCTTTACGGGAGCTCCCTATAGATCATCTCTGGTCCCTGCCCATGTTTCAGATGAGCGTGGGCGTGTCCTAATGGTCCCCGTCAGAAGCACAGTAGGAGGGGGACAGCCAATTACTGCCCTGCAGTCATACAAGCAAAGACAGGGTCCTGTTCCCTATCAGGTCAGCTTAGCTGCTAATTGGTTCCTATCCTACAGTGCAGTGTGGGAAAGGAGGCAGCGGGAAGTAGAGCAGATGGGCAGGACTAGTAGGAATTTTGCAGAAATTTACAATAAAGTAACCAGAAACACCACTTTTTTAAGCACATTCCTTCAATATCTAAAAGCGTAAAATGCACTGGTACATTCTTGTTTTTTTTACATAATATGTCTCCTATAAAAGTGGAGTTGGCCTTTAAAATAGGGTGTGGCTTATTTTTTAGCGCAGCGCATGAGTTGATTAACGCATCAGAAACCTCCAATGACCCCCGTATACCTAACTTTCTGTCCATCATTGCTGTGATTGTAACTAGAAATATTAAATATATCCCTCTAGCAGGAACGAATAAATATGACTATTCGGAGGATTTATTGCAGTGTAAGATGTGTGTGCTGACTGCATCTGTCATTAGGTTTAGGCCAGTGGTTCTCAACCTGGGGGTTGGGACCCCTTCGGGGGTCGAACGACCCTTTCACAGGGGTCACTTAAGGGGTTCCAGGAGCAGCTTCATCTCTCTCCCCACTAGCCCTGGGGCAAGGTTGTAGCTCTCCGGGTGTTGGTGCTGGGAGTTGTAGTTCAGTAACCTGTGTAGGGAAGCCAGTTGCACTACAACTTTCTATATCCCCTTAGTAGGGACTGCCATACAGCTCTCCCTGCCCATTTAAAATTTGTAAAATTAACATGGTAATTGGGGTGTTGCCACAAAATCGTTGTGGAAAACAAACCTGAATCCAGCCACGCTGTCTCCTGTACTTTCCTAACCATCTGCTCTGGGCTGGCAATGAAAATATTTTTATATTTTATGGTTGGGGGTCACCACAACATGAGGAACTGTATTAAAGGGTCGCAGCATTAGGAAGGTTGAGAACCACTGGTTTAGGCGATGTCTTGAATAGATAAGAGATGAACTGGTGCTTGCGGGGGGGGGCATAATTACTTCCCGACTTACTTCTTATTAATCCATTATTATTTATTTCTGTAACTATACCTTGTTCCAAGACTGCAGTCAGTGTAACGAATGCCAGAAAAGCCACCTGGTCATGCATGATAAGAGATAGAAGCAGGTATTCAGGTACTGGAGGTGGTTATGGTACTTCAGATGAGGAATCTGATGTGTCTGAAACTTGCCTTGTGATATCAGTGCTGCGCCCTGGAAAATAACAATATTTACTTTTACATGTTTTACAACAAGGTTATTTTATAACATAAAACTGTTTTTTTTTTTTTTTTACATGATTTGCACTATGGTAACTTGTAAAGGCATACCTAGGGGCAGATTTATCAATGGTCGAATTTCGAATTGAAAAAAAAATCGAAATTCGACCATGTGAATAGGATGTGAAGTAAAATCCTTCGAATATCGAATTCGAAGGATCTTACCGGAATTAGATTGGTCAATTTTTTTTCGATCGATCTAATTTTTTTTTTATTCGATCAAAAATAACAAACCCCAATTCGGTAGCTTTGATCTGGCGAACTAGGTGGTCGAATAAAATTTTAAAGGGGAAGTACTTCCACAGTCGAATGTTGGAATATTGGGATGAAATTTCATTTGAATCGTTCGATTCAAATGATTCATTGAATCGCCAATTCACAACAGGCGCAGGCACCAATTTGCCTGTCGCTAATGTTCATTCATACTGTATCGCCAGGCGAGTTTTCGCTCTGGAGAAAGGTCGTTACTCTGCAAATTCAATAAAGCGCGGATTTAATGAACGTTACCTCTTTCTCAAGAGTTGACTTCACCACCTCAGACCAGGCGAAGTGCTTAAGAGACGCTACGTCTTCCTCAATCTTATGTCACTTACATCAGGTCCTGTCTGATGAAAACGCATCACAGTTTAAAAAACGCTGGCGACTTTTTTCTTTTTTTTTTTAAAGCGGGATTGCCTGCAAAAGTCCTAACAAACTTTTTTTGGGTAACCGGTTTTCTCCAGACATTTTCTAACATTCATTTTACAGTGGGCTCGTGTAGGGCATTATATTAACTCTCTTGTCTTTAGAAAGGTTTCCTGGACATTTGTAATAAAAAGTGGCCACTTCAAGCATTTGCATCAACAATTATAATAAAGATGCCCATACAACTTTAAATTACCCACCCTATGCAAATTGACCTAAGCTCAATATCACTCGCTAGGCACAAACGAACGCTTGCGCATCTTTGTTACGAAATTCTCGCCGAAGTAACACTAGCGTAATGTCGCCAGCATTTGGCAAAAACTCGGCATATAAGTGAACTAGGCGAACTGGTGCGAACTGGTGCGAACTGGTGCGAACTGGTGCGAACTGGTGCGAACTGGTGCGAGCTGTGCGAAGCTGACGCTGGCGAAAATTCGCCTTTTAGTTAATCTACCCCCTAGTTTCCTAGAGCTCTGCATATACAAGGGATTCTAGTAATTTGTCTAAATATATGCACATGCATTAAAAAAATGCCTGGGTGCGCGTTGCAGATGTGATATGAATTGATAACAAATAAGCAAACGTAACACTTTTTAAACTGAAATCTGCATAGTGAGCCGACCAGCTGACATTGTGCCTGTCAGTGCACGCATAAAGAAGAGCTGATAGGAGTGTATTACCCTTTCTCAGCTTGCATTCCAAACGCAGGCAGAGAGAAGCTGGGACCTGCTAATCAATTGAAAAACCACAAAAAAACCTAGAAAAAATGTAAAAAGTTGCAACTCACTGCAAGTTCTGTGTTGTTTTTGCCTCTCTGTATCCCACCAATGACTCTCTGTTTATCAACCTGCCCTGTCCCAGTGGGCTTCAGACCCCTAGTCCAGTCCAAAGCTGCTGCCAACAGACACGGACTGGCAATCTGATATGTCAGCAACTATCCGGTTGCTATGGTCTTGGAAGAGAGAGAATAAAAAATGCCATTAACAATAAAATTGGAGCCTCACAGAGGAAACTTGTTTTTGGCTGTTGGACTCAGTGACCCCAAATGAAAGCTGGAAAGGTGTATACATAGAAAAACTAATTTCTAATAACTACTACTTCTAAGTAACAAATACAAGCTAATGAAAAAAATTACTAATTGCTCGGAATTGCAAAAATACGAAAAGTTAACTTAAAGGTCAACCAACATCACAATGCGCCCTTTGTATACCAGTCGGTACAGAACAATGTCACCCTCTGTATTTTTACTAGACTTAAACTTGGGTTTTCTTGTATTACATTTATACGTTTTGCCTTCCCAAGCATTGCAAGCTGTGCATTGTGCCCTGCATATTCCTGCCGTGTTGTTTACTGTATCCTTTGTGTCATTGTCAGTATTTATTGTGTATTCCAGCAGCACAGGACATTCTGCCTTCTGTGTTCCTGATGAAGAATGGTCAGCACCCCTGGAAACGTTGATGCACAACAAATGGGTTAAGCTCCCTGACTGCACATAATGGTGAGTGTGTAGCTCTGTGCTATCTGCTACTTCTATAAACCACCGTCTCTTGTATATTTATGTATTGTGTACCTGCCAATCCCACTGACTTTACTGTACATAGAGCCTCCTCTATCAGCGACACTTTTGCACAATATATGACTTGCTTCAGATTTTGCCCTTACCTTTGCCGAACTCGGGATCCTTGGTTCTGCTTCTGTGAAAGGGAACCTAAACACATATTACAGGATCATGTAATACAGCATTGCAGAAAGCTCATGCTAAGTCAGAAACATTTGCAAACAGCATGCTTTAAATATTACCTTAAAAACCACAATGTGGGTGGAGCTGTTTGGAGATGCAGAGGTCTGTGCCTTGCGGAGAATATGAAGGTGGTGTGTCCCTTTAAGCTCCAACCAAAAGCCTCTCCCATCTAAGTGACAATTATGAGGCTCAATGAAGGGCATGTATTTGCTGCCCTGCATTCACACGCTACTGCTTATATTAATTATTTATCCCTATCTGGTTTGAATTTTTTTTATCTCTTGTACTGTATCTTCCCCATGTGTATGTACACTTACTACTGATATATACTTCCTGCCTTATTGTCTAAAATACTGCCTGCTCAACTCGTCTGCTCTAAAGCAGCATCTGATTACTGGAGTGAAACTCCCTCCTCTTCTTGCTGCTCTTGTCCTTACTGGGCTATCAGCAGTTCTGCTGCAAAGAAGCAACCGCTGGCAAGAGGCATGGCTGTGTAAAAACCCATGTCTGTGTATCTCTCCATGATCTGCACTATAAGACTGGATTGTTTGATATACACTCAGAAGTGGGACTTATGTAAGTGCAATACGTTTTGAAACCTTTTAAAAAATAAAAGCAAATTACACTATGTATGCGCTGGAGTTGACATTGATATGCAGTTCTGAAACCAGGGATCTTGTAAGTTGCCAATCCTACCAGTGGAGAAGCCACATTCTGAGTTTTACTGATTGAACAAAGCACCTTGTTTGGCCTAATTATAATTTTATTTTGGAGATAGCACCTTGTAGGAATCACTATTACACTTTACAACACACACGAAAAATCTGTAAATAGACTTTCTATGGTTCAAGACATACACACAGATTAGTGTTGTCATGTCCGGACGGTGAATTAAAATAGGCCCTGGCATTTCAGGTACACAGAGGCCCAAACAGCCCCCACCAGCCCACTAAATACTGATTTTCTGTGGCACCTTATAGCTAGGGATGCACTGAATTCAGGATTCGGTTCGGGATTTGGCTAGGATTAAGCCTTTTTCAGCAGGATTCGGCCGAATCTTTCTGCCTGGCCGAACCGAATCCGAATCCTAATTTGAATATGCAAATTAGGGCTAGGGAAGGAAATCATGTGACTTTTTGGCAGAAAACAAGGAAGTAAAAAAAAAATTCCCCTTCCCACCCATAATTTGCATATACAAATTAGGGTTCAGGTTCGGTATTCGGCCCAATGTTTTGGGAAGGATTCAGGGGTTAGGCCAAATCCAAAATAGTGGATTCGGTGTATCCCTACTTATAGCAGCCCCTCTGGCATTTGCCCGAACTCACAGATTGCCAGTCCGGGTGTGTTGTAACACTTTGATGACTGCTCTGATTATTAAAGGGGTTGTTCACCTTGACACAACTAGTTGTTTTCAGATGGATCACCAGAAATAACAACTTTTTTTTTTTTTTTTACTTTCTATTTTCTTGACCCTGCTCAGCAGAATCTCTGGGTTTCATTACAGGCAGCTATTAGAATTGATACAATAGTTGCTAATACTCCAGAGATGCTGCTGAGAAATGTATCAACTAAATGTTGTAAAATTGTAACAGTTTAGAGTCTGCACCTGAATTACTGAGCTGCCAGACTCAAACACCAGAGACACCAACATTCAACTTTAAACTTAGATTTTTGAAAAACAGTAGAAAATAAATAATGGAAAGTAATTGAAAAAAAGTCTGAAAACAACTGAACTGAAAATAAAAGTGTTTAGAAAATGAACAACCCCTTTAACAGAGAATAACTTCTTCATTTCTGACCTCTACTGATTGCTCTGTTCAGTTAGGGGTTAACCAGAATCTATTTTGTGCTCCACAGTCACTTTACTCAAGATTCCTTAGAAATCTGAGGTTTTCCTTGTAGCACAAAAATGTCTAAAATGGGCGGTTCACCTTTAAAATAACTTTTGGTATGTTTTAGAATAGTTAAAGGGGTTGTTCACCTTCAAGTTAACTTTTAGTATATTGTAGAAGGGCCAATTCTAAGAGACATTTCCATTTGTCTTCATGATTTATTTTTCATAGTTTTTTAATGATTTGCAATTTTCTTCTGTTTCTTTGCAGCTTTCAAATGGGGGTCACTGACACCATCTAAAAACAAATGCTCTGTAAGGCTACACATGTATTGTTATTGCCACTTTTTATTACTTATCATTCTATTCAGTCCCTCTCCTGTTCATTTTCCAGTTTTTTATTCAAATCAATGCAGGGTTGCTAGGTTAATTTGAACCCTAGAACCCAAATTGCTGACACTGCAAACTATAGAGCTGCTGAATAAAAAGTTAAATAACTATAAAACCACAAATAATAAAAAATGAAAATCAATTGCAAATTGTCTCAGAATATCACTCTCTACATTATACTAAAAGTTAACTCAAAGGTGAACAACCCCTTTAATTCTAGGCAACTTTTCAATTGACCTTCATTTGTCCTTTTTTTATAGTTCTTTCTAGCCTTCAAATGGGGGACATTGACCACATCTAAAAATGTATGCTACTTTTTATTACTCGTCTTTCTGTTCGGGCCTCTCCAATTCATATTCCAGCCCTTCATTCAAATCAGTGTATGGTTGCTATGGTATTTTGGGCCCTAGCAACCAGATTGCTGAAATTGCAAACTAGAGAGCTGCTGAAAAAAAAGCTAAACTAAAAAAACCTTGACAACCGCAAATAATAAAAATTGCAATTGCAAATTGTCTAGGAATATTAGTCGCTATATCATACGAAAAGTTAAGTCAAGTAAAGTTAAGCCACCCCCCTGCCGCCCTAAGCCCGGGCCTAGGTGGCCTCTTCACAAATCCGGGCCTGGGGCTAAACATATTGTCAGTTTACCAGCTGCCCCAGTCATGTGACTTGTACCTGCTCTTTAGGATGGAACTTCTTTGTGGCAGGCTTTTATTTCTCCTACTTAATGTAACTGAATCAGTCTCAGTAGGACTTGGCTTTTACTATTGAGTTACCTTCCCATTGTTCTGTTGTTAGGCTGCTGGGGAGGGGTGATATCACTCCAGCTTGCAGTACAGCAGTAAAGAGTGACTGAAGTTTATCAGAGAACAAGTCACATGACTTGGGGCATCTGGGAAATTGACAATATGTCTAGCCCCATGTCAGATTTCAAAATGAAATAAAAAAAATATCTGTTTTGCTCTTTTGAGAAATGGATTTCAGTGCAGAATTCTGCTGGAGCAGCACTATTTACTGGCCCAGCATACAGGTGGCCAAAACAAGCAAGCAAAGTTTGGCTAGTAGATATTATGTGCTTGAAAGCTTAATGTGTATTGTGAAAGCTTAGTTGCAATATTTAGATTTTTATCAAGGAAGGGAAAGTCTGTGCAATATTTGACAGAGAGATAAAGAAAAACCATAATTTTACAGCTCACATGCTTCTGCTATAGGAAGCAGTTAAAAGCCCTTAAAGAGATACTGTCATGATTGTTATTGTGTACCCTACCATATACAATGTTATTCCTGAATCAACAAGTGTTAGATGTTCTTTTTTAGCTGTAATATTGGTGTGTAGGCGGCCATCTCATGGGGTTTTACCTGGTCATGTGCTTTCAGAAGGAGTCAGCTCTGCATATTGGAACTGCTTTCAGATAAGCTATTTGTTCTCCTACTGAATGTACCTGGAGGAGTCACAGTGGAACTTGGATTTTTGCTGTTGAGTGCTATTTTCATATCTACCAGGGAGCTGTTTTTCTTTTGTCTGGGAGCTTTTATTTGTTTACCTTCAGTGGCATAACTACCAGGGGTGCAGAGAGTGCAATTGCACCAGGGCCCCACCCCCTTGGGGCCTATCGGAGCCACAAATAATGGTTATGGCAGGTGGTTATCTAGGGGGATTTATAGTGGTAAGGGCCCGACAGGGGGGCCCAGGTACCCATCCTGTACCGGGGTCCACCAGGGAGTAGTTACGCCACTGTTTACCTTCCCATCGTTCTGTTGACAGGCTGCTCAGAAGAGAGGGAGAGATATCACTCCAACTTGTAGCACATCAGTAAAGTGACTGGAGTTTATCAGAGCAGAAGTCACATGACTGAGGGCACCTGGGAAACTGACATGTCTAGCAATTCAGATGCTCTATTGAAAAACGTATTTCAGTGCAGAATTGTTGCACCAGCACAATTAACTGATGTGTTATGAGAAAAAATATGCTTTCATCCAGAGAGAGGACAAAACATCCAAAGATCCATTTATATCGGCATTAATGTAAAATTGCTACTAGTGGCGGCACTGTCAATTCTACCAGTTACCCAACTGGTCCCCCTTTTAGTCATGTTCAAAAACTATGGCAGTGCACTACATGCGCCGCATTGCTTATTAGAAATCTCTGTGGTGGAGAAAACTATGAACCCCACAAAAGCCCTAATTTGCTTCAAAAGGCAACTTCTCACTACTACTACAAGAAGCAGAGACTATGCATATGTTTCCCCCTGGTGATTTACATTCATTGTGGTGGGAAGGAAACTTTGTTGTCTATAGTTAGAGGCAGATTTATCAAGGGTCTAATCGAAAATTCAAATTCTAAAACTGTCAAATTCGACTAGGGAATTGTTAAAATTGAATTTGAGTTTTTTTTTTGTTTTTTTTTAAATTCTAATTCGATTCTTGAAATTTATCATACTTTAATTATCATAACTTGAATTTTACTATTTGCCACCTAAAACCTGCCTAATTGCTGTTTTAGTCAATGGGAGACGTCCTGGGATCAATTTGGAGTTGTTTGCAGTTTAGGAGATTTGATTTTTAAAATAAAATTCGATTGGTCAAATTTCGAGTTCATGGGATTTTATTGGCGTTTTTTAACAACTCACATGAAGAAATTCAACCTTTGATAAATGTGCCACTTAATCTCCCCCAGTGTCTGTGTTTGTGTGTGTGTGTGTGAAAGAGTGCAACAATGAGAGAAAAAGAAAGAGGAATAAAGAAAGAGGTTAAAAAAAAAAAAAGAGAGCGAGAAAGAAAAAAAGAAAAACGAATTAGAAAGCGAGAAAATGAATGAGAGAGAGAAAAAGAGAGCAAGAGAATGAGAAAAAAGGAGATGATAAAAGAGATCAAAAAGAGAGATAGAAAAAATAAAAAAGAGAGAGAGGAAGAGGATTTTTTTTTTTATACAACCTGAAATCCTTGTGTGTGTGCAGTGAGAAATAGGATTTGGCAAGCTTGAATATCGCAAAATGTGGTTAGGCCAAAAACTCCCAGCATCACTAAGCGTTATTCTTTATGTGAGATTTTCAATAGGCCCTGGTATTTCTACACAGATGTACACACAGCCCCACACAGGCCCACTGAATAGCGACAGCCCCTCTGGCATTTTTTTTAATCCATAGATCTGGACCTGCAGGTTGGAAAGATCATTTAAAGTCTGCTTGCCCTTTAACCACTTGGTCTTGGTCAAGAATCCTAAAAGAATCCTAAAAATCCTAATCTTTTTTTATGATTTACACAAACATCAAGATCCAATTATAGATCAGTGCCACGGGCTATGAAAAAAAAACAAGTAACAGAACCTAGTGCAATATTGGGGAATTCCAGCTTCCAAACCAAAATTTCATAAAGAGGTCCACATAGCACGGAAACCCCTAATATACCCATCGCAGTTACCCGTTTCTTCAAAAAGTATGAATAAATGCCATTTTCTATGCTGTAATCCAGCTGTGTAACAGTTCATCTCTTTCTGCGTCATTTGGAATCCTGTCAGGGAAGGAGGGACTAAAACGCTGATCGTAACAACTTGTCCACATCTTACAGACAGCATGCAGGAACTACATAACCCACAATGCATTGCAATGTGATGTTCCTTTACTTAATGAAATCACGTGTTGTGGGGTTTGCAAGATGCAGGCTGAGGACAGTTGGCTGTTGATACAAAGTAACAGTAGTCAGCCAGCTCAGCAAAGTAGTCAGACAGATCAGCAGGGGGCTAGGCTTTAGGGATGGCGTGAACTGTTCGCGTTCGCGAACGTCGCGCGACGTTCGCCATTTTGGGTTCGTGCATAGTCGCCGCTTTTTTTTGCCCTCTCACCCCAGACCAGCAGATACATTGCAGCCAATAAGGAAGCTCTCCCTCCTGGACCACCCAAACACACCCCCTGGACCACTCCCCTTCCATATATAAACTGAAGCCCTGCAGCATTTTTTCATTCTGTCTGTGTGTGCTTGGAAGAGCTAGTGTAGGGAGAGAGCTGTTAGTGATTTCAGGGACAGTTGACAGTTTGCTGGCTAGTAATCTGCTTGATACTGCTCTGTATTGGAGGGACAGAAGTCTGCAGGGATTTGAGGGACATTTTAGGTTAGGTAGCTTTGCTGGCTAGTAATCCACTGTTCTTCAAATAACTGCCATACATTGACCTGTATTTTTTCTGTGCTTCAGTGTCTGCAACTATTGGATTTTTCAGATACATTTTTGCCCTTGATCCCCCTCTGGCATGCCACTGTCCAGGTCGTTGCACCCTTTAAACAACTTTAAAATCATTTTTCTGGCCAGAAATGTCTTTTTTAGCTTTTAAAGTTCGCCTTCCCATTGAAGTCTATGGGGTTCGCGACGTTCGCGAACCGTTCGCGCGTTTTGTCGCAAGTTCGCGAATATGTTCGCGAACATTTTTGCCGCGGTTCGCGCCATCCCTACTAGGCTTAGGGAACTGCCAGAAATCATGAAAAGTCTGCATATTTTTTAATTGATGTATATTGAAAAGTATCTTGAAATTATGTTTACTTTTCAAAAAATCTTAAGTTATGTTTTTGTGGAGTTCCCCTTTAAGGAAACGGGTAAAGATTAACAAAATGCATGTGCACAGAACAGATGGTTGAATCTAGTTTAAATACAAAAGTAATGTGTGTAGGATAACCATCCCTTTAAAGCAGGACATTTATTGAGCACACATGAATACACACAGATTCTCAATCCATGCATCCAACTTGTAGCATTTGTATTCAGTGAGCATCCTGCGCGAGATGGTAATCTGCATGGAAATGTATAAGGCGTAGCTATATTTTGTATAATCTAATGCATGTGTCTGCAACCTGCGGCTCCAGAGCCTCATGCAGCTATTCATCCTGCTTGCTGCGGCTCGGTCTTGTGGCTTGGCCTCTATACAGCCCTCGCGCCTGCTTGAGGCTTCTTGAGTGTGCGACCACTGTAAGCTAATGGTTAGGGCTGTATAGAGATGTCCCAGGAGTGACAGGCAAGAGGAATATCATTCCAATTCATGCCTGCACTTCCCTGGTACTAACGCTAGAAACCTTTTAAGAGCCCTGGAAGCAGGGGCATAACTACCGGGGAAGCAGGGGGTGCAATTGGGCCAGGGCCCGCACCCCTGCAGGGCCCCCCGGTGGATTGCGCCCGCTGCAGCCGGCTAGAGTTGGCTGCAGCGCCATAGAAAATAAGCACAGACAAGGGGGGGGGGGGGCCCGGCTGCACGGCCCGCACTAGGGCCCGCCCCCACCTAGTTCCGTTACTGCCTAGAAGATTTAAGGATATCACCGACCCCACCCTGTTTTCTTATGTTATCAGTGCCGACTCCAGCCCTGATGTGAGGGAAGGCAGGAAATTGGGTAGAGGCTGGCAGGCAGTGAGGTAAGGGGTTGGACCCAATTAGGGTGTTAGTTAACTCTCCAGATCCCTCCCTCTCTACAGTTACTACCTCGCACTGGTGAAAGTGGAGATTGCTTACTTGCTCCGTCCAATAACCTGTAGGAGTGGTAGAGGTGAATTAAGCTCATTCCTGTCTTGAGTATTTCCATGGGACTCAATCAACTGGTCGGGTTCCCTTATTCCTCCAGTTCCCAAGAACATAGTCGAGAGCAAGCAGGGCCCCTTATTACTGGCATAAAGAAGAGCCTGGGGAGCGTGTGCCAGAAGAGATGGCAGAAATGCTGTGCCAACAGGCAGGACTGGACTGAGAATTAAAATAGGCCCTGGCATTTCAGGTACACAAGAGGCCCATAAACCCACATAGAGGCCCAAACAGCCCCCACCAGCCCACTAAACACTGACTTTCTATGGGACCTTATAGCAGCCCCTCTGGCATTTGCCCTAACCCACAAATGGCCAGTCCGGGCCTGCCAACAGGAGCAGAGTTCTTGGTGCCATTCCGTGCCTAGTATGGTCAGTGTCCAACAAGGAATAGCTACAATTCATAGCGATCTCCTGAGCCTATCACTATCCGTCTCTCTCTCTCCTGTCTGTCTAGCTAGGGCTATAGTGCTGCTACCTGTCACACCAACACTACGTTTCCTCCCAGCAGCTCCTTCCACGCCACTTTCCAATTTAGTATGGCCCTGTCTGGCCCATAGAGACAAGGGGGAAGATTCATCAGAGAGTGAAGTTCCGTCACTAGAGGGAAATTCCGCAGCTCTCAATTCATTTCTATGGGATTTTGAAAGGCCTATTTATCAATGGGTGAAGTGAAAGTTCACCCTTTGATAAATACGCCTTTGAAAATCCCATAGAAATGAATTGAGAGCGGCGGAATTTCCCTCTAGTGGCGGAACTTCACTCTTAACTTCACTCTTTGATGAATCTACCCCACTGTCTCACTGCATTCCAAGGTGAAGCATGGCTAGAACATGTAGAGAGCCCCGGAGCAGCTCTTATAGCATGGAGGTGGGACCCGTGCAGCAGCATACCCCAAACCTCAGAAAAGTTTATTTAGCTGTGTTATGTTTTGCGGCTCCAGACAATTTTTCTTTAGTGGCAGAGGGGGCAAAATGGCCTCTGGTGTAAGATCTCCCATAAATAACAATTAACATATCCCTTGTGTTTCATTTGAAAGTATACCAATAAACATAGGTTATTGTTAAACAGCCCAATCATTATCCCTGATTTCCAGTAATGTGGATGAACTGAACTTTTTCTATCATTTGGATAATAATAGAGTGCTATGAATATTAATTCCAAAATAGTCCTGTCCTCTACTGCGCTACGCTTGATTTCTTCTCCCATCTTCTTCTGACAGCATATGGAAGGCGATGAGCTGTGGTGTCCATCTCCATCCCTCTGTGCACAGACATCGCCTACAACCAGACCATCATGCCCAACCTGCTCGTAAACACCAACCAGGAGGATGTGGGGCTGGTGGTGCACCAATTCTAGCCACTAGTGAAGGTGCAGTGTTCCCTGGAGCTGCACTTCTTTGTGTGCTCCATGTACGTGCTGGTGTGCACAGTGTTGGAACAGGCCATCCCCCGTTCCAGTCGCTGTGATAGAGAGTGGGGGAGATCTGCGTGGGACAGTACACTTCGGATACACTTCCCAACTGGCACTTCATGTTCCCACACTAGCTCAAAGCGCCCCCTTATCTCGGATACTGCTTTGTGGGCGAGAAGGACTGCAGCACCCCCTGCTAGCTGGGCAAGGCCAACAGGCTCATGTAGGGGGGCCCGAAGATCTCCCCCGCTCCGTGCACTGGGAAGCCAAACTTGTTCATGAGCCGAGCAGCCTCGGAGCACAGTAAGATGCACAACTCCAGGGAACACTGCACCTTCACCAGCGGGTAGAACTGGTGCACCTCCAGCCCTGCATCCTCCTGGTTGGTGTGTCCACAGGGCTGGTCATACCAACTGCGGGGCCCAATTGGACCCATTTTGGCAGGGCCCCCTGTCTGTCGCAGGGTCTGGGCCAATTGGGTTTGGGTTATGCTGGTCGAATCGTGTTTGGGGGCGGGCTGGTCCAATCAGGATTAGAGGCAGACTGGGCTACTGGAGAGATTAAGGGAATAGGAATCAGAGCTCGCACTGGAGCGGGCCCCCATAAGTGCGGGGCCCAATTGGGCCAAATTGGTCCAATGTGCTTAAGACCGGCACTGTGTGTCCAAGCAGGTTGGGCATGATGGTCTGGTTGTAGGTGATGTCTGTGCACAGAGGGATGGAGATGGAAACCGCAGCTCATCGCCTTTCTTACATTGTCAGCAGAATATGGAAGAAGAAATCAAGCACCGCACAATCGATCCTCTTTTCTGTAGAGGACATGAAGCAGAATTACTGCAAGTTATTTTTCAATAAAGGCTTTGCTATTTTAAAGTTTAATTTGTCATGGTGTTTTTATTTTGTTCTATACTAACAAATTTAAACCTCCACTGAAACATGAAAGACATCACTATTGCTGCTGAATAGAACGAGAGCGCCTGCGCGATCCACCTATGGCCTGCTGTGAATGGAGAACAACAATGGCGTGGGATTTTCTGTGCCATAATTAGAAAGTGAAGCAATGGCCTTCGAATGAACAAATGACTTATCTTAGCTCTTCAAGTTTTGGTGGATGACTTTTGAGTTACGGGCTGTGTGGCCACTTGGATCAGTTACACGAACATCAGGACAATATAATGTATGCCAGCATTGAAGATTGGACTGCGAAATGAAGGGCCACTGCCCATATAAGGAACTATAGTTCGGACTTAGCTACATTTATTTATGTTTTCTATATATATATATATTCTGATATTGATTTTTTTATTTGCGTTGCTGGTGGGGACATAGGGATTGACACTATGGGTACACTAATTACATGTTATTGCTGACTGATAGCGGATTACACTGTCACTATCCCCACTGTTTAAAGGGGTGGTTCACCTTCAACTTAACTTTTTAGTATATTGTAGAAGGGCCAATTCAAAGAAACTTTTCAATTGGTCTTCATTATTTATTTTTCATAGTTTTTTTAATGATTTGCAATTTTCTTCTTTTTCGTTGCAGCTTTCAAATGGGGGTCACTGACACCATCTAAAAACAAATGCTCTGTAAGGCTACAAATGTATTGTTATTGCCACTTTTTATTACTTATTATTCTATTCAGTCGCTCTCCTATTCATATTCCAGTCTCTTATTCAAATCAATGCAGGGTTGCAAGGGTAATTTGTACCCTAGAAACCAAATTGCTGACACTGCAAAATAGAGAGCTGCTGGATAAAATGCTAAATAACTATAAAACCACACACAATAAAAAATTAAAAACCAATTGCAAATTGTCTCAGAATATCGCTCTCTACAGTCTACATTATACTAAAAGTTAACTCAAAGGTGAACCACCCCTTTAATTAGCTTAGAATTCACTTGAGATTGGGTTTTGTTTTAGTAGTATAATGTTAACAGGCTAACAGGAAGTAGCAGTTATTAAGAGTTGTAACTTTATTATGGGTTTGTCAGTTTCATTGTCACAACATAGATAGATGGAGATAAGACTTTAGCACATTTATAAGTGGAGAATCTTGCCCCTAAGTGGTCTTCTCTATGCAGTTAACATACTGGCTATTGAAGGGTTAACACCTGAGGCAACAGATAGTCCCGCTACTTATATGAGCATTTAAGTCTTATTAAATATTTCACTTTGCGGAAGCCCTGACGGGTTATCTTAACAAAGCCCTAATTATTTTGATCACTAAAAATAGGGATAAACCCCAGAACAGACCTTTCATCTTTGCTCATATTTCAATGCTGCTCGTAACACTGTTAGTTCAGTTAAGGTTTGTTACTAGTAACATACGATGTAGCGATCAAGCTTAGCATTTGTTACAGAGTAGTGATTTTATCTTTAAGTAGTTGCCTAAGGGGAGTCGATGGAAATAGTGGTTGTGAAAAATTGAAACACTCTTTTTATCTTGTATTTTTTTAATTTGTGTTTTGTACTTGTAAGTATGTGCTCTTATGTGTGAAGTTTAACCTATCGACGCACTTTGATGATGTAATTGATACGTCAGCTGATTAATCTTTTTCCCGCCATCCAAAGTATTTAATGCATTCACATTGTGCCAGTCTGTACTTTGAGAAAGGCCTCGGAGGAGGCCGAAACGTTAGTCTTCCATATAATAAATACATTTTGTTTTGTTTAAGACCCGAGAGTGCTGACCTGATTCCTTGGCTAACAAATTTAAACATTTTATTTTTATTTTACTGTTCCTTTAAGTCACTGCATATATGGGACAGATTTCGGATTGTAGTACATTGTCAGTGGTCTCAGTGGTAGACAGTAGCCTACAGGAATTACTCAGAATAAACTACACTGTTTAGGTGAAGCAAATAGTAATGGATTATTGAGCCTGGCAATGAAGAAAGGAAATACGTTATGTTGTTACTGGTTTATACAAAGGCTCTCTTGTTGCAATTTGCATAGTACAAACAGAAGGCACGCTGCAACAAAGTGTCAGTGGTCAAACTTGTAAAAGGGGAACTTGGTTTGTTCTTTTTCTTCTAATATTTAGGTTACAACAAAGACAAAAATAGAGTTTCTCCTACCCCTGTTAGATGTAGCTTGTTACAGTCATAAGCACAGATGGGTTGAAGAACATTGCTCAAAGCCCTATTCTGGACCGTGTACACCCTAAACATCAAGGGGAATGCTAGAAATAAAAAAAATCTATTCATTTGATTCCCAAGATGACATGCTGAGTGTATAGACAGATGCCTGCATTATGGGGACTGATTACATCATAGTTTGGATCAAGTCCAAGTTACTGTCTTATTACAGTGAAAAAGGAAATCTTTTTTAAAAATAGCACTAAGCATTGCTTGATTAAAGTTGGAGAGAACTTAAGAGACGTCACATGGGACCAGGCACCCATGCAACATGTAGCGATCCGCTGGGATTTCAAGCGATGTCTTCAACTTGTTTCAAGTGATTTCTTTAGAATGAGCCAAGCCTGCTGGGAGAGATAACATGCAGGAGATAACTCAGCACCCAGGTAACATGTAGCAAGCCACAGGGATTTCAAGCAACTTGTTTCAAGCAATTTTATTCAACTGCTGTGAGACATCACATGGGACCGGCATCCAGAGACATCAGATGGGACCGGCATCCAGAGACATCACATGGGACCCGGCTCCCAGGCAACCTGTAGTGATCCACATGGATTTCAAGCAATGTCTTCATCTTGTTTCATGCTATTTTCTGCTGCGGGACATCACATGGGACTAGGCACCATCTTCCTATGGGGCAGGGCCGGATTTACGTATCGGGCACCCCTAGGCCCGCAGTTGTTTGTCACCCCTGTCCCCTCCCTTTTATTTGCTCAGAGCAATGGAAATTGGCACACAGGAAATTTTTATTTCTGAACCAATGTGGGTGTGGTTGGGCAGCATCCTGCCCCCTAAAATCCTGCCGCCCTAGGCTGGGGCTTAGGTGGCCTCTCCACAGATCCAGGTCTGGGGACGGGCACAGTGAGAGACATGCAGTCTGGGTATCTATACTCCTCTGCCTTATAGACATGTTATCATGGACAGCGGGATAGTCATGCCCTGAACCTCATTATGGCATTAGTGATTATGGCACAGTAGTGTCACACAATGCGGGGTTGGCTGGATGCTGGAGGGATAGGGGTCTTTACACTTTTATGCACAGTTAATTTAATCATGCCAGTGGGCACTATATATATTTGATTTTGAGCTGACCCTCCTGGACCCAGAAGCCAGAGTCCAGCAGTGCTGCAGCAGGTGCAAGGGCTACAGACATGTATATGATGCATATTTTAATGACCGTTTTAGTGACACATATTTTAATTCAACTGTTAATATTTTTTAAAAAAGTGAAAACTTTTTAAAGTTTATAAGCTGTGTTGTGTTTTGCGGCTCCAGACTACTTTTCTTTAGTGGTATTGGGGGCAAAATGTCTCTTTTGATAGTAAAGGTTGCTGACCCCTGCGTTAGTCGATCCAGAAGCAGGTGAATTGAATTAATACATTCGTTGCTAATATTCCTCATATACTGCTAAGAAATGTTTTAACTAATTGTAAGCAAGTAATTGTATCAAATAATTGTATCAAATTGCAACAGTTCAGATGCTCCCTGATCGCTGAGCTGCCAGACTGAAACACTAGAGGGAGGAACATTAAACTTTGAATTTCACTTTTGGAAAACAGTAAAGAGTAAAAGATGGAAAGCAATTGAAAAAATAATTTGTTTATGATAAACAACCTGAAAATAAATCAACTGGAAAAAAGTGTTTTTTTGGGCAGACAGGTTTGCAGAGGCTTAGCCTTCCCAAGTCTTAAAGGGGTTGTTCACCTTTGAGTTAACTTTTAGTATAATGTAGAGCGTGATATTCTGAGACAATTTGCAATTGGTTTTCATTTTTTATTGTTTGTGGTTTTATAGTTATTTAGCTTTTCATTCAACAGCTCTCTAGTTTGCAGTGTCAGCAATTTGGTTTCTAGGGTACAAATTACCCTAGCAACCCTGCATTGATTTGAATAAGAGACTGGAATATGAATAGGAGAGGGACTGAATAGAATGATAAGTAATAAAAAGTAGCAATAACAATACATTTGTAGCCTTACAGAGCATTTGTTTTTAGATGGTGTCAGTGACCCCCATTTGAAAGCTGCAAAGAAACAGAAGAAAATTGCAAATCATTAAAAAACTATGAAAAATAAATAATGAAGACCAATTGAAAAGTTTCTTAGAATTGGCCCTTCTACAATATACTAAAAGTTAACTTGAAGGTGAACCACCCCTTTAATGAACATCCGCCTATGTAGGCGCAGTCTATACGAAGGCCAAGAAACAGCTGCTTCTGGTTTTAGCCTGAAATAATGGAAGTAAAGCTGTCATTCATAAAAACGTCGGCTCATTTGGTGAGGTAGTGGGTTCAAATTGAGCTGATCCAAACATATCTGCAAACAGCCAAAAACTGGTTATTTTCCAGAGTGCTACCTTTGCTGTGTATTAACCAAGTGCATTGATCCTTTAAAGACGTACCGCTAGGTATTTTACCAGCCTGGCCAGCATTTTTGATAGTTGATCCCGATGTTATTAATAGGAAAAAAAGATAAATATATAGGAAGGCCGGTATTTTTTTCACCAGAAAAGGTGGCAACCCCACGTACCGCTCGCCTTGGATAAATTGCCATGGATTGTAGAAAGGAGAACACTCGACAAAGCAGATTACTGCTGAAGCGAAGTTTTATTTCTGACTTGGGCCTGAAACATGTCGTGTCAGCAAGTCAGAAATAAAACTTCACTTCAGCAGTAATCTGCTTTGTCCAGTGCTCTCTTTTCTACAATCCATGTCTGCAAACGTATCCACTCCCCTGTGTGGGTTGGGAGTCCCCTGATTTAAGCCCATGTACACCAGACCTCCCAAAGTAATGGTACGGCCTCCTGCTCTGAGTAATTTGTATGAAAGCCTTACTAATGCTCTTCATTGCAATGCACCTGAGGTCTTCCCATATCATCCAAAGCAGAGGAAAAGCCAGCACTGCAGGGTCAGATTGGGGGTGGATCCAGGCTTCTGACAGGCACAGCTAAGATCCCCAATTCACTTTGTATCCAGGATGACCTTTTCTGGGCCCGCAGGTCAATAATGATCATAATTGGGGTGTAAAAGCCTCATCATATGTCAACATTACTAGACAGATATCAGTTGGGCGCACACTCATTCTGTAGTGGCCAAGCTGATAGCTAGTATTGACTTATGACTGGGCAGCATACATCACATTTTATATAAATATTCCCATGAACCCATCCCCTCACCCTTAAACAAGAACAAAATAATAACACGTGAAGCTTGGATGGGCTTGTAGACAACTGGTAGGTAGACAGCGGAGTATGTTGTTATACTGTTACATACTCGCTTTGGAGAGAAAGCCTATTTGGTCTATTTGATACTCCTGAAATGTAACCGTCATTGGGGCAGATTCACTAAATGGCGGAGTGGCTAACGCTAGTGACTTTTCGCTAGCGTTGCCACCCATAGGGACATCGCTAATTCACTAACAGGAGCCAATTGGCTAGCGAGCGTGACCATCACTAGCGGTCATTCGCACAGGCGGCGACTTTTCACTCACGCGAATGATCATTACTCTGCAAATTCACTAAAGTGCGAATTTTACTAAACATTACCTCTTTCGCCAAAGTTGACTTGGTGACAGACATTGTGGCAAAAAGAAGCTAGATCTGCCTCAATCTTCTCTCACTTACATCATATCCTTTTTGCCAAAAATTTTTGTTTTTTTACTTTTTTTGAAGCGGGATTGCCTGCAAAAGTCTTTACTTGGACTTTTTTGGGTAACCCATTGTCTCAAGACATTTTATAACATATGGAACATTAATTTTACAGTGGGCTCATGTGTAGGGCATTATATAAACTCTCTTGTCTTTATTAAGGTTCCCTGGACATGTGTAATAAAAACCGGTAACTTAAACCATTTGCAGCAACATTTATAATAAAGATGCCCATACAACTTTAAATTTCCCGCCCTATGCAAATTGAAATAAGCGCAAGATCACTAACGAAGTTTTGCTAGGCACAAATGAACTGTAATACATCTTCGCTATGAAATGCTCACTAGTAACGCTAGTGAAAAGTCGCCAGCGTTCTACGCCCAGGACGAAACTTTGCACTTTAGAGAGTTGGCGTATTCGTAGCGCATTTTCACCTGGCGAAGTCTTGCAAGGGTTGCGAAGCGGACGCTGGTGAAAATTCGCCTGTTAGTGAATCTGTCCCATTCATTGTGAGATTAGGAGAGAACACTCCTATATGTATTGTAAGACTGATAAAGCAATAAGTCAAATAGTTAAGTCTAAGGACTGAACAAATGTTGTAGCTCAAAGGAGCTTGAACACAGAAAGCCAGAAACCCATTGCAACCAGTGTGGGTTAATGGAAATCACCTTGAAGTCATTATTTATTGGTTTATGATTTTAATGATTTGGCAGAACAATTGAATATGTGGCTGGTCACATACAGAAGGGAGAAGTGATCTTTTGAATTCCAAAATAACATGTTGCTCACAAGTAGTGGTGCGCGAATCTCTCGAGATTCGCCGAAAAATTTGCGAATTTTCAGAGAAATTAGCGAATTGTCAAAAAAACGACGCACGACTCGTTTTTTTTGGTGAATTTTCGCAAAGCGAAATTTCGCTGGTGATTCGCGAATTTATTCGCCAGCAGCGAATCGCGGGAATTCGCCCATCACTACTCACAAGTCACTAGTTGGGAATCACTGCTCTAAAGCTTGCAGAGTCTCCTGGTGTCTATAAGGGTTCCACATGGTGCTCAACTCGTAGGGAGAAGAGACAAACACAACATTATTTCATGCATTCTAACAGCAACCATGCAAAGTAAGGAATGTGGGGAGAGTCTGTGAATATTCAAGTGTATAATTGGTTTTTACAACATTTGTAAATTTTTTTTATCTGGGGTAAAAAATGGGCTCCGGTTTGTGGGCTCCCAATGGCTGAAAATATATGCGGAATGTGTCTAATAATAGCCATAATATAAGTCATTTTCTTGCTCAGTATGTCTGTATAAGAGTCACAAACAGATATAAAGAATATAAGCAGGAATGAAGGTGCAAGGGAAGCTTGTAACATGCTACATTCAGTGTTGCCTTAAACCAGTGATCCCCAACCAGTAGCTCGTGAGCAACATGTTTCTCCCAGTGGCCTCAAAGCAAATGCTTATTTTTAAATTCCAGGCTTGGAGTCAAGTTCTTGTTGTATAAAAACAAGGTGCACAGCCAAACAGAGCCTCAATGTAGGTTGACAGTTCACATAGGGGCTACCAACTGGCCAATGTTTTAGCACCCCAAGAACCTTTTTCATGCTATTGTTGCTCCCCAACTTCTTTTACTCGTGGATGTTGCTCACGGGTTCAATAGGTTAGGGATCCCTGCCTTAAACTGTGCACAGAGTAATGAAAGCCAGTAGGTCTCATGCAGTATGCAAAATTTAGAATTCAGAGTAAATGCATTGCCTTATCTTGTTGCCACAAAGAGGAAGTGTTATAAATAGCTGGAACATTTTTTTCTACCGAAAGTTCATTAAAGTGCCTTGGTAGCATTACTTGTTACTGTAGAACTCTCCATAATAGGAAAATAAATGTGCTTGTATAAACTATTTATTATTATTATTACTATTAACAAATATGTATATAGTGCCCACATATTCCACAGCATTTCACAATACATGGTGATATACAGAAACTTACAGATAACAAAAAAAAGCAACGGATACAAGTTTTAAAGAGCTCCCTGCTCAAACAAATAAAAAAAAATAGGATTTCTGATATATGAATGGGGGGGTTATATAAATAACCATGGAGTTCTGTTTATTGCCACGTTCTGCTAACTGCATCTCTCAAAGATGCCAAGTCCCCATGACACCTACTGTAGATGTTTTTATTGTGATACTATTTTCTTGGCACACACAGTGAACACATGGGCAGCTTGTACTGACTTCTGCCTGTTCTTTGACTATTCTCTCACATCTCATTACTGTACTGCGCTTCTATTGGTTTTGACCCTGGCCTGTGACCTTGATTACGTTCTTGTCTTCTGATTTGGCACTGCCCTGCCTGTTTGGTATGGACCTGGCCTGTTCCACTATCATGTTCCTTGTTCTCTGTTCTTCCTACACACTTTTGGTTATTTAACTTGTCCACAACTCTCCCCATGGTCCTCTCATTAATAATATACATGGTGGTCATAGTCTTGGACACCTGGGCTCCTCCAAAAAACCTTCAGTACTATTATTCTTCCTCTGATCACTCAACCCATTCTCCTAGTCTCTTTTCTTTACATACTATAATACTATAATCCAGTGATCCCCAACCAGTAGCTCGTGAGTAACATGTTGCTCTCCAACCCCTTGGATGTTGCTCCCAGTGGCCTCAAAACAGGTGCTATTTTTGAATTGGAGGCAAGTTTTGGTTGTATAAAAACCAGGTGCTCTGCCAAAAAGAGCCTCAATGTAGGTGACAATCCACATAGGGTCAACCAAATGGCCAATCACAGCACTTATTTGGCACCCCAAGAACATTTTTCATGCTTATGTTGCTCCTCAACTCCTTTTACTTCCTAATGTTGCTCACCGGTCCAAAAGGTTGGGGATCCCTGCTATAATCTATTATACAATCTATTGAGCCTCTTTGTTCTCATAGAAATAGGGAATGACCATGAAATTGGCCAAATGTTTAGATGCACCTGGGCCCACCTCCTGGTGTCCTGGCAGGCCAGTCCGACAAGACTGGCGGCATCCAAATAGCGGCATCCTCCTTCTGAAGCAAAACGCTACAGTTATAGGGGCAAGAGTGAGCTGAGGCCAGGTTCAAGGACAGTGGTTCTCAACCTGGGGGTCGAACAACCCTTTCACAGGGGTCACTTAAGGGGTTCCAGGAGCAGGCTCTCTCCCCACTAGCCCTGGGCTAAGGTTGTAGCTCTCAGAGTGCTGGTGCTGGGAGTTGTAGTTCAGTAACCAGTGTAGGGAAGCCAATTGCACTACAACTTTCTATATCCCCTTAGTAGGGACTGCCATACAGCTCTCCCTGCCCATTTAAAGTGGGCAGTCATATTTGTAAAATTAACACGTTAATTGGGGGTGTGACTAAACCTTTATGCAGCCACGCTGGCTCCTGTACTTTCCTAACAATCCACTCTGGGCTGGCAAAGAAAATATTTTAAAATTTTCTGGTTGGGATTCACCACAACATGAGGAACTGTATTAAAGGGTCGCAGAATTAGAAAGGTTGGGAACCACTGATCTAGGGGTTTGTTCTGGGTTTGGGATACCTTACATCAGTGATTTTCAACCTTGTGCCTCCAGCTGTTAAGGAACTACAAGTCCCACAATGCAATGGAGTCAGGCAAATGCATTGTGGGACTTGTAGTTTCTTAACAGCTGGAGGCACAAGGTTGAAAATCACTGCCTTACATTACAGCTCTGTAGGTAGGGTTGCCACCTTTCCCTGTGGCTCAAGCCGGACAGGGGGGTGGTCCCGTGACGTCAGTGGGCGGTCCCGTGACGTCAGTGGGCGGTCCCGTGACGTCAGTGGGCGGTCCCGTGACGTCAGTGGGCGGTCCCGTGACGTCAGTGGGCGGTCCCGTGACGTCAGTGGGCGGGGCTATGAACCGGGCAGCCCTTCAAAATACCGGGCTGTCCGGTTCAAAACCGGACAGGTGGCAACCCTATCTGTAGGTCATGAAAGTGAAATCTTTTTTTCCCTAGGCACCCCTACATTTGGTTTGTTCCCCCAGTTTAATTGTAGTTGCTGACAGGGATCAAATTATTCATCCCAACTCTGGAAAGAAAATTCCTTTAAAACATGCGACACAAGTTACATACTAGTCACAATGAAAAGCTCAATCAGAAAGGTGAGAGAAACAACATGGCTAGTGAAAGAATCAAGGAGCACCAAACTAATACTAAGAATTTTATTGCGGGTAAAACACATGATAAAACACCCATGTCATGTTAAAGAAAGCAAAACTATTAAAATGACAGAGTAGAAAATTTAATAAGAGGTGACAACAGACACTTAGGGGTAGATTTACTAAAATTCACCCAAAAATACCTCGAATCCCCTCAAAATTCGATAAGATATTTTTTCCTCGATATTCGATTTCTCGATGAAATCATATGATCGAATACCGATCGTTCGATTTCACGAAAAAATCGTACTTTTTCCTTCGAAAGCTCGAAAAATCGAATGGTATTCGAGCAGGTGTTTGTAAAAGAAGCCTATGGGGGGATTCCCATAGGCTTCTAGTGGTATTCAGTAGGTTCAATCTTGCGAAGTGGGCAGTCGAATAAATTTTAAAGTTAAAATCCTTCAATCATCGAATGATCGAATATTCGATCATTCGGTCTATTTGATCATTAGAATTTTCGGTATTCGATGATTGAAGTGGCCAAATTTGCATATTCGATTGAACTTCAATCCATTCACGTGAATGTTGTAAATTTGCCCCTTACTGTACAAAAACAGGTTGTCATCATCATCATCATCATCATTTATTTATATAGCACCAACAAGATACACAGTGCGTTACCTTGGTTATAATAAACAGGGGATAAATGGTGGATGACAAACAAGGGTTTACAGAGTACAATATGATTAGAGGGCCCACAAATTAGAGTTTACAAACTAAAGGTTAGGGTACCATTGAGACATTAGGATTTTAGAAACAAATTTGTGATTTATGATACAGCAACGATTGATTAGTTAAGGGCCTTAAATGTAAGTGTGAGTAGTTTTAATTGGATTCTAGAGGAGATTGGGAGCCAGTGCATATGGGAGCAGCTGATGTTGAGCAGTTAGATAGATGAATGAGTCTAGTAGCAGCATTTGTAACAGACTGGAGTTGTGAAATGCGACTTGTAGGAATACCTGCAAGGAGTAGGTTGCAGTAATCAAGGTGGGAGATGATAAGAGACTGAATAAGTGTTTTGGTTGATTCTGAACTGAGATATGGTCATATTTAGGCAATGTTGCGTAGTTGGATAGGATGAGATTTTGCAAGTGTTTGGAAGTGTGGTGAAAAAGACAGATGCAAGTCTAGTGTAACTCCTAGGCAGTGTGTCTGTGCTGGAATGAAAGGTAGTGTTGTTTACTGTGAGTGAAATCTGAGGGGCAGGGGAAGATCTTGGAGGAAATATAACGAGTTCTGTTTTTGAAAGGTTCAGTTTCAGGTGGGGCTGTGACATCCAGGAGGAGACAGCAGAGAGACAGTCTGTAACTTGGGAAAGGACAGAAGGAGAGAAATCAGGAGCAGACAGGTAGAGTTGGTTGCAGGGCCGCCATCAGGGCGGGACTAGGGTTACCACCCGGCCGGTATTTTACCAGCCAAGGCCGGGGCCGGTATTACAAATTTAACGGCAATGTAGCTGCCGGTAAATTTGTAATACCCCTTAAAAATGGCCCTTGCCTTGCTTTAAATCCAATGAAAAACTTACCTTTCTCGCGTCTTCAACCGATCGCTTGCATGGCCCCGCCCCCTTTGACGTCACACCCCGCCCCCGCCGGCAAGGAAATTTTCAAAAGGTGGCAACCCTAGGCGCGACAAGTGTCCCGGGCACGAAGGGGGGCCCAGCAGTGCTGCACTTCTCCAAGAGCCGGGCCCCCCTTCCAAGCGCTGCCGAAGCCGTCCTGCTGTTTCTACGCTGAATGCGGAAGTGTCGAAGACCCGAAGTCACGAAGGAGCTGACACTGGAACTCTGAAGCGGCGAAAATACCCGATGTCACGAAAACAGCTATAATGGAAGTCCTGAAGCCGTGAGTTCAATCCCCTGGCCACCAATGTTTAATTTTAATACTTTATTGCGCCCTGCTACCAATTAAAAAAAAAAAATTATGGGGCCCCGATTTTTTTTAACTTGTAAGGGAGGCCCTGGCGCCAAGTTTAAAAAAAAAAATATTCTTTGGGGCCCCAATTTTTATGTGTGTGTGGGGGGGGGTTACTTTTTTAGCGCTGATGTGGTCTGTAATGTGGAGTGGGCAGGATCAGGGGTGGGGCTCGGATGCCAGGGTGGGCGGGGCCCGGCCCAGGGGGCCCTGAAAAATTTGTTGTGTAGTATAGAGCGAGAACAGCAGAGGGCCTAGAACAGAGGCTTGAGGAATGGGAAGGGAATTCATTAAACCTAGAGTTAATTCATTTTAAACTCATCTATAAACTTTTCACATCGCAGAATGAGTGGCACAGTAAACATATATCGGTTGTTCACCTTTGAATTAACTTTTTGCTTGAGCTAGAGATTGCTATTCTTAAAAAAAATTCTCTTTTTTTTAATTTTATTAAAGTGTTTTTTTTTTTTTATTATTTAGCTTTTTCTTCAGCAGCTCCCCAGTGTGGAATTGCAACGGCTATCTAGTTACTAGGGTCCAATTTATCCTAGCAACCCGGCAGTAGTTTGAAAGAGAGACAGGAATATAAGGAGGGCCTAACTAGAAATATAAATAATAAAAAATAACAATGTTCACCGCTGGGGTCAGTGACTCCATATGAAAGCAGGAAAGAGTTAGAAGAAGAATATAAATTATTAAAAAATAATTAAAAAACTTGCTTACAACAGGCCATGCCTTAACGTAATAAAAATTAACCTAAAGGTGAAATATTTTTATTTTATTATTTTATTAAGAAGAAAGATATTGCGGATACAGAAAAAGGGAATACACAGAAGGGATACATTTGGGAACGTGTGTAAGATTCCACTTGTTGGGGAAATCCTGTCGGTAACTAGTGCCAATCATCAGTTTGTGCCACAGATCCTGGGCTTATGTTCTTAGCCATCAGCCAAAGGCTCATTTTTTCCAACATTTTTATTTAGTTTTCAGGCAAGTCCAGAGTTGTAATCAAATGCCAGGCAAATGCCAGGGGGCAAGCTGTAAGATGAGGTCCTCAAACATACTAAAACATTACAGGAATACTATAATATAGAATTTGCTGCCATCTAGTGGGTAAATGGTAAATTACACTTTACCATAACTACTGTATAATATTCAAAAATACCCCATGTCTTAATGGTCTCTAGCCTTCAAAATCCTTCTTTTTTTTTTTTTTTGGAAAATTATACAATTAATGAAGACCTATAGAATATGTAAAGCCCCCTAATTGTGTAAGCAATAATGAATAATATATAGTGCTGGTTTTACTTTGTACAGACAAATACAACACGTCCTCTGCACTTAACTCATTATCAATATATTAAGGACTTTGAGACATTTTGTGCCTTTAAGGGATAAGCTGGCCATAGACCTAATGATTTTTGAAAGATCCAATGGTTATCGTGAGACCACGATTGTCTCAAAACTATCGTTCAAATGTCCGATGTGTCCATCAACTAAAAAGACCATTTCAGGAGATCTTGCAGCAAAACTGAAGGATCGCAGCCTGCTTGGCCCTGCAAACATAGGTAGATTGCATGGGGACCGATAAAGATTTTCTAACCTGGCCCATCAATCTACAGACCAATGTTGGATAAGATGTACGATCGTTTGTATCCCACTAACCGCACGATAATTAGACAGATTGGTCGGACTTCCCTAAGATCGGTCGTTCGGCAGAGAAAGATCTTTGCGTCTATGGGGAGCTTTACTGTCATGGACGTGTTCCAGCAGTTCTGACACAGGGCTAGACATATTCTCAATTTCCCAGCTGCCCCAACTCATGTGACTTGTGCTCTGATAATCTTCAGTCACTTCAGTTACTGCTGTACTGCAAATTGGAGTGATATCACCCCCTCCCCCCCAGCAGCCTAACAGAACAATGGTAAGGTAACCAGATAACAGCTGAATGGTAGATCTAATAAAAGCACTCTGTAGTAAAAACCCATGTCCCACTGAGACTCCTTCTGTTACATTGAGAAGGAAAAACAACAGCCTGCCAGAAAGCAGTTCCCTCCTAAAGTGCTGGCACAAGTCACATGACCAGGGGCAGCTGGGAAATTGACAAACTGTCTAGCCCCATGTCAGATTTCAGATTTGACTATAAAAAAATCTGTTTGCTCTTTTGAGAAATGGATTTCAGTGCAGAATTCTGCTGGAGCAGCACTATTAACTGATGTGTTGTGAAAAAAAATGTTTTCCCATGACAGTATCCCTTTAAGGTACTAAAAATGCCATCCCCTTTAAACAAAACAGGGATTGATTGTCCATAGTTTGCAAAATCATCCCTGTCTGATCAGTCCTACTCTCAATTTTCATCTGATTCATTATAATAAGAATTCTACTGCATCATTATACATATTATACAGGGACTAATTATACCTGCAACTCAATTACTTTCAAGGTCCAGTAACATCAAAAAACTTTAAAAAAAAAAACATTCTTTAGTATACAAGGAGAAAATAGCCCACCAACACAATTTTAAAATCGCAAAGTCTTTCTTAAAAAATAACTTACTGAAACTCTGTTTGCGCTCCTTCAGAAAAGGCGATTGAGTAATCCATCGTGCGGCACTTGATTTGTCCTCCCTGCCTTCCTTAAATCATGATGGATTGCCTTTTCTTAAAGGGCAAGGAAAGGCAAAGAAATAAAATCCCATTTTTACTTTCTAATGAAAAAGAAATCTATCTCCAATATACTTTAATTTTAAAATGTGTACTGTTTTTATAAGAAACCTGAAATTCTCCCTTCATTTAGTGCTTCTGGCAGGGAAACAATCACTTATGAACAGCAGGGGGAGCCCCTACCTTACTTACCAGCCATGCAGAACTCAAGCAGACCATACTGAGCATGTGCAGTGCCAGTGTCAGACAAAGATGTATAACAATGTTACAAGATGACAGCCCCCTGTGGCCAACTTTGAAAGCATAAATCATTTGTTTGATTAGGCTTGTGGTGCAGTAAGTTCATGTTTATGTTTAGTATACAAAATACAGCATTTCTAGCCTTATTCTATTTTACACTTTCCTTGTCCTTTAAGAGGAGTACAAGCGCGGTAAGTTAGTTTGCGATTTTAAAATTTAATGTGTTGGTGGGTTTTTTGTTATACCAATAAATTAAAAATTTTTTTCATGTTACTGGTCCTTTAACCTTGAAAGCAAGTTGCAGGTATAATTAGTCCCTGCGTAATATGTCTAATGACACAGTAGAATTCTTATTCTAACGAATCAGATGAAAATTGAGAGTAGAACTGATCAGACCAGGGTGATCCATTGTGCGGTGCTCGATTTCTCCCCCTGGCTATCTCCTATAAGGAAGGCAGGGAGGAGAATCTGAGCTCCACATGATGGATCGCCCAATTGCCTTTTCTGAAGAGGAGCGCAAACAGATTTTCAGTTAGTTACTTTTTAATAAAGTTAAAAGTTTAATATGTGTCAGTGGGTCTTTTTCGTAGTACACTAACAAATTTTTAAAAAAATGTTTTTGATATTACTGTTCCTTTAAAACTCCTAAACCAAGTGACCATGTTTGGGATTTTTAACCGGATCGATGGCAACTCTAAAACTGTGATCCTTCAGTTAAGTTATACCTCACTGGACGGAAGGCCCTGAGGTAGGAGCCCTCAGGGTCCGGGGGGCAGAGACAGAAGCAGTGGGACATGGATTTTACTACGGAGTGCTGTTCTTAGATCTACCAGGCAGCTGTTATCTTGTGTTAGGGAGCTGTTATCTGGTTACCTTCCCATTGTTCTGTTGTTAGGCTGCTGGGTGGGGGAAAGGGAGGGGATGATATCACTCCAACTTGCAGTACAGCAGTAGTGACTGAAGTTTATCAGAGCACAAGTCATATGACTGGGGGCAGCTGGGAAATTGACGATATCTCTAGCCCTATGTCAGATTTCAAAATGAAATATAAAAAAACCTGTTTGCTCTTATGAGAATTTAATTTCAATGCAGAATTCTTCTGGAGCAGCACTATTAACTGATGCATTTTGAAAAAAAAAAAAAATTTCCCCACGACAGTATCCCTTTAAAAGGTATGAAGATCCAAAGATGAAGGCCCTGAGCATTCTAAAAAAAATCTAAGTGTAAAGTTGAATGTTGGTGTCTCTGGTGTTTGAGTGTGGCAGCTCAGTAATTCAGGCGCAGACTCTAAACTGATACAATTTTGCAACATTTAATTGATTTTCAGCAGCATCTCTGGAGTATTAGCAACTATTGTATCAATTCTAACAGCTGCCTGTAATGAATCTCAGGGATTCTGCTCAGCAGGGACAATGATAAGAAATGGATCAACTAAATGTAGCAATTTATAACAGTTTGGGGGGGGTCTGCAGCCCCCCCCCCAGAGTTGCTTTAGAAGGTCAAAAATTAAACTTTACATTTCAATATTAGAAAAACAGTCACAAATAGAAAATTGTAAAAAGTCGTTATTTCTGGTGATCTTTCTGAAACCAACTGGTTTTTTGAAGGTGAACAAGGTCCTTTAAAGTCAACAGCATTTTCCTCCAAATGTTCTTTACATTACTTGCATCGTATTCTCTCCCCATAATCTCCGCTCCCCCCAATGAATATCGCTCGCAGCAAAACAAAACACAGATGTTTAATACACTAGCAAAATACTTTATTTTCAATGGCAGAACATACGTTGGTTTCTCTCTTAGCCACGTCTGTGGTACAAAAGTTTTTCTTTTTTTTTTTTTTAACACATTTTCAAAGACATTAAAAAAAGTCAAAATCTTCAAAAAGTAAAAGAAAATCTATATACAGTCCCTATTCTCATGAAAATATATATATATAATATATATATATATATATAAAGAATTACAGTTTTTTTTTTAAATCTATTATAAAAGTAAAAAATATACAGTCAGGAGCTAATTCTCATCTTGTAATATAAAACTGTAAACATTTATTTACACAAGAGGAAGAGTTTCTGAAAGGAACCCCCTTGTACTCATGGAGTCCGTGACTGGAACGCAGTTAACCCGCGCATCGCCAGGCATTCTCACCCTTTACCCCCCGGCAGAGATAGGGTTAACACTCACGAACGCGAATGCCTTTGCCCAAAACCCTCTCTTAAAGGGATCCTGTAATGGGAAAAAAATTTTTTTCAAAACATATCAGTTAATAGTGCTGTTCCTGAAGAATCCTGCATTGAAATCCATTTCTCAAAAGAGCAAACAGATTTTTTTTATATTTCATTTTGAAATCTGACATGGGGCTAGACATATTGTCAATTTCCCAGCTGCCCAAAGTCATGTGACTTGTGCTCTGAAAAACTTCAATCACTCTTTACTGCAAGTTGGAGTGATATCACCCCTCCCTTTCCCCCCCCAGCAGCCTAACAAAAGAACAATGAGAAGGTAACCAGATAACAGCTCCCTAACACAAGATAACAGCTGCCTGGTAGATCTAAGAACAGCACTCAATAGTAAAACCCATGTCCCACTGTGACTTCTTCTGTTACATTGAGAAGGAAAAACAACAGCCTGCCAGAAAGCAGTTCCCTCCTAAAGTGCTGGCACAAGTCACATGGCCAGGGGCAGCTGGGAAATTGACAATGTCTAGCCCCATGTCAGATTTCAAAACTGAATATAAAAAAATCTGTTTGCTCTTTTGAGAAATGGATTTCAGTGCAGAAGTCTACTGGAGCAGCACTATTAACTGATGCATTTTAAAAAAAAACATGTTTTCCCATGACAGTTTCCCTTTAAGTGTAGAATTGTATTGCCTTGTTAATGCCGCGCTGCTCGCTTGCTACAGAGAGAAACTGAAATGAACAGGATCGAGCACTTGCAGTGAAACGGCTTCATTAATAAATTATATAATCGCAACGAAAAGGGGGGTCCTGATAAAGATCGAGGTATTTCAGTTAAAATGGCACTACTGAAACCAGGGGATAATGCTTAAAGGTTTTTTTTTACACTTTAAACCTGAATATCCTTTATCCTAAACACTGTATTTGCTCTACAGTTTATAGAAACAAGTTGTCGTAGCAACAGCAAAATCCGCTGAGCGTGTTTCGCGACGGAGCCGACAATGCTTCCGGACGCAAACACAGAAGAGGATTTGGTGGGAGAAACCGGCCTGCGGATTTCATCACCCGTCTGGACCCAGCCTTTAAAAGGGAACGAGATTGTGAAAATATAATTTAAACTCCATCATACTGAAAGAAGACACATTGTAAATACAAACAATTAAATATTCTGTACTATTATGAAATAATCAAGTTTATGTTCACTATTCTTCTCTCAGCATCTGTTTCTCTTCATTCTCTCTACATGCAGGAGTTGGGTGTCAGATATTCATTGACAGTTAGATCCAATATATCTTAAAGGGGGGCTTCCTTTGCCTAGTATTAGAGCTTATTCAAATAACAGATCCCAGTAGAAACAAAATAACTGCACAAATCCTGCATGTAGAGAGACATGATGTCTGGTGAGTTTAATAGAGTGAGCTCTAATACATCTTCTAGGCAAAAGGAGCCCCCCTATAAGATATATTGGATCTAACTGTCAATATTTGACACCCAACTGCGGCATGTAGAGAGACATGATGTCTGGTGATTTTAATAGAGTGAGCTCTAATACATATTCTAGGCAAAAGGAGCCCCCCCCTATAAGATATATTGGATCTAACTGTCAATGAATATCTGACACCCAACTCCTGCATGTAGAGAGACATGATGTCTGGTGATTTTAATAGAGTGAGCTCTAATACATCCGCTAGGAAAGGAAGCCCCCCTATAAGATATATTGGATCTAACTGTCAATGAATATCTGACACCCAACTCCTGCATGTAGAGAGACATGATGTCTGGTGAGTTTAATAGAGTGAGCTCTAATACATCCGCTAGGAAAGGAAGCCCCCCTATAAGATATATTGGATGTAACTGTCAATGAATATCTGACACCCAACTCCTGCATGTAGAGAGACATGATGTCTGGTGAGTTTAATAGAGTGAGCTGTAATACATCCGCTAGGAAAGGAAGCCCCCCTATAAGATATATTGGATGTAACTGTCAATGAATATCTGACACCCAACTGCTGCATGAAGACAGAATAAAGAGAAACAGATGCTGAGAGAGGAATAGTGAAGATAAACTTGATTATTTCAGAAACAATGCAGAATTTTTAATTGATTGTTTCAATTAAAGTTTCTTATTTCAGTATGCTGAAGCTTCCATTCAATTTTCATAATAGTCCCCCTTTAAGGCAGACACACACGGAGATTCAGGGAGATTTAGTCGCCAAGCACAAAATCGCCTCTTCTTTGGGCGACTAATCTCAACGAAATGCCTTCCCGCCAGCTAGAATGAAAATCGCTGGAGGGATGACGCTCGGAGCCCTTCATTATTGGAAAATGATTCGCTCCAAGTGCCATCCTGCCAGCGATTTCTATTGTAGCCAGCAGGACGGCACTCTGAGCGCTTAGTTTTCCCGAAGTTGCCTCACAAGGAAATTGAAGCGCTTAGAGTTCCATCCCGCCGGTTAGATTGCTTTTTGGGGAGATTAGTCGCTGGGCAACTAATCGCCCCCTGAAATCTTAGGGGCAGATTTACTATTGGTCAAATTTTGAATAGAAAAAAAATTTGAAATTTGACCATGGGAACAGCATGTTAAGTAAAATCCTTTGAGTTCAAATATCGAATTCAAAGGATTTTACCGCAATTCGATTGGTCAAATTTGATTGATTCGATTGATTTGAACGATTTTTCCCGATAGAATTTTTTTTATTCAATCAAAAGTAATGATACCCAATTCGGTAGCTTTGATCTGGCGATCTAGGTGGTCGAATAAAAATTTAGGGGGAAGTACTTCGACCATCAAATAGTCGAATAAAATGAAATTTGAATATTCAAATCCGAATATTCGAGGGTCGAATTTGCCTATTCGAATCTTTTTGAAATTGGATCGAATTTCTAAATTCATGTGAATCGAGTAAATCTGCCCCTTAGTGTGTGTCACTACCCTTAAGTTCAAATAGGTTTACAAGGGCACATGTTTACAGAACTGAAACTCTATAGAATACAATGGGTTTAGTTCATACACAGCAAGATAAACAAGGGTCAAATGCCATTGGCTGCCAGATGAAATAGGGCGTGTACTGCCAAGTAATAATTGGGTGTGGAGCTAACAAACATTACATTTATGGTTTTATTGCTCCTTAATTCAGGGCCACAGTTCAAGGGCATTTTTAGGAAGGTCATGTAATCCATCCCCATGTAAAGGAAAAGCCTTTGCTAGCAGTAAAAAGCTGTTTATTTGGCTTGGCTCAAACATAAGCGACCCTAAAAAGTGAATTTAATTAGACAAATAGACGGCACACATCATAAAAGTAACAGTGATAGGAAAGACTTATATTTATATACTAAGAGAATCCCTGAGATAGAAATAGCCCCCAAGCTAACATTTTATAGGGCAACTCGGATATCACCAAAATTGCTGCCAACTTATGCTTCAAAGGAGAATCAATCACTGCGGGCTGCCAAAAGTTAGGCGCGGAGAAAGAAGAAACGTTCCCTGGCGCTCTCTCATTACTGGAGCACTGACCCCCAGCGTATTCGGAGTCAATAGGAAGTGGCTACTTTTTGGCAGCCCCAAGAGCTTGCGACTTTCCTTCTCCTTTAAAGGAAGAACAACAGAAGTAGGCTGGAAATGTTGCACAGGCATGGGACCCATTATCCAGAAAGATCTGAATTACAGAAAGGTAGACTCCATTATAATTAGGGATGCACTATATTGGATTCGGCTGAATCCTTCCTGAAAGATTCGGCTGAAAACCAAATTTGCATATGCAAAGTATGGGTGGGAAGGGGAAAGCATTTTTTAATTCCTTGTTTTGTGCCAAAATGTCCCTCCCTGGCCCTAATTTGCATATACAAATTAAGATTCGGTTCAGCCAGGCAGAAGGATTCGGCAGAATCAGAATCCTGCTGAAAAAGGCCAGATTCGGTGCATCCCTAATTATAATCTATGTATTTAAAAAGGATTTCCTTTTTCCTCTGTAATAATAAAACAGTAGCTTGTACTTGATATAAACTAAGAAATAATTAATCCTTATTGAAGGTAAAACAATCCTCCTGGGTATTTAATGTTTACATTATTTTCTAGTAGACTTAAGGAATGATCCTGGTGGGCTCCGGGCCCCCCATTCCTACTCTGCTGGCTACAATACAACGTTACCCATAAAGAGAGGGTGTTGCTAAATTTGAAACTCTACCACCATGAATATCCTACACCTGTGTTTCTATAGCACAAGGCACATGACTATGATTCTACATTACTGGGGGTAACAATCCCAAAGTCTATCAAAGGCACAGTAGTGATTTCACCTGCTGGGGAGAAATTCAGCATTAACAGGGTGTGGAAGGTAACCACAAAAGAGAATTCAGAGGAAGGGTTCACTGTTTTGGTTTTTATATATATATATATATATATATATATATATCTTGTATATATATCCAGTTATGAATCCTTGAGGTGTGTAGTTTCTAATGTATTGGTGCTGTAATGTGAGAAGCTGGCAGTGTAGGACATTACTTGCATTCACTTTCTCCACTTTAAAGGGATACTGTCATGTAAAAAAAATGTTTTCCCCAAAATGCATCAGTTAATAGTGCTGCTCCAGCAGAATTTTGCACTGAAATCCATTTCTCAAAAGAGCAAACATTTTTTTATATTCAATTTTGAAACCTGACATGGGGCTAGACATACTGTCCGTTTCCCAGCTGCCTTGAGTTATGTGACTTGTGCTCTGATAAACTTCAGTCACTCTTTACTGCAAGTTGGAGAGATATCACCCCCTCCCTTTCCCCCCCAGCAGCCTAACAACAGAACAATGGGAAGGTAACCAGATAACGGCTCCCTAACACAAGATAACAGCTGCCTGGTAGATCCAAGAACAACACTCAATAGTAAAAACCCATGTCCCACTGTGTTCTATTCAGTTACATTGAGAAGGAAAAACAACAGCCTGCCAGAAAGCAGTTCCCTCCTAAAGTGCTGGCACAAGTCACATGACTTTGGGCAGCTGGGAAATTGTCTAGCCCCATGTCAGATTTCAAAATGAAACATAAAAAATCTGTTTGCTCTTTTGAGAAATGGATTTCAGTGCAGAATTCTGCTGGAGCAGCACTATTAACTGATGTGTTTTGAAAAAAAAAAACATGTTTTCCCATGACAGTTTCCCTTTCTAAGCTGTCAATTCTGATATTAGCCAGCGAGTAGCCTCCATAACGTACACAATATCGGCAATGGCACCTATAGACATCGTCTAAAGGCCAAGTACATATTAAAGCAGTTGGAAGCTGTAGAAAAGCCATTAAAGTTCATGCTTAGTGAATGTGAGCCCAGTTACAATAAGACTATCTCTAAAATGAATTGATCTAAACCTACTGAGAGCGGTCCGATCCGCTGAGCACTTTTTCGCAATGTGAATTTTGCTTTTTTGTTTTTTCTTCTTCCTAGTTTTGCTAATGTTAGGCATTCGTCCCTCTATGAAGATCCAAGTGCTAGCGACCCTGTGATTAATGAACTAGAAATGTTATGGTCGCTGACATGGACTTTTACGGAGCAGAAAGCTTTGGGTTTGGTTAAAGCTGGTACAGGTATGGGATCCATTATACGTAAAAACTGTTGCCCAGAAAGCTCCGGATTACAGAGAAGGCTCTCACCCATAGACTCCATTCTATCCAAATAGAGAAGAAAAAAAAAGGGGGCCTTTTTCTCTGTAATAGTAAAACAGTACATTTTACTTGATCCAAACGTAATCCTTAATGGAAGCAGAAGTATATTGGGTTTATTTAATGTTTACATGTAATCTAGTATGAAGATCCAAATTACGGATCTGGAAAGCCCAGAGCATTCTTGATAACAGGTCTCCTACCTGTAATATATCTCAAACTGCCAAAAAAAACTATACATGTGCTCAAGTGCTCAAAGGAGTCCTCTCACCAACACAAATGGGAATAAAGCGCAGGGGAAGAGGTTTCTTTACGTACATAACACCCCGTGCTAGTAAATTCTCATTGTAATTTTTTTTTTTTTTCCCGATTTGAGGGTTGGTTCTCCTTTAAGGGTCAATTTATTTATTAACACTAAAGCACATTGCAGTGGAGGAGGGTAATGGCTTGAAGACCGAGGGGGGGGCCTTTTGGTGGTGGTGGGGTTTAGTTCTCCTTTAAAGAATACTGCCTTGGCTGCACAAGTGTCTGAAGACTTAATTGCATGGCATCTATAAGACTAGGGCCAGACAGTGCAAAAATCCACCTGTTAAATTCCGTAGGCCCAATTCAGCCCCTGACTGCAAGAAAAACGCTCTTCACTTCACAGAGTGCGTTCACCCTGAAGAAATAAACGGAGAAGAGGATTCTGCAAACTGTCAGTGAATTGGGGCTGCGGTTTTTAGGAGGTGGATTTCAGCCCCGTCTGGCCGTAGCCTACGCATTTGAACCCTACTGCATATCCTCCGAAGAAATGTTTGGCGCACACAGTAAGGAAAAACAAGCAATTTCAGCCAAATACAACAATTAACCAACCAAATTACCCGGTCCACACAAACCCGGCGCCTTTAAAAGTGTTTTTACAACAATTTTACTCTTTGAGAATTGATACAATCCTTTGACTATTAACGTTTCCATGCTATTATCCTTTAAAAGTATTGCATTGATATAGAAAAAGTTACCGTGTATAACATGGGACCACGTTAATCCAAACAAGCTTTTTTTTTGGTAAAGTACTTTTGCGATCAATACCTATTAGGTAAAAATGCAGGAGGAGAATATTTAGAAATGATGGGGGTGTCGATGCACACACTGCTCGGATGCTATTCATTCAACACACATGCGAGAGGCTCCATTAAAAAGAATAATCGGCACAGGGAGGATTATTTAAACTGCCACCGAAGCAGTTTATTGCCAATGGATTAGCCACAATAGTGCTAGAACACTATACTTATTCTGTATAATGCTTTAACATACCCGAGTAAACAGCTCTAGGAGCGCTCTGTTTGTTTAAGACAGCAGCTGCCATATTAGCTAGTTGTGACATCACTTCCTGCTCACTCGTAGCTCAGATTACAGCAGGGAGGAAGAGTGAATCAAACTGAGCATGCTCAAGCCCTAGCCCTGGAGGTTTAAGGTGAAAACAGGAAGTCTGATACAGAAGCCCATGTGTACATAATAGAAGGAAAGAAATGTGGTGTTTATTTTGAGAGTCTCAGAGCAGCATTACTGCGAGGGTTTACTGATGTATTTATATAGACCTTTCTGATAAAGCTGAAATGTAGCCTTTCCTTCTCCTTAAAGTGCATACTAAAAGCATTTCCCTGCCACCACTTATTATAGCAGAACAGCCATGCTGTTCCCCCGGAGACGAAATATCCCTAAACTATTTTCTATTGGCCTATCTAGCATCAACTGTACCAGAATCAGTCGCAGTGGCTTATTACAAATTTATAATAATTTTTTTCCCCACAAAGTGAAAGAAAAGCCGGCAGGTAAACATTTCAGCTATTAACATTTCTTTTGTGCAGAGATGCGGCGTTCTTTTTGTCAATCACCACCGGAATATTTAGGAAGGACACTTGTAAAACCAAAGCTAAGGGAAAGAATAAAAACGCTGTATTCGTAATGGGTGATGGACGCTTTAAGTCCAGAGAGTGACATGGTACATGATATTCCAGGGTAGAGACACACAAGGGCAGCTTTAACGTAACGTCAACAATGGAACTTTAACCAAAAGCTTACTGCACACACTTGTGCATAGAACATAAGGCATTTGAACAGATAAAGAGTTTCCTGCCAAGACTGGTGACACGCAGTGAGAAGCAGAGACCCCCCCCCCAATATGCTCCAGGCACTGACAGTGAGAAAATAGAAAGATTAAGCAGCATCGCAGCTTGCGTTCCAGCCTCACCGACATCTCAATGGTGGAGATTTTTGGTCCAAACGTATTTTACAAGGATGGTTTTTTTTTTTTTCTTTTTATAAAAATGTACTAAAATATTTGAAAATATTAGCTAAATAAAAGAGTAAAATAATCATCCACCCCAATATCAATGATTGCCAAGCAACTCGTCCAAGTCATTCATCCACTCTTCGGAAGTCCTGTTTTTCAGTAAAGAGTCCAACAGGTCAGCATCACCAGACAAATTCTGTAGCCCGCTACCGCCAGGTTGATTGCTGTACCCGAAAGGCAAGTCCTGACTGGCTGATCTCACCTGATAATTCGGATTACAGTGGAGTCCAGCTCTATTAGCCATCTGCTGGCCAGTGTTCTGGCTAAATGCCGTTATATCTGCCACAGTCTGGTTCATCACTGGTAGGACCTGCTGATTTGGGGCAGGCTGCTGACTTGCAGGGTTTGTCCTTTGCTGGGATGCCATGTACGGCATCATCTGACCAGATGGGTTTATTGATGTCATGGGTCGACCAACCTGTGGCATGCCTTGGCCAAACTGTTGGTTGCCCAGTTTGTGGTGAGTCTGCTGGAGATGAAAAGTGGCACTGGCTGCACCAAATGCACCCAAACCACCATTTCCTTGGGGTTGACTGTTTATGTTTTGCATGCCTTGGTTTGGCCATGTAGGGTTCTGTGAAGACATGGCAGAAGGCATTCTTGGAATCTGGGCTTTTGTCATGGCAGTATTAATTCCCAGTTTGTTGTGCTGTTGAGGTAACCCAGAGTTTACCATAGGATTCTGTCCATAGCCAGCAGGAAGAGGATTACTTGCCTGTCTCTGTATCTGTTGTTGACCATTGGACATGTTATTTTGTGTTGAATGATTACCTACTATCTGTGGAAGACCAGATCCCATGTTGTACATACCACCGCGCTGCACAGTCTGGAGACTCGGGTACTGGGACACAGAACGGTCTTGAGAGTTGGAACCGGATGGTAATGGTGGAACGGCTGCGTGACCTCCTCCCATCTGCATCATTTGCTGTGCCTGAGGAAAACTCCGAGGGGTGCCAGAGGTGGGCTGTGAAATATTATTCACTCCAGGAAGAACGGTAGTGGATCCTAGAAGAAAACGGAGAACATCTAAATATCTCGATGCAAGTTAATGCTTCCTACTAAATTGTGCAACCCTAATAGGATGTGAAGAGGACTACATTGAGGGTCATTATAGACACCTGAAGCGTTGATGAATGGCTTCCAGATCAAAGCGATCAGTAGGTGTCTAGTTGTGTAATGACCTCACCTTTCAGATTAAGCAATGCTTATTAGCAGGGGTTCATAGATTATTCTACAAGCAGAATGATCATGAAAATGTAATACAAGCTTCCTCATACTGAAGCTAGAAACCTTCTAATTACAATCAATAAATACTCTGCGTGATTTCTGATAAAACCAATTTATCTTTATTATTCCTCTTTCAGCATCTGTTTCTCTTCATTCTATATTCATTACAGCCGTTGGTTATCAGATGAAGGATCCAATATGTCCCTTTCCTAGCAGATGTATTAGAGCTCACTCAAATAACTGATTCCGGTACAAACAAAATCTAACCAAATAACTGCCTTTGGCGCAAATCCTGCATGTAGAGAGACATGATGTCTGGTGAGTTTAATAGAGTGAGCTCTAATACATCTTCTAGGTAAAAGGAGCCCCCCTATAAGATATATTGGATGTAACTGTCAATGAATATCTGACACCCAACTCCTGCATGTAGAGAGACATGATGTCTGGTGAGTTTAATAAAGTGAGCTCTAATACATCTTCTAGGCAAAAGGAGCCCCCCTATAAGATGATATATTGGATCGTTCATCTGTCACCCAACTCCTGAATGAAGACAGAATGAGGGGAAATCAATGCTGAGAGAGGAATAGTGAAGATAAACTTCATTATTTCAGAAACAGTACAGAATTTTTGTTTTATAAAGTTTCTTATTTCTGTATACTGAAGCCGATATTTTAATCTTCATGATAGTTCCCCTTTAAACTAGTACTAAAATATCACCATTAACAGGAACTGTGTGTGTGAGTTTAGCAGATTCATACCGCCTCAGGCTATCAATGTAAAAAATATTGCCATAGAATTACTTATATCAGATATACCATGACCTGGACGAATGAAAATCTTCATAGTCATATTACCATAACATCCAACTAACTAGTTTCCGCACTCTCCAGTGCAGTAAATAAGCGTTCTGTTTAAATCTCCCTCTAAGCAGCCATAGTTTCTACTGCTTTGGAAGCCTTTGTAACAAATAATTTGCTTGCATGAATACATGGGATGGCAAATAAATTGCCTTGGAAATAAGAACAAAGAAGTCTTAATTAATGTTGCGTCGCATCTACCAAAAAAAAAAAAATGTTAGTGCTGATCTCTGTGCAGGTTGGTAGCTTTGATCTGGGTGCAAAGTTATAAATGAAGTTGAATACTTGTTTATGATATAAATACATTTATATCATAGTTCTGCTGTCCCGTCAATACCTGGGAATGGCCCGACAGCCTGCTGAGGGTAAGAATTCTGTGACTGATCCTGGTATTGAGGTGGAGGTCTAGTGAGATGTCGTTGGAGCTGTTCCTGTTGGTGGCGCTGTTTCTCCTGTGAAAAGATAAAGAATGAATTTACACCATGCAGTTTCTTATTAGGTCACACTATCTCTAGGGTCCTCTGTTCTGACTTTTCTCCTATACAGAATCTTGATATGAATAAATAACCTGTCGATTCTCTTCAATAATGGAGATCAGTTGCCACTTCTCAGCAAGGAGGAGTCATATTGGCTCCATGTCTCCACTGTGAAAGCTGTAGCGTTCCGTGTGCACTGGCCCTTTTTGGAGGAAAATCCGATTACAGATTTACCAGTGCCGAGAATGAATCCTGCTGCTAAGGTTTTAGGTCTAGACGATAGGTCTAGCCCCATGTCAGATTTCAAAATTGAATTAAAAAAAAAAATCTGTTTGCTCTTTTGAGAAACCGATTTCATTGCAGAATTCTGCTGGAGCAGCACTATTAACTGATGTGTTTCGAAATAAAACAAGTTTTCCCATGACAGTTTCCCTTTGATGTAACTGAATCAGTCTCAGTGGGACATGGGTTTTTACTATTGAGTGTTCTTAGATCTACCAGGCAGCTGTTATCTTGTGTTAGGGAGCTGTTATCTGGTTACCTTCCCATTGTTCTCTAAGAGTAAGGTCACATGGGCAGATTCGGGTAGATTTAGTCGCCTGAAAAATCCCCTGTGTCAATGCACTTGCGACCCTTCAAATTTTGGAAGTCGGCCGAAGTTTCCTCACGAGGCAACTTAGGAAATCGAAGCGCCGCAAGTGCATTGCGCTGGCGTTTTCTCATTACAGCAGGCAGAAGATTGTCACCCAGAAGAAGAGGTGATTAGTCGCCAGGCGACTAAAGCTCCCCAAATCTGCCCATGTGCCCCCTGCCCTTAGGTTTCTGGGGGGAGGGGGTGATTTCACACCACCTTGCAGTAAAGAGTGACTGAAGTTTATCAGAGCACATGTCACATGACTTGGGGCAGCTGGGAAACTGACTATGTCTAGCCCCATGTCAGATTTCAAAATTGAATACAAAAAAATCTGTTTCCTCTTTTAAAAAACAGATTTCAGTGCAGGATTCTGCTGGAGCAGCACTATTAACTGATGTGTTTTGAAATAAACACGTTTTCCCATGACAGTATCCCTTAAATGAAAGATTTGAGTAAAACAAAAAACAAAGAAAGAAGCAAAGTTTACATGTCACATAGTGGAAGAATTCTCACTACGTTCTACAGCGTGAATAACGGACTGTACCTGTTCAGCCAGGAGATGCTGCTGCTGCTGCTGCTGTCTCTGTGCCATCTGGATTTGCTGCTTATGCTGCTCCAAAAGAAGCTGTTTCTGCTCCCTTTGCTTCTGCTGCTCCAACAGCAGCTGTTGTTTCATTACCGCCTGTTGCTGACCACTTACATACACCGCATTATTGTGATTCCCTGCCATAGAGGCTACTGGCGCTTGTGCAACCACTCCAGGTCCTGCCACAGATACAGGGGCACGGGGTACACTTGAAGTCATGTTAAGGTCCTGCAGAAAAAAAAAATAACGTGACTAATGAATAACAAAAGGGAGAATTTTGATAGGTGAGTGTCCAGATCATCCATACAAATCATCATCAGGCTCTAGCTGCTCTAAATATGGCCTACTGAACCCATCAGCAGCTGGGAAAATCCGTATTCTGACAATCGCACAGTGCCCTCCCCTAGGGTTTAACCTGAACAAAGATTTCATAACTTGCTGTGAAATGAAGTAGACCAGAGTTTTGCACTCCTTTATGCCTATATAAAACGCAATGTACTATGCTAAATACTGGATAAATCATTAAATGGATATGGTCATGGTATCACATGACCAGGGGCAGCTGGGAAATTGACAAAATGGTTAGTCCCAAGTCAGATTTCAAAATTAAATAAAAAAAAAAAAAAATCGGTCTGAGATACATTTCAATGCAGAATTCTACTGGAGCAGCACCATTAACTGATGCATTTATTTTAAAAAAAAATTCCCATGACAGTTTCCCTTTAAACACTTTACTTTAAAAAAAAAAAAAAAAAAATACAAATTTGTGAACAATTCTAAAATAATTATCTGCAGACAACGGAAGGAAGACGAGGTTTGTTGTGATAGTCATTGCAGCAAATACAATCTATAGCTAGCTATAGCCATTAAACATATAGTTGTAGTCCAACAATGTGAAGCAATATTTCTAAGGTTTATTATGTGCCCAATAAACAAGGTTACCAATGTAAAAAGCTGTACAGGTATGGATCCGGTGATCCAGAACGCTTGGGGCCTAGGGTTTTCCAGATAACGGATCTCTCATTAATTTGGATCTTTATACCTTAAACTAGAAATTCATTTAAGCACTAAAACTGGTTTTGCTTCCAATAAGGATTAAGGATATGTTAGTTGGGATCAATTACAAGCTACTGTTTTGTCTTTCCAGAGAAAAAGAATCATTTTAACAAATATTGATTATTTGGATATAATGGAGTCTAAGTTGGAAGTTTACTTCCAATAAGGATGAACTATATCTTGATGTGGACCAAGTACAAGGCACAGTTTTATTATACCAGAGAAAAAGGAAATCATTTTTTAAAATGTTGATTATTTGGATAAAATGAAACCTATGGGAAATGGCCATTGTGCAATTTGGAGCTTTCTGGATAATGGATCCCATACCTGTACTAAAACAGTAAACTTAAAGGACAAAGGTCAATTAAACTCACCTGGCCATGTGATAAAGGCCTGTATTGCATTCCAGCCTTTCGCTTTAGAATAAACATCGGATTCTGTTCCTCCGCCATGTGAGACAATTGCTGCGGCTGGCGCTGTGGATATGGTAACATGCCTGGTTTATTCTGGTTTACGACTCCAGGTCCACGCTCGGCCTCAAAATGGGAAAGGGGTATTGTATTGCCATAGTCCAACATGGCATTTGGGCCTGCAACGGGGTTTGCGTTTAAGCCATTTGCAGGTTTCTGGCCAATCATATTTACACGGTTTGGCTGCATGTAATTTCCTCCACCACGAGGGGAACTCTTGTTTAGGTTAGACATCATTATTTTCTGATTGGTAAAGTCTTGAGAGTAAACAGAAGGGCTGGTTGGCTTTTCCATAGAGTATGAAACCCCTAAAGGACTCTGCGATGACCTGGACTGGGGCCAGTTGGGCATTTGATTAGTCTGGTGAACCGGCTGATTCTGCTGCGGATTCTGTAGCAACTGATCTCGTTTCTGCTTGGCTGCAATCTGCTGAAGCTGTTGGGCGGAGGACATCTCTTTGGCAGTTGGATTCCCCTGTCCGGGCATTAACACATTGGGTAAAGATCTCTGCACATTTGGTGGCTGGCTTGAGGACTGCATCAGAGCCTGGTTGGAGGACTCTGTCACAGCCTGAGCAGCTGACTGGAACACAGTCTGAGACGCACAAACAACTGGAGATGCACTGGTGGCAGGTGCCGATGGAGCACCAACAAAAGGCCCAGATGATGCCGATCTAACCTGCGGTGATCCATGGGACTCTTGGTCAAATGCCGCTGGAGAAAACTCGGTCTTTATGTGGATATCTTGAGCTAGAGGAGTCTGCGTTGCAGAGTTTGAAGCATCTATGTCTTTTTTGTCTTCAAAATCATCATTGAAAAGGTCCTTCATATCTTCATCCGGCACAGATTTGTTAAGTTCTTCTATGAGCTCCTTCCACTCCTGCTCATTTAGGTTCAGGTCTGGCATCAGGTTGTTTTGAGATATGGAACCACCCACTCCAGACAGCATGCAAGGGAGATCGTCCATGGGCTCTTGTTTCATCTCTTTGCTTAGACAAAGAGAGAAGTCATCAGCATCTCCGTTGCCATTAAGTTGCAGACCGCCGTCTGAAAGACACTTTTTAGTGTGGCCATCTAGTCCGATTGAGTGATTGCCATTCAACTGCAACAAGTCTCCACTGGGAGGTTTGTTATCCAGCTGATTTAGGGGGGAAACAGGAGGCATCCCGTTTGAAGAACCAATACCACCACCAAGTCCATCATCGTGTCTCAGTTTCTTAGGCACAGAAAACATGTCTCCATATCCATTCTGCTGATCCCCGTTTTTTGGGGAAGCTGCAGTATCCAGCTTTCTTTTAACCGTTTCATGGAGCTGCTGAAAGAAAAAGAACATTTAAATTAACCAAAATTAACTCTAATAAGCTTTATGCATTGCTTTATATGGAGGTTTTTTCTAATATGGGGTCAGAAGACGTTAGACCACTGGACAAATGAAAGTAGCTTTATGTATTTGTATGTTGAATAATTTTTTGCCAATTTGGGGGGTAGGTTTGAGGGAGGTCGGTTTTCAGTCAAATCCTAAAATTATGTATTTGAGGCATCCCTAATTATTTAAAGGGGAACTATCTCAAAAATGTTAATTGAATATAAGCTTCCTCATACTGAAACTTTCTAAATACAATCAATTAAAAATGTTGTACTATTTTTATAAATAATCAAGTTTCTTAACTTTTCCTCTCTAAGGGCTGGGGCAGACAGGGAGATTGTCGCCTGGAGATTAATCGCTGGCGACAATCTCCTCGAACTGCCGTCTCCCTTTCCGCCTCCTGTTTAAATCAAAAAGCGCCAGCGCTAATACACACGCGGCGCGGCGATTTCCGGAATAGCAAGAAGTTTCCTCACGAAGCAACTTCGGCCGATTCCGTAAATCGCCGCGCCGCATGTGTATTGGCGCTGGCACTTCTTGATTTAAACAGGCGGCGGACAGAGAGACGGCAGTTCGGGGAGATTGTAGCCAGCGATTAATCTCCAGGCGACAGAATCTCCCCGAATCTCCCCGTCTGCCCCAGCTCTAAGCATCGGTTTCTCTTTAGTCTTCTTGCAGCAATTGGTCAGATAAGATAATGAAGGTGAGCTCGATCCAATATATTTTATGGGCGGGGGGGGGCTTCTTTTACCTAGAAGATGAATTACAGCTCACTATTAAAATCACCAGACATCATGTCTCTCTACATGCAGGATTTGTGCAAAAGTCAAGTTATTTTATTAGATTTTGCACTGGAATCAGTGAGCTCTAATTCATCTGGTATGAAAGGAATCCCCCCCTATAAGATATATTGGATCTAACTGCCAATGACTGACACCCAACTCCTGAATGAAGACAGAAGGAAGAGAAAAAGATGCGGAGAGAGGAATAGTGAATATAAACTCAATTATTTCAGAAACGGCACAGACTTTTTAATTGATTGTATTTATAAAGTTTCTTATTTCAATAGGAGGAAGCTTATATTTCATTTAATTACATTTTTGCGACAGTTCCCCATTGAATTAACATGAAACAGTATAAGGACGTGTCACTATGAATGATCATAAATGCTTTCTTTACAATATGCTCAAAAACGCCACAATAAATGGGAAACTTTACCACCCACGAGCAACACCCGTCCCTGCATTTATTTTATTAGCCGCATGTTTGTATTCAGCCGGAAACCAGGGAAGAGTATTACGTGCAGCAATTCAAATGAGAACGTAAACCAAAGAGAAAAAAAGCAGTGGGATGATACAGAAATATATTGTCATGAATCGCATCGGTTTCGGCATGAGAACCACCATGGATCATTTTCATCATTAAACCCTAGAGGGCAGCAAGTGTGAATCGTTTAAAGCAGTGATCCTCAAACTTGGCCCTCCAGCTGTTAAGGAACTACAAGTCCCACAATGCATTTGCCTGACTGTGGCTGTCAGAATCCTTCATTGCATTGTGGGACTTGTAGTTCCTTAACAGCTGGAGGGCCAAGTTTGAGGATCACTGCTTTAAAGGGTTGTTCACTTCCAACACTTTCCGGTTCAGTTGGTTTAAGATGTTTCACCAGAAATGAAGACTCTTTTCAATTACTTTCAACTGTTCTATTTGTTTCAGGGTTTCGCCTTCGCCTGCGTTTCTATAGTATCTCTGGGAGAGAAGTCGCCATTCTGTAACTGTTCTAAATGGATATTTTAGTTGATGCATTTGTTATATTTGTCCCTTCTGAGCAGAATCCCAGCATTTCGTTAAAGGGATATGGTCAAGGGAAAACTTTTTTTTTCAAAACAGATCAGTTAAAGGGGTGGTTCGCCTTCAAGTTAACTTTTAGTATGTTGTAGAAGGGCCAATTCTAAGAAACTTTTCAATTGGTCTTCATTATTTATTTTTCATAGTTTTTTAATGATTTGCAATTTTCTTCTGTTTCTTTGCAGCTTTCAAATGGGGGTCACTGACACCATCTAAAAACAAATGCTCTGTAAGGCTACAAATATATTGTTATTGCCACTTTTATTTACTTATCATTCTATTCAGTCCCTCTCCTATTCATATTCCAGTCTCTTATTCAAATCAATGCAGGGTTGCTAGGGGAATTTGTACCCTAGAAACCAAATTGCTGACACTGCAAACTAGAGAGCTGCTGAATAAAAAGCTAAATAACTATAAAACCACAAATAAAAAATCAAAACCAATTGCAAATTGTCTCAGAATATCCCTCTCTACATTATACTAAAAGTTAACTCAAAGGTGAACCACCCCTTTAATTGTGCTACTCCAGTAGACTTCTGCACTGAAATCCATTTCTCAAAAGAGCAAACATTTTTTTTTTATATTCAGTTTTGAAATCTGACATGGGGCTAGACATAGTCAATTTCCCAGATGCCCCTGGTCATGTGACTTGTGCCAGCACTTTAGGATGGAACTGCTTTCTGGCAGGCTGTTGTTTTTCCTTCTCAATGTAACTGAAGGAGTCACAGTGGGACATGGGTTTTACTATTGAGTGCTGTTCTTAGATCTACCAGGCAGCTGTTATCTTGTGTTAGGGAGCTGCTATCTGGTTACCTTCTCATTGTTCTGTTGTTAGGCTGCTGGGGGGGTACCGCTGTAAAGAGTGACTGAGGTTCATCAGAGCACAAGTCACATGACTGAGAAACGGACTATGTCTAGCCGCATGTCAGATTTAAAGGGGAATTCAACCCTGCCTGTGCTAAACCCCTCCCCCCCGGGGGGGAACATATTTCAGTGCAGACGTCTACTGGAGCAGCACTTATCGGATGCGTTTTTAAAAAGAGAGACATGTTTTCCCGTGACAGTATACCTTAAAGGCAGCGGTTAGAACCAACACGAGAGTTGATAACATTGTACAGTGCTGGGAAATGGATCAGCTAATTTTGCCAAGTGTAACAATTTCATATGCAAAGAGCTAAGCAAGATACCGGATGTTTCCCTTAGGAGCCAATAACCATTTTTGTTCCCAATGTGAAATAACTTCTCTCTATGCTCATCGAATATTCCCAGTTTCAGATAAAAGCACATTCATGCTGGCTTCCCTTCTATCCAGTGTGGCCCCAGGCTCCTTTGTACAAGGCAGAATATAGCCCCCCCCCCCCAGGCTTGTGGAAACTAGTTGTGCGGCACAAGACAATCCGTCTGCTTTGTTACAGGCCAAAGTTCTCCAATTACAGAGTAAACAAGAGAAGCACCATAAACAACCCTGCCGAGCACTCACACAGCTGCTGAAAGTTTTCCCATTTACAATAGAACCCCCAATTTTACGAATTTCAAGGGGACCAGGAAAAAAAAAAAAAAAAGATGTAAAATCAGCGTAAATCACTAAACGAGAGGGGCGAAACCTTAGGAAGGTAAAAGCGACAAAAAGCCCCCACGTGTATATTAAACAAAGGCATGAGGAAGGTAATCATGCAGAATGCTTGGAACCTGCTCTCCAGATAGAGACCTTAGCATTACTAAAAGCATTAAATAAACCCAATAGGATCCTTTTCTTACCAATACTGAAAGTTTGTTGATTTAGAAAGGGGGTCTTTGTAAGCTAAAATATTAAAGGGGTTGTTCACCTCTGAGTTAATTTTTAGTATAATGTAGAGAGTGATATTCTGAGACTATTTGCAATTGGTTTTCATTTTTTATTGTTTGTGGTTTTATAGTTATTTAGCTTTTTATTCAGCAGCTCTCTAGTTTGCAGTGTCAGCAATTTGGTTTCTAGGGCACAAATTACCCTAGCAACCCTGCATTGATTTGAATAAGAGACTGGAATATGAATAGGAGAGGGACTGAATAGAAAGATAAGTAATACAAAGCTGCAATAACTATACATTTGTAGCCTTACAGAGCATTTGTTTTTAGATGGGGTCAGTGACCCCCATTTGAAAGCTGCAAAGAAACAGAAGAAAATTGCAAATCATTAAAAAACTATGAAAAATAAATAATGAAGACCAATTGAAAAGTTTCTTAGAATTGGCCCTTCTACAATATACTAAAAGTTAACTTGAAGGTGAACCACCCCGTTAAGTGTATTTTTTTCATTTTAATCATGTTCGTGCGACCAGACCATAATAAGGTTCTTTCTTTCAATCAACTTCAGACTCAATCTTAAGTTGGCCGTACATGGCGAGATCGTTTGGCGATGTCGCCAAATGAGTGGATCTCACCCAGATATGCCCAGCTTGAGGCGGGCGATATCGGGTGATCCGATCGTGGGCCCTAGGACCCAACGATCGCATCACAACGGAGGAGATACGAGTGGTCAAATCTTGGTTTGGCCATATAGTATGTTTAGCATTGTTTGACTTATGGGTTTATTTTAATATTTTTCTTTTGTTTGGAGCGCAAGATGCCGTTCTAAGCACAGAACATGGGACAGAATTCTCACCATTTGTGTTCTTTCTACACTGCAGCAAGGACCTGCAAGCTTGTGTGTACTTGTCAGCCTATTATATTCCCAAGCTCACGTTTCCAGCCTTCACAACTGTTAATAGCCCTGGGTTCATCTGCCCCTGGGGATTTGGCGCAAATTTGAGCCATTTGTACAATTTCTGGCTCAATGGGCAAAATGCGGAAAGTCGCCTTGTTGCAATTTTAATTTAAAAAAAAAAGAATCTTCAGTTTGATGCAGAAAAACTTGCTTTATGCATAGTCTCCTATATTCTGCAGAGTGGCAAGCCTATGTCTTAGACCTAGACTTAGGGGTGCCACCTTTCCTTAAAACTTTTACCGGCAGGTGGGGGGTGGGAACAAAAAGAGGCGGTGCTGTGGCATAAAAGGGGCATGGCCACATAGCGGAGATCGCAAGAAGGAGCACAAAATTTAAGTTTCTAGGGGATCGGGGGTGGGCCAATGGGTCTTGATAAGGGTATTGCAGATTTACCAGCAGCAAAAGTGCCAGTAAATTTATAATACCAGCCCTGGCTGGGCCAGTAAAATACCGGCCAGGTGGCAACCCTACCTAGATTGTACGAGCCTGCTTTAAAGGCATACTGTCATGTGAAAACATGTTTTTATCGCATCAGTTAATAGTGCTACTCCAGCAGACTTCAGTACCATTTCTCAAATTTTTTTTTCTTAAATTCAATTTTGAAATCTGACGTGGGCCTACAGGGGGGGCTGGGGGTTAGCGTGGGAGGGGTAGAATTCCCCTTTAAATAAACTAGGTGAGAGTTTTGGTACTGTAGGTTAGGTAGTACCTACTGTGTGTGACATTAAAGAGAAGATACAATTCTATGCATATTGCCGCATGGCTACCACAGGAATTAATGGGGAGACCAAGGCAATTCACACACTTATCAAAAGGAAAGATGCTTAAGTGCCGAAATACATCATTACCCCCCCCCTTTTTTTTTTTATAAGCTCATACCAACAGGTTATAAAGGGCTCCTATACAGCATGGGAGTACCTTAGCCATTTAATATCAAATATAAATATGTATAATGGCTGCTCCCCTGTCAGCCATTCTCTCAGACAAGTCTCAGGTATTCCTGTTTGTAGAGGCATTATCCAGATCAGTCAACAAAACGGCCATTGGATGATACGGTTTCACCGTGTATGTAGGAGACAATGAGCCGACAAGCTTTATTAAATGTAAACATAGCAAAAGCCTTCACGGTTTCCTCCATTTAACTCAAATGGACTGCCACTGATACTTATTCCTTTTCTTTATAAAGCCATCACATCCATGTAGATCCCATCTGCAAAATGTAATCAATAGATTCTTCCACTAGTTCATAGTGTCAGGACTGAAACTGCCACCAGTTAGAAAGAGAAAGAAAGAACGAACGAAAGAGAGAAGGAGAGAGCAAGAGAGAGAGAAAGAGAGAAGGAGAGAGCAAGAGAGAAGGAGAGAGCAAGAGAGAGAGAGAAAGAGAGAAGGAGAGAGCAAGAGAGAGAGAGAGAGAGCAAGAGAGAGAGAAGGAGAGAGCAAGAGAGAGAGAGAAAGAGAGAAGGAGAGAGCAAGAGAGAGAGAAAGAGAGAAGGAGAGCAAGAGAGAGAGAAAGAGAGAAGGAGAGAGCAAGAGAGAGAGAAAGAGAGAAGGAGAGAGCAAGAGAGAGAGAAGGAGAGAGCAAGAGAGAGAGAAAGAGAGAGCAAGAGAGAGAGAGAGCAGGAGAGAAAGAGAGGAGAGAGCAAGAGAGAGAGAAAGAAAGAAGGAGAGCAAGAGAGAGAGAAAGAAAGAAGGAGAGCAAGAGAGAGAGAAAGAAAGAAGGAGAGAGCAAGAGAGAGAGAAAGAAAGAACGAGAGAGCAAGAGAGAGAGAAAGAAAGAACGAGAGAGCAAGAGAGAGAGAGAAAGAAAGAACGAGAGAGCAAGAGAGAGAGAGAAAGAAAGAACGAGAGAGCAAGAGAAAGAGAAAGAAAGAACGAGAGAGCAAGAGAGAGAGAGAAAGAAAGAACGAGAGAGCAAGAGAGAGAGAGAAAGAAAGAACGAGAGAGCAAGAGAGAGAGAAAGAAAGAACGAGAGAGCAAGAGAGAGAGAGAAAGAAAGAACGAGAGAGCAAGAGAGAGAGAGAAAGAACGAGAGAGCAAGAGAGAGAGAGAAAGAAAGAACGAGCAAGAGAGAGAGAGAAAGAACGAGAGAGCAAGAGAGAGAGAGAGAGAGAGACTAACTCCACCTCACTCCAACAAAAAAACAAGTCTCCAAACCAGTAACACTTGTTTTACCAGTGGGCAGATAGACGAGGGATCAGCTTTCTCAGGAAATGAAAGGGCTCACAATTGTACTTAACATTTTAAAATCTTGTCAGAGCGAGGTCCTCATCGACTAATTAATGTGGTCCTCGCCCCGACTGCCTGCATTTCGCTATGGTCAAATAAATGAATCAGACGGATACTGCCCAAACTCAAGGTGGACATGTTGGAGAATGTTTTGCTCATGACCTTGAGGCCTCTGATGAAGGACTGAAGCGGATGACGCATATACATAGAAGGAAAGTGGTGTGTACACTGCAAGACATATTCAGGTGTCCCCAACCTTTTTTATTTTTACCCCTAAGCAACATTCAGATGTAAAATTAGTTGGCGAACTACACAAGCATGAAAAATGGTCCTCGGGGGTGCAAAATAAGGGCAGTGATCTGGTAGCCCCCCAGGGATCCCCAACCTTTTGAACCCGTGAGCAACATTCAGAAGTAAAAGGAGTTGGGGAGCAACACTAGCATGAAAAAGTGTTCCTGAGGTGGCAAATAAGTGCTGTGATTGGACATTTGGTAGCCCCTATGAGGATTGTCAACTAACGTTGAGGCTCTGTTTGGCAGTGCACCTGGTTTTTATACAACCAAAACTTGCCTCCAAGCCTGGAATTCAAAAATAAGCTCCTGTTTTGAGGCCGCTGGAAGCAACATCCAAGGGGTTGGGGAGCAACATGTTACTCACAATCTATTGGTTGGGGATCACTGCCCTATGTGAATGGTCAGCCTACAGGAGGATCTGTCTTTAGGTTTTTAGGTTTTTATACAACCAAAACTTGCCTCTAAGCCATTAATTCAAAAATAAGCTCCTGTTTTGAGGCCGCTGGAAGCAACATCCAAGGGGTTGGGGAGCAACATGTTACTCACAATCTATTGGTTGGGGATCACTGCCCTATGTGAATGGTCAGCCTACAGGAGGATCTGTCTTTAGGTTTTTAGGTTTTTATACAACCAAAACTTGCCTCCAAGCCCGGAATTCAAAAATAAGCTCCTGCTTTGAGGCCGCTGGGAGCAACATCCAAGGGGTTGGGGAGCAACATGTTACTCACAGGCTACCGGTAGGGGATTACAGCATTCGGCAATGTGATATCACAGTAACAAAATGCTACACCCAGGCCCAGTTTTGTGGAAAGGCCACAAAAGGCCGGGCCTAGGGCAGCAGGATTTTAGGGGCAGCAGGTTGCCCAACCACTGGCTTGGGGATGCACAGGTGCCAATGTGCCAATCCCCAATGCTCCAGACCCAATGATGTAAATGTGCAGGAATGAGTGGGGCAACAAATGGCAGTGGGTCTACAATGTAAATCGGGCCCTGGCTACACTGGAAGAAGGGATTGGGTTACACTACTCCCCAAAACCAGTATGGTGTGATACTACAAGCGGGTATTTGTTTTCTTCTTTTTCCATCAGCCCTTCACCTAGGGTTGAAGGGAACAAAAGGGAGGCGGGCCATGCTGTAAAAGGGGGCAGGGCATGTCATAATTGGGTCGGCAAAGAAGGAAGAAAAGGGGTTTTGTCAGGAGTATTACAAATTTACCGGCAGCTACCTTTCCGGTAAATTTGTAATACCGGCCCTAGCCTTGGCAGGTGTTTTACCGGCAACCCTTACCTTCACTGTGTAGCCCAGAAAATTTTTGAATCTCATGGATCTCTCCCAAACCCGGATCCCCCCACCCTGCTTTTTTTTTTTTTTTTTAAGTATTAGAGAACTTGGGCAGGAAAACACAGCTGGCTGCAGCTACAAACTATTTGTTCTGACATGAATAACACTAATGCTGAATGCTCTTTTGTCTGAACAGCTTGGAAAAAATGCAGATCAGTTGCTTTAGCAACGGCCCAGGTTAACCCCTTGCCTGCCAGAAGGGGATGCAAACAACACACTAGTGAGAGTCGGCTCTTCCCTACAAAGAAAGGTCAAGGCAGAAATGCACATTCTTTGGGAGGCTGAAAGAAAGAAAAAGGAAAATATCTGCATGTTCCTCCTTGTCCCCCCCCCCCACACACAGCTTCACCCTGCTGGGCAACCTTGAACAATCTGCTATGGGGGTGAATGGGAAATTTAAATCTTTCCTATAAATCGTGTCTGCTCTGACTTCAGAACAAGTTTCTGCAACTGAAGGGTAGAGCTAAAGTAAATGCAAAATGCTTGCGAATGTGCTTGAGGCTGGATCACTAAATAATCATGTGAATTAGCAGTTTCTTTGGACGGCAAAGTTGTGTACCACGCTCAGTGTTTGTGTGCAGCAATAATGATACGGATATACGTAGAAAATCTAAATCAAAAGCTTTAGGGAATTAAACATCACAAGCATAATATATTTAGTTTGAATTATATCTTAAAGTGGATGGACACCACCTTTCTAGGCCTTGTATTCCTTTTTTTCTTTGATCGTCTCTGAATTATTTGCCTATTCCTTCGGACTCTTTCCAGCTTTCAAGGGGGAGTCACTGACCCCCATCTAAAGGGCTCTGTAAGGCTGCAAATGTATAAATATTGCTACTTGTTGCTTATTTCTATTCAGCTCCTCTCCTTTATATTCCAGTCTCTTATTCAAATCAATGCATAGTTGCTAGAAAAGAAAGGGTTAATCGGTCCGTAGACATTTTTTCTTTTTTGTCGTCTTTTTGACAAGGTTTGACAAGGGAGGGGGTGATATCACTCCAACTTGCAGTACAGCGGTAAATTGAAGTTTATCAGAGCACAAGTCACATGACTTGGGGCAGCAGGGAAATTGACAATATGTCTAGCCACAGGTCAGATTTCAAAATGAAATATAAAAAAAATCTGTTTGCTCTTTTGAGAAATGGATTTCAATGCAGAATTCTTCTGGAACAACACTATTAACTGATGCCCCAGTAGCTCCCCGTCTTCTTTTCTGATTCACTGATTCACATGCTCTGTGCTGCTGTCACTTACTGAGCTTCTAACACGAAGAAGCCAATGACAGATCACGGGCGGATTTCAGTCCCAACTACTCTAGTTTGGTATCTGGAAGCCTTGCTTCGACTCCAGCACAAACTCACTGAGCGGGTTCGGGCTGGTGTGTTCAAGCCGGATGTCAAGGCTTCCGGATGTGAAACAAACCAAGTACACTGCAAGCAGCCGAGAGCTGAAATCATTTCGGACCGGTCAGGCCCTAGCCTCACCCTAAACATCAGCTTGCACTCCATGTGTGTAATGAAAATATATACTATCTAATTCAGTGATCCCCAACCAGTAGCTCGCAAGCAACATGTTGCTCTCCAACCCCTTGGATGTTGCTCCCAGTGGCCTCAAAGCAGGAGCTTATTTTTGAATTACTGGCTTAGAGACAAGTTTTGGTGCATAAAAAACAGATGTCCTGCCAAACATTCTCTCCTGTAGGCTGCCAGTCCATATAGGGGTTACCAAAAAGCCAATCAGAGCTCTTATTTGACATCCACATGGACTTTTTCATGCTTGTGTTGCTCTCCAACTCTTTTTTATATTTAAATGTGGCTCACGAGCAAAAAAGGTTGGGGACCCCTGCTCTAATTAATACGGTCTACACCAGTGGTCCTCAAACTTGGCCTTCCAGCTGTTAAGGAACTACAAGTCCCACAATGCAATGATGGAGTCTGACAGCCACAGTCAGGCAAATGCATTGTGGGACTTGTAGTTCCTTAACAGCTGGAGGGCCAAGTTTGAGGACCACTGGTCTACACACATCTTTTGAGTCGAGATGTTTTCCCTCTTTCACTCTGTATACTTGTTGGATAAAATACAAGAGACTTTCAAGTTTCAGCTGCAGTAGCCCAGTTATTTGGTGCCCAAGCAGCTGCTTTCAACAAAATGCTTCCAAGTGTTTTTGTTGTACTATTCAAAAGATCAATTTCATAGGTAAGTACATAGAAGGCCAAGAAAACATTTTCTTCCTCTGCTGCCAAGAGCAATCGCACACACACGCAGTGAATGCCCACTTGTTTACATGTGCTAAGTAAGGAGGGCCTACGGGGGGGGGGGGGGGGGGGGGGGGGGGGGGCAAAAACTGGGTAAATAGATAGGCAGTTTCAAATAAAAAATGTTTCGAATATAGTTAGTTAGCCAAAAATGTAATGTATAACATCTGGAGTGACTGGATGTCTAACATAATAGCCAGAATCCAACTTCCTGCTTTTCAGCTAAATTGGTTTCCACTGACTGGTTACCCTGGTGACCAGGCAGTAATCAATCAATGACTTGGGGGGGGGGCACATCGGTCATAATTGTTTATTTTGAATCAGAGCTGAATGCTGAGGATCAATTACAAACTCACTGAACAGTTATGTCCCATGTGGCCCCCCTTCAAGTCGCTGACTTACTCAGATTTAGAGAACTGAAAAGCAGGAAGTTGGATTCTGGCTATTAGACATCCAGTCATTCCAGCCTTTATACATTACATTTTTCCCTGACTAACTATATTGGAAACATTTTTTTTATTTTGCACAGCCTATCTATTTATCCAGTTTTTATTTTTACACTGAACTGTTCCTTTAAGGCCCCCATACACAGGCCGATTAAAGCTGCCGACAGACCGAGTCAGCAGCTTATTGGCCCGTGTGGGGCCACCCGACAGGCTTCCCTGATCAATATCTGGCCGAAAGTCTCGATCGGGCAGGTTAAAAAACGTAGTTGGATCGCGGGCGTATCTGTGCGTGTATGCAGTCCTGCGATCCGACCGCCTGTTTCGCCACCATTCTGATCCGATCGTTGGGCCCTAGGGCCCACAATTGGATCAGCCCGATATCACCCACTTCAATGTGGGCATATCGGGGAGAGATCTGCTCGTTTGGCGATATCGCCAATATCTCCCTGTCTATGGGCACCGTTAAGGCCATAGACCATAGACTTAACAATGAGTCACATGATTTTAAGGATTTGGTTCGGCCAGGCACAAGGATTCGGCCAAGTCAGAATCCTGCAGAAAATGGATGAATACTGGCTGAATACCGAACCGAGTCCTGGATGCGGTGCATCCCTACTTGTAAACAACTGAACAAAATTTTTAAAAAATGTTTTGCAGGTGAACAACCCCTTTAAGGCATGTTTAGACAAGCATTTTTTACTGTAGGAATTGTGTATAATTATTGAATTTAGACTAGTTCACATGAGATTGTGAAGCAAACCTCATTGGAGCAGTACAAAACAGTTTTATTCTTATGTGGGTTCCACCAACGACTAATTCACAAGGCAGCTGCTACAACTGTCAGTCAATGGTTATTTAGTGCTAAAAATCAACGTAGCTGTACATTTAGGGGTGTAGGGTTTAACAGCCCAACTGAAACATTGTTTTAGACTCTTGAACCAAGTCTTGGCAGCCAGCAGGCCCCGAGATGTTGCTGAATTTCAGCTCCCACATCCCACTACACATTTGACTTGGATATGATTACACCAATGTTCATCTACCAAAGTGGGTAAGAGAAAATCTTTCTTACTGCAGCTCTGGTTGCAGAACTTCACATTGTAGATGTAGGCGAGATATCTTACAGACAAGCTTTCGATCATGCATTATATCTTGCAGTATCTCTCATGTGTTCCACAGCAAGGAGACAAATGTTAATGCAGCTCATACAACTTAGAGAAGGAAAGTTAAAGGGATTTTATTACATTAGCCCCAACAGTGCAAGCTAGAATGCTATATTTATTCTATAGAATGCCTTACCATACCAGAGTAAAAAACTCTGTCTGTTTAGGATAGCGGCTGCCACATTAGATTGTTGTGACATCACTTCCTGCCCGAGTCTCTCCCTGCTCACTCATAGCTCTGGGCCCAGATTACAGCAGAAAGGGGAGGAGGGAGAGGCGCAAACGGAGCATGCTCAAGCCCATGCCCTGAAGGTTTAAGCTGAGAGATAAGGAAGTCGGATACAAAAGCCCATGTGTACTCAATATAAAGAAATGCTGTGTTGCATTTGACAGGAGACTCAGAGCAGTATTACTGCGAGGGTTTACTGGGGCATTTATATAGATTTCAACCTTTCCTACTGCCTTTAATGCGTACCATCTGTGTTTAGTCATTCCAAGAACAGCAGTGAGTATGAATACAAAGCAACCAATGGGGTACATTTGTCTAAGATCCCTTAAAGGAGAAGTCAACCCTACATTTAGAAAACCCCTACCCCCCCCCATCCCCACCAAGAACCCACCCCCTGTATAAAATATTAAATAGTACAACGATATTAAATATTGAAAGAGAAATTTTGTTTTCTGAAAAATATAGGCTCGTTTGATTAATTTGATGCCAGCAACACATTTAAAAACAAGGGGGTGTGTTCTGTACTGTGTTGAATCCTGTTTTACCAACACGTTCTGGTTGCCTCCATCCCATCTAGGATATATACATAATGCGTTAAATTTAAAGTTTGAACAATTTGTAAATCATCCCATTATCTTTTTATTTGTTTTTTTTTATATCCTAGCTTTTATTTTTTTGGAAACAGGCTTAAAATACAGCCAATGAAGGCCTTCCCGATCATCTAATTAACCTTTTCCAAACAGTAACCAAAGTAAAGTTAAGCACAGCAGAATGGCTCGCCCTTCAAACAAATTCTTCTGCGGAGTGATATTCGCCTCTCCCCCACCCACGCAACTAAAAAAAGCCAATACATTCCAGCAGCCTTTCATTAAGTTGCACGTTGATACCTTGTCTCTGCTGAAACATCTGATTAGTAGTAAGGGATAAAGGGCACTCTGATCTCCAGATGATATTAGAACGCTGTGCCATTGTATAACTGGAGACAAATAGGTACAAACAAAAGAATCGCTCTGGAAGAAGCCGGAAGTAGGTGAAACGCGTCAGCAATGACACGAGAAAACCAGGACAGGGACTAACTGAACTTTCCCATATGTGCTTTCTTTCCGGCTCCCTGGTAAAGAGAAACGGCAACAACCTACCGTAACCAAACAGACACACTGATAAGAGATGTAGAAGTCTTTCTACACATGCATGTATTTTATCTCTTAAAGGGCAAGTAAAGTGTAAAATAGAATAAGGCTAGAAATGCTGTATTTTGTATACTAAACATAAACATGAACTTACTGCACCACAAGCCTAATCAAACAAATGATTTATGCTTTCAAAGTTGGCCACAGGGGGCTGTCATCTTGTAACTTTGTTATACATCTTTGCAAGACTAGACTACATACACATGCTCAGTGTGGTCTGGGCTTCTTAGGGATCATCATAAATGATCAAAAAACAAAGCTGCTTGAGTTCTGCATGGCTGGTAAGTAAGGCAGGGGTTCCCCCTGCTGTTCATAAGTATGATTGTTTCCCTGCCAGAAGTTAGGGACCGTCTGAAAATTCCTATCCACAATGAAGGGAGAATTTCACTGCATACAGTCAGGTTTCTTATAAATATGGTACACATTTTTTTAATTACAGTATATTGGAGATAGATTTCTTTTTCATTAAAGAAAGTAAAAATGGGATTTTATTTATTTGCCTTTCCTTGCCCTTTAAGGATGGATCAGCTTGTTTGACAATGTCACCAAATGAGCGGATCTCTCCCCAATAAAGGTTGGTGATATCGGGCTGATCCGATCGTGAGCCCAAGGACCCAACAATCGGATCATAACGACGGGTAAACTGGCGGTCGGATCGCGGACCGCATCTGTTTGTTACCGACGGTCTGCAATCCGACGGGATTTTTAGTCCCATCCGATCAACACCTGGCCAACTTTCCCAGAATCAACGACTTCACAAAAGTTGGGGAGAGGTTGCATGACACGGTCAGTTGTGGATGGGAAATTGTTCTTTTATTACAGTTATGCGTGTTAAAGGAATTGTTCAGTGTAAAAATACTGGGTAAATAAGAAAATTATAAAAAATGTTTTCAATAGTTAGCCAAAAATATAAAAGTATAAAGGCTGGAGTGAAAGGATGTCTAACATAATAGCCAGAACATTACTTCCTGCTTTGCACCTCTCTTGGTTCCTACTGATTGGCTACCAGGCAGTAACCAATCAGTGACATGAGGAGGGGCCACATGGGTTATAACTTTTGCTTTTGAATCTGAGCTGAATGCTGAGGATCAATTACAAACTCACTGAACAGTTATGTCCCATGTGGCCCCCCTTACAGTCACTGACTAAGTTAGAGTTAGAGAGCTGAAAAGCAGGAAGTAGAGTTCTGGCTATTGTTAGACATACAACCAATTTATAAATTACATTTTTAGCTAACTATATAGAATTTTTTTTTTTTTTTGCATTGCCTATTTACCCAGGTTTTTATTTTTACACTGAATTGTTCCTTGAATGCACCTTTTCTACACAAGCTCAGCTGAAAGACCCATGTCATAAAGAGTGGTATATTTTCCCTTTAAAGGGGTTGTTCACCTTCCAAACACTTTTTCTGTTCAGTGGTTTTTAGATTGTTCTCCAGAAATAAAGACTTTTTTTTCAATTACTTTCCATTATTTATCTTTTACGGTTTTTCCAAAATCTCAGTGTATAGTTGAATGTTGGTGTCTCTGGTGTTTGAGTCTGGCAGCTCAGTAATTCAGGTGCAGACTCCAAACTGTTACAACTTTGCAACATTTAATTGATCCATTTCTCAGCAGCATCTCTGGAGTATTAGCAACTATTGTATCAATTCTAACAGCTGCCTATAATGAAACCCAGAGATTCTGCTCAGCAGGGACAAAGATAAGAAATGTATCCATTAATGTATCAGTTTAGAACAGTGGGGGGGTCAATCGGCAGAGCAGGTTTATAAAAGGAACCCCAAAGTCGGGCTTGAGTTGGAAAAAACAAGAACCGCACATCACTTGTGGAACTGGGCAGGCAAATAGATGGGACATTTATAAAGGCAGCAGGAATTTCTAAGCGTTCTAGATTTAGAGGCAACTACATTGCCGGTATATTGAATACCAGTGTAGGCACTAGCTGGGCAACTGTACCTGCATTCTATACAACAACGAGAAGTCACACACTCAGCACAACACAGACAGGAAGTGTTTAGTGGAAGATAAGGAATGCGGTGCCGCCTCATGACAACCACAAATGGGAATGTAGGGCAGACTGGGAGCAGTGTGAGAATGCAAAAAGGAGCAGGACTGTCGCCTCCTTTCCTTTGTTTTACAGGAGGGGCAAAAGGCAGGACAAACTTACTGTAACTTATCTGAAAAGGTAGGTCACATTGTTCCTTACAACAACTTGACATAAGTCTGCGTGTTATTGCTTTGTATAAGCACTACTGTATGTAAATTCTTGGGAGTATAGCAGTACGATACACAATGATTTGGAATATTTCCTGGTCTTTTATGGGTCAAGAACACATTTATTAGAGAGGACGGGGATATGTATTTAAGTAGAGGACCTAGCCTGGTTAGGATGAGAAGGGCTAAAAGGAGACAAAGCCCTTCACATGCAAGGTATGCAAACAGAGCCTTCAGAAAACAGAATCCAAAAAACACTTTACTTTTTCTTAACGGAGTTGTTCGCCTTTAAATTAAAGGAGTTGTTCGCCTTTAAATTAAAGGAGTTGTTTGCCTTTAAGTTAAAGGGTTTGTTCCACTTTGAGTTAGCTTTCAATATGAAGTAGAGAGTGATATTCTAAGGCATTTTGCAATTGGTTTTCATTTTTTATTATTCATCGTTTTTTAGTTATTTAAGTTTTTATTCAGCAGCTCTCCAGTTTGCCATTTCAGCCATCATGTTGCTAGGGTCCAAATTAACCCAACAACCATGCACCGATTTTAATAAAATACTGGAATATGAAAGGCCTGAATTATGAGTAATAAAAAAGTAGCCATAACAACAAATGTGTAGCCGTACAGAGCATTTGTTTTTAAATGGGGTAAGTGACCCCCATTTGAAAGCTGGGAAGAGTCAGAGGAAGGCAAATATTCAAAAACTATAAAAATAAAAACTAATTGAAAAGTTGCTTAGAATTAGCAATTTTATAACATACTAAACGTTAACTTGAAGGTAAACCACCTCTGAACCTTTAATAAGAATAATAATATACAGTAATATAATAATATAGAATGTGATATTTTGGAAAGAGTCCAAAGAAGGTGGCACAAAGTTAAAAAATAAATGAAAAGTTAACATACAAATATCACTCCTACTTGCAGTTCAGAAGTAAAGAGCGATAGAAGTTTATCAGAGCACAAGTCACATGACTGAGGGCAGCTGGGAAAAAAAATCTGTTTGCTCTTTTGAGAAATGGATTTTAGTGCAGAATTCTGCTGGAGCAGCGCTATTAACTGATGCGTTTTGAAAAAAAAAACGTTTTCCAGTGACAGTATCCCTTTAAGGATCAACAGTTTTGCAGCAACTTTCAATGGCTTATATGAAAGAAATGATAAAAATCAGCTTACTCAGACTTTGCAGGTGGTCTGGGACACAGTAGAACGTACAAGACAGAGGATTGCAATTTAATTACCACAAAAGGAGAAGCTTCAAGCAGATCCTACTTAAAATTCTGTCTAACAAAACCCATGCCAGTTCAGAGAATCCAATTAATTTACAGTGAAACCTCAATATTACATCCCCTGATTTTTTTCCCTAATTTTACATTGTTGTTGTTTTGTGGTCTCACCTATATATTATGCTTAAAGGACCTGTAACATCAAAACATTTTTTAAATGCGATCAAACTTTAAGGGCTAGGCCAGACGGGGAGATTCCTAAAACTTCCTTGTTTTGTGCCAAAAAGTCACGTGATTTAGCTCCCTGGCCCTAATTTTTTTAGGGAGCTAAATCACGTGACTTTTTGGCACAAAACAAGGAAGTAAACAATGTTTTCCACTTCCCACCCATAATTTGCATATGCAAATTAGGGTTCGGATTCGGTTCGGTATTCGGCCAAATCTTTCGGGAAGGATTCGGGGGTTCGGCCGAATCCAAAATAGTGGATTCGGTGCATCCCTAGTATTGATACAATAGTTGCTAATACTCCTGAGATGCTGCTGAGAAATGGATCAAATAATGCAAGAAATTGTAATTAGGATTCGGTTCAGCCAGGCAGAAGGATTCGTCCGAAACCCGAATCCTGCTGATAAAGGCCGAATCCTGGCCGAATCCCGAATTCGGTGCATCCCTAATCAATACTGTGAGCACTGCATCAAATTTGTGCACACAAGAACTAAATTTGGTGCGTTAGAATCAAACTCGTGCACACGAGCAACAAAATCAGTCAGCGTCAAATTCGGGGCATCAGCATGATATTTGTACGCACAAGCGCCAAAACCAGTGCGTCAGCGACAAATTCGGGCTCACAATCGCCAAAAATCGGTGCGTCAGGGTCAAATTCGTGCTCACAATCGCCAAAAATCGATGCGTCTGTGTCAATATTAGAAAAATGATTTCACATAGAAAGTAATTGGAAAAAGTCATTTCCGATGATCTTTCTAAAAACGACTAAACTGAACATACATTTCATTTTAATTATGCAAAAAAAAAAATTAAATATGTTTTTTTCCCTTTAACAAAGAAAAATAACAGATTCAATAAGGGACAGGGTCATTTGAAATATCATCAGGTTAGTCCAAAGAAGTCAAATTCAGCAGATTTTGCAAAAAAGACGTGGGATGACAGTGGGAGCATCAAGGGATTGCACTGCATTTCTCTGGCACTGGAATTGAATTGTAAATGATATGGGCGGGAAGTTCTTTTGCTTGAGAAAAGCTCTATTCAGCCAACAGTAAATACCTGCATGCACAAGTGCATTTGTAGGAGCAAAGAGCATAAAGACACAAAGGGAGACACACAGTTTCATTTCAATCATGCTGAGCGATCACTTTGTCTCCTATAGTAATACCAATACAGACGGTTTCTACTCTTAACAACCTGATTGCAAGTCAGTGCCCAAAATACCACAACCGACTCCGTTCATCATCCATGGGTGAAATGGGGGCAGTAAGTGAGCAAGCTAGGAACCAAAAATAGATGAGAAAAGGTGAGAAAAAGAAATTCAATATTTCAAATGGTGTCTGCTCCCTTCCACTTTGCCATTTTCACCGTCATTGCCATTGAAGTTTATCAGAGCACAAGTCACATGACTTGGGGCAGCTGGGAAATTGACAATATATCTAGCCCCATGTCAGATTTCAAAATGAAATATAAAAAAACCTGTTTGCTCTTTTGAGAAATGGATTTCAATGCAGAATTCCTCTGGAACAGCACTATTAACTGATGCATTTTGAAAAAAAAAATTTTTCCCCCATGACAGGATCCCTTTAAGTCTACTAGGAAATCATGTAAACATTAAATAAAGCCAACAGACTGCTTTTGCTCCCAATAAGGATTAATAATATCTTAGTTTGAATCAAGTAAAGGTATGGGACCAGTTATCCAGAATGCTCGGTACCTGGGGTTTTCCGGACAAGGGATCTTTCCATAATTTGGATCTTCATACTAGAAAATCATGTAAAACATTAAATGAACCCAAAAGGCTGGTTTGTTTACAATAAGGATTAATTAAATCTTAGATCTGAATAGGTACAGGCATATGAAAAAGTTTGGGAATCCGTCTTTGGAGTTTTGTTAATCATTGGCTGAGCTTTCAAAGTAGCAACTTCCTTTTAATAAAGAATATGCCTTATGGAAACAGTAGTATTTCAGCAGTGGCACAAGGTTTATTGGATTAACAGAAAATGTATTAGGCACAAAATTAGGCAAGTGCATAAATGTGACACCTCCTATAGCCTTTAATAAGCGTTTGGTTTCTGGGTGGCGGTATTTTTGACCATTCTTTCTCATCACCCTGCCATACAGATGTTCTATGTGCAAATTGCGCTGAATTGTAGAGCGATATACAGAGGTGATCTTTAGGTTGTCTGTAACAATTCTCATAATCCTCTGTATATTCCGTTCCTGTATTTTTCCTGCCTGTCAGACCTGTGTTTTACAGCAACTGTGCCTGTGGCTTTCCATTTCCCGATTACATTCCTTACAGTTGAGGCAGCTTTTTGTAGCCTTCCCCTAGCCTATACCATGATACGGATTTTCTGATCTTTTGAGAGTTGCTTTGAGGATCCCATGCTGTCACTCTTCAGAGGAGAGCCAAATAGAAGCACAACTTACAATTGGCCACCTTAAAAACCTTTTTCATGATTGGACACACCTGCCTATGAAGGCTTAAAGGTGGCCATACATGTTGCGATCTGTTGTTTGTCGATCTCTCCCCGATATGCCCACCTTGAGGTGGGCGAGATCGGGTGATCCGTTCGTGGGCCCTAGGGCCCAATGATAGGATCACAATGGAGGAGGTATGGATGGGATTTTTAGTCATGTCCAATCGACATCTGGCCAGATATCGATCGGGTAAGCCTGTCAGAGGGCCCCACGCACGGGCCGAGAAGCTGCTGACATCGGCCCATGTATGGCCACCTTAAACTAATCCAACCAATTTGGTGTTGTCATTAATCAGTATCGAGCAATTACATGCATTCATATTAGCAAAATTACAAGGGTATCGACATTTTTGCACGGCCAGTTTTTCACAATTGATTTCATTTCATACAACTGAATACTGCTTCACAAAACATCTTTGTTCAGAAAACACCCCAGTACTCAGATGTTCCTGGGAAATGAAAGACATACCACCGTTATCTTTGTTGTTGAAAGTGGAGTAAATTATTATGCAGGCTGAGAGGGGTTCCAGAACTTTTTCATGACTGTACAAGGTTCTGTTTTACCAATACATAAAAAGGATTAAAAAAAAAATGGTTTAATTTTGATAAAGGCCATCTCCCATAGATTATTTTCTGTAATTCAGAGCTTTCTGGATTACAGATCCCATACCTGTACTAGTCACAGGCTCCTCGTGTAACAGATCAGAACTATGCATTTATTGGGGTCTGAAAACTGTGGGTCACATGATACACCACATGCCTTGCAATGTAATCTGAGATCATGCAGGGATCCTCAACAAGGTACAGTTGGGCAACTGGGTGGGGCATACAACATCTGATAAACCAATTTACCCCCAATACAATGAGTCTCAGAAGCAGGTGTAAGCCAACACAGGCTGCAGACTCCTACACTACAGAATCGTTTGCATTCAGCAGCTTTCCAGTTTGCAATGTCAGAAATCTGGTTGCTAGGGTCAAAAATACCCTAGCAACCTCACATTGATTTGAACAAGAGACTTCGATATGCATAGGAGAGGGCCTGAATAGAAAGATGAAAGCCTTTCAGATGGGATCAGTGACCCCCCATTTGAAAGCCGGAAAGAAGGAGGCAAGATTTAAAGAAAAAAAACGGACGACCAATTAACTGCTTAGAATAGGCCATTCTACAAAATACTGAAAGTTCGTTCTAAGGTGAGCCACCCCTTTAAACACTTCATTGGCATACTTTTTAATTCAGTGCTATTGCTCGTTAATAGATTTCCAAACCACAAGACAATTGAATCTTTAGATTATAGGATAAACGCTCACGCCCCAGACCTTCAGCAAGGGGGGAGTAAATCCCAGAAATTCCATTGTAGGCAGGCACCAGTCCGGAACAACATAAAAAAAACGAATCCAGGAGCCCAACGTATAAATAGTACAAGAAGAGTTTATTTTCATTATGTATAAAAAAAATATATGAAAATAGCCTTGCGCGTTTCGCGTCACCCAAGGACACAATCGTAGGCTTAATGATATGATTAAGTGCCCTTGGATGACACGAAACGCATAAGGCTGGATTCATTTTTTTTTCAATACATAATGCCATATAAAAACTTTGTACTTTTTAAACTGTGTTCCTGGATTCCTGCAATTGAATCCCTGGGATTTATTGCTCGCTAACTCAATTTTACTAGCAATACACTGCATCTAAATGACAGGGATCTAGGTCTCTGCAGGGGTTACTAAACTCCCCAATTACTGCAAGAGATGCTGAAGTTGACCGACTGCTACAATACCACCAATAATGCAAAAATGCTCAGCCTCAAACCCCCCCCCCCCCCAGATGTCCCTGGGTTATAAACACTGAGCGCGCTGCTGGGAGGTGAAGTTCAACAGCAGATGTAAGTTGCTATGAGAGGCTCAGGGAGAGAGAGTAGTACAAGGTTAGACATTTACCCATCAATCCAATGTGGACAGGGGAAGATCAGAAATTGTACTAAATAGGCTTAACCTCTGTAAAACCCTGGGTAGTCCGGGCATATGCCCAATATAATCCTGAGAAACCCATGGTGTGACTGGGATAGTAAAAGAATCGAGGCCGCAGTTTAAACGGATTCTATGATGTTGTTTTTCATTCTAAATTACACCGTTTACACTGCAAATATCTAACACAAGTATTTCTAAAACAACTGGACTTGCTGAGTAATCATTGAAGACGTTTCACTTCTCATCCGAGCAGCTTCTTCAGTTCAGCTCGATGAGTGAAACGTCTTCAATGATTACTCGGCAAGTCCAGTTGTTTTAGAATTACTTGTATTACAGGTGCGCTCATAAGTTTCCACACCCTGGCAGAGTTTATGATTTCTTAACCATTTTTCAGAGAATATGAATGATAACTAAAAAAAAAAGTTCTTTCACTCATGGTTAGTGGTTGGCTGAAGCCATTTATTGTCAAACAACTGTGTTTACTCTTTTTAAATCATAATCACTACACAAACTACCCAAATGACCCTGAGCAAAAGTTTCCATCCCCTGGTGATTTGGCCTGATAACATGCACACAACTTGATACAAAAGGGTTAGAATGGCTATTAAAGGTAACATCTTCACCTGTGATCTGTTTGCTTGTAATTAGTGGGTGTGTATAAAAGGTCAATGACTTTCTCCTGACAGACCCTTGTATCTTTCATCCAGTGCTGCACTCATGTTTTTTTTATTGGATTCTAAGTCACGGGGAAAGCAAAAAGAATTGTCAAAGGATCTGCGGGAAAAGGTAGTTGAACTCTATAAAACAGGAAAGGGAAATAAGGAAATATCAAAGGAATCGAGAATGTCAATCAGCAGTGTTCAAACTCTAATAAAGAAGTGGAAAATTAAGGGTTCTGTTGAAAACAAATAAAACTAAAATTTCAGCCAAGACTGCCAGAAAATTTTTTGGGATGCAAGGAAAATCCCAATAACTTCAGGTGAAATACAGGACTAAAAAAAAACTCTGGTTGTTTCAAGATGCACAATAAGGAGGCACTTGAAGAAAGATGGGCTGCATGGTGGAGTTGCCAGAAGAAAGCCATTACTACGCAAATTTCACAAAGTATCCCACTTACAAACAGCACAGAGACAAGCCTCAAACCTTCTGGCACAAAGAATTTTACTTTTTGTCCACAACCATAAACGCTACATTCTGAGAGGAGACAACAAGGCCTATGATGAAGGTACAACATTCCTACTGTGAAACATGGTGGTGGATCGCTGATGTTTTGGGGATGTGTGAGCTACAAAGGCACAGGGAATTTAGTCAGAATTGATGGCAAAATTAAAGCAGTAAGTTATCAAAAAATACTGGAGGGAAATCTGCATCATCAGCCCAGAAGCTGCGCATGGGACGTACTTGGACATTCCAACATGACAATGATCCAAAACACAAGACCAAGTCGACTGTCATTGGCTACAGCAAAATAAAGTTCTGGTTCTGGAGTGGCCTCTCAGTCTCCTGACAGTCTCAATATCATTGATCCACTCTGGGGAGACCTCAAACGTGCAGTTCATACAAGAAAGACACCCAAGAATTTACCCAGGGAACTGGAGGCTTTTTGCCAGGAAGAATGGGCAGCTTTACTGTCTGAGAAGATAAAGAGCCTCATCCACAACTACCACAAAACACTTCAAGCTGTCATTCATGTTAAAGGGGACAATACACGGTATTAAGAACTGGGGTATGGAAACTTTTGATCAGGGTCATTTGGGTTGTGATTATGATATAAAAAGAGTAAACACAGTTGTTTGACAATAAATGGCTTCAGCCAACCACTAACCATGAGTGAAAGAACGGTTTTTGTGTTATCATTCATATTCTCTGAAAAATGGTTAAGAAATCAAATTCTCCCAGGGTGTGGAAAATTAGGAGCACACTGCAAATAATTCACTGTACAATATAAAATGTCATTCCTGAACCAGCAAGTGTATTTTTTAGTTGTAATATTGGTGTGTAGGTGCATCTCAGGTCATTTTGCCTGGTCATGTGCTTTCAGAAACAGCCAGCACTTTAGGATGGAACTGCTTTCTGGCAGGCTGTTGTTTCTCCTACTAAGGCAGCTGTTATCTTGTGTCAGGGCAGAGACACACAGGGCTTTTCCGGGAGATTTAATCACCTGGCGATTCGTCTCTTCTTCGAGGCGACTAATCTTCACGAAAAAGGCTTCACACCGGCTAGGGTCTAAATTGCCGGCGGGATGACACTCGAGAGCTTTGTTTTACAGATTCGGCTGGAATTTACTTGTGTGCCCACTTTGGAAAACAAAGCTCTCCAAGAGCCATTCCGCCAGTGATTTAGACTAGCCAGCGGGAAGGCTTTTCAGGAAGATTAGTCGCCCGAAGAAGAGGCGATTTGATCTCCCTGAATCTTCGCCTCTGTCACTACCCTTAACTGATCCATTTCTCAGCAGCATCTCTGGAGTATTAGCAACTATTGTATCAATTCTAACAGCTGCCTGTAATGAATCTCAGGGATTCTGCTCAGCAGGGACAAAGATAAGAAACGGATCAACTAAAACTGGCCTTAGGGCTGGGGCAGACAGGGAGATTCGGGGAGATTGTTGCCTGCGATTAATCGCCAGGCGACAGAATCTCCCCGTCTGTAACAGACCGTACACAGCGAGATCCTCTCGTTTGGCAATGTCGTCAGCGGATCTCTTCCCGATAGGCTCACATTTAGGTGGGCAGTATCGGCTAATCCAATCATGGGCACTAGGGGAAGCCTGTCGGAGGGGCCCGCACACGATCAATAAGCCGCCAGCTCGGTCTGTCGGCTGCTTTTATTGGCTCGAGTATGGGGGTCTTAAAGGGCACCTATTGCAAAAAAATGTTAGAGCCTGCATTCTGGTTGGGGATAACAGAACTTAAAAAAAAAAAAAGCCCCCCCACGGGGGCTAGCAAACTGCCATGACAGTGGAAGCGCATGCGCATTATGAAAAGTGGCCCTGAAATTGTGGCTGACATCACACACGCATGACATCACACACGCAAGCACTTTCACTGTCAAGGTGGCTTGTACCCCTCTCCCAGTGCGAGTTTGCTAGCGCATGCGGGGGGGCGCATTTTATTTATTTATTTTTTAAAAGTCATGTTATCCCCAACTGGAATGCGGGCTCTATTATATATATATATATATAT
>CM044436.1:9259281-9298811 GCA_024363595.1 Xenopus borealis | reverse complement strand
TTTAAAAAAAAAAAAAAAATGCCCACCCGCGTCCGCTAGCAAACACGCACTAAGAGGGAGCTCCCGGTACGAGCCACCATGACAGTGGAAGCGATTGCGCATTATGTGCGTACGATTTCACGGGCATAGTGAAAAGCGCCCACAATTTCATATATTAATAATATATATATTTTCATTGCAGTTTTTTTATTTCAGCAGTCTGGTTGCCAGGGTCCAAATAACCATAGAAACCATGCATTGATTTGAATAAGAGGCTGGAATATGAATAGGAGAGGATCTGAATAGAAAGGGGAGTAATAAAAAGTAACAATAAATGTGTGGCCTTACAGAGCAACTTTTTACCTGGGGGTCAGTGACCCCCCATTTGAAAACTGGAGTCAGAATAAAAATGTCAAATCATTATAAAACTATAAAAATAAATAAACGTTGCTCAGAGCTGGCCGGTCTATATAACCTAGTAAAAGTTAAGTTAAAGCTGAACCGCCCCTTTAAGAAATCCGTGCCATGTCTTGGCAGGAAGAGCGGAGAGCCCAGAGCATGAACAATCCCCGCCGTCTCTTACCGCGATGAGTGTGCTGTTCCTACACTGCTCTCCGCCTCCATCAGGGTCCAGGCTGCTGCTTTGATTCCCCCGGCCGGGCCCAGACTCTGTAGTGGAAACAGGCTGCGGTTGTCTCTGCTTGCCGGCCCTCTTGGCCTTGGTCTGCAGGCAGCGCTGGTGCAACTGGAAGGTATGTTGCCTGTCCAGCTCCAGCCTCTCCCCAGCTACAGCTTCGTAACGCGACTCGCAGGTGCCGTGATGCCGCCGGCATAGCTCTATCCGTCGGCGCAAACGTTCCATCACGGCGCTATGTCGGGGGACCACAAAGTCCGCCATCTGTGTGGGGAGAGGTGAAGATGGACTATTCCGGGAATTCCACTATCATACCCGGGGGTGCCGCGGCCTCCTAAAACGGCACTTGTCTAAATCTGCTCGGCGTTCCCCACGCTTTCTCCTCACTGTGTAAAATCGCGTGCATCCGTTTCTCTCCCGCCTCGCAGCCCCTAACGCCCCCGCCGCCGCCCGCTTGCCATTGTTATCTCAGCGTCCGCCATCTTTGAAAGTCCTTTTTTTTTTCCTCTCTCAGCGGAGGAAAGGGTCGAGAGCGTCACGATGATAAGCAGAGAACACAACCAATAAACACTTCGAGCGGGAGGAGTCGGAGCAGTGACGTTAGTGTTTTGTAAACGGATCTTCGGGAGCAGTGTTTCACTTCACAGAGGAAAAAAAAAAAAAAGAATGAGAATGCGGAAAAGCAATCGAAAGCGAGAAGCGTTGATTGGTTTACGACGGAGGGCGGAGCCCGCGTTTAGAAACGCCTCCCTGAAGTTGCTCTACTTTCCAAGTGCAGACGCAAAACAAGGGATTGGCTTACGTCGGAGGGCGGCGCCTGCGTTTAGAAACGCCTCTCTGAAGCTGCGCTACGTTTAAAGATCAGACGCAAAACAAGTATTTGGCTTACGTCGGACGGCGGTGCCCGCATGTAGAGACGCCTCCCTGACGTTGCTCCGTTTTCCGAGCTCAGAAGCAATACAATTGATTGGCTTACGTCGGAGGGCGGAGCTTGCATTTATAAACCCTTCCCTGAAGTTGCTCTACTTTCCAAGCTCAGAAGCAAAACAAGTGATTTGTGTGGATTTTTTTTCTTCTGGAATCTTAACACAATGCTGGGCTGCTGCTATATTTAGACTTTAAAGGGAAAATGTTTTTTATTTTTCAAACATATGCTTTCAGCGACTTAAGTAGATATCACTGGGCCCCACAAATTATTTTTCAGGCCCCAAAATGCATAGAGGTAGGGTTGCCACCTTTTCTTGAAAAAAAATACTGGCCTTCCTATGGATTTATCTTTTTTTCCCTATTAATAACATTGGGATCAACAACCAAAAATACCGGCCAGGCCGGTAAAATATCAGCCAGGTGGCAACCCTACTTGACTTGTTTTACCAATATTTATTGAAAACATATAAGTTTTAGGGCCTCATGGGGCCCCTATACCTCCTGGGGCCCCCTGCAGCCGCTGGGTCTGCATTAGGGTTGCCACCTTTTTCCGTGGCTAAACCCTGACAGGGGGCATGGCCTATGACGTCAGTGGGTGGGCCTATGACGTCAGTGGGTGGGCTTGTGACGTCAGTGGGTGGGCCCCTGATGTCATGGGCGGAGCCGATCGCTGCGTCAATCAAGCTAATCCCACCCGGTTTTCCTTATTTGGAAAACCGGGCAGGAAGTATTGACCCGGGCAGCCCTTCAAAATACCGGGCTGTCCGGGTCAATACCGGACAGGTGGCAACCCTAGTCTGCATCCTCTATAGTTACGCCAGTGCATGCTTTATTAGTGCTGCTCCAGCAGAATTCTGCAGTCAAATTAGGGTTGCCACCTTTTCTTAAAAAAAAAAAAAATACCATCCTTCCTATATATTTAGTTTTTTTTCCTATTAATAACATTGGGATCAGCCATCAAAAATACCGGCCTGGTCGGCAAAATACCAGCCGGGTGGCAACCATAACTGAAATCCATTTTCTCAAAAGAGCAAACTTTTTTTATATTTAATTTTGAAATCATGGTTATTTCTAAAATGCCAACATATTTCCTCAGTGTTGTACGACAGAATGATTCAGCGCTCGGGCCCTGGCCTTCTTGAGCAATATGAATAATATCAGGGTTATATGTTTAACATCCCAGTCTACGATTTCCAAACACATTTTAACATTTTACTTGCCAAAAGAATTTCCACATTTTCAAGTGACAGAGGTTTTTTTTTGTTTTTTTTTTTAAATGTCATACCCTAATTTTAGTGGCATTTCCCTGGGGGTGGGACCTTCCATACATAGAAAAACTATACTTTTCCCCCCAAAATGTTTTTCACAGTTTAGATGATAGAGACATATTTTATTCGTGAAAACACAACTGATGTGGAAAGCTTTGTGTCTCCCACACATTCCAATGCCCATTGACATACGTCGTAGGTTTAATATTTTACATGGGGAAAAGCATTAAAAACTATACTTACCCTAGAAACTATATTTTTTTTGGAAAATACATATTCCCCAGGGTTTCCCCTCTGGCTGGTAGTTAAAGGGGTTGTTCACCTTCATACAACTAGTTGTTTTCAGACAGATCACCAGAAATAACGACCTTTTCCAACTACTTTCTATTTGTGACTAGGGTTGCCACCTTTCCTAAATACTTTTTATCGGCCTGTGGGGGGCGGGGACAAAGGGGGGTGGGGTTATGACGTTTTGTGGGCGTGACCAGGACTCCGCGCGATGAAGAACGTGTAAGAACTGTAAGTAATGCAGGGGATTGGGGGCTGGCCGACGGGTCTTTTTAAAGGTATTACAAATTTACCGGCAGCTACATTGCCGGTAAATTTGTAATACCGGCCCCGGCCTTGGCGAGTGTTTTACCGGCTAGGCCGGTAAAATACCGGCCGGGTGGCAACCCTATTTGTGACAGTTTTTCTAATATTGAAGTGTAAAGTGTAATTTTTCACCTTCTAAAGCAGCTTTGGGATGGGGAGCTGAAAAAAGTGTTTGGCAGGTGAACAACCCCTATAACCGGCCTAGCTGATAAAATACCTAAAAAAATTTACATTCAATGAAGTAGCTGGTAAATTTTTTAATACAAATTCAGACCCTGATCCACCCAGAATCCAGCTTAACTTTTTCTCTTCCTTGTACCTCCTTGAATCACCCATGATGTTGTGGCCCCGCCCTTTTCTTAATAGATCTACCCCTGTGACATCATGAATCAGCCCTTTTGTCAATACTACCCTATGGGCTGTTAAAGGCCTAGAAATTCGGATGTGAAGTGGGGCCTGGCTATGTAGTGCAGCTTAAGGTAAATTGCATAATTTATACGTAAACGTATTATAAATTTAATTATGATTGTTGTCATATGCACATACACGGGCAGCTTTATCAAATTCACAAGAAGGATTCGAAATTCGATCAAATTTTCAAAAAGATTCGAATTCGAATTTTCGATAGTTTTTGAAGACCACTTTGACCATCGAATTTTGAAAATTTGATCGAATCGAATAATTCGAATAAAAATCTATTTGAATATTCGACAGTCAAATAACTTGCCCTTTAAATTTTTATTCGACTGCCTAGTTCTCCAGATTCAACCTACCGAATTGGATTTAACTATTTTTTATTGAATAAAAAGATTCGAATGCTTAAAATCATTCATGATGTCAGAATTTTGGCTCAAAATTCCTTATTAACCACAAAGATTATTTATCTGCTGCTTTGCTACTTGAACTTTTTTTCTACAGCCCCCACTCTCCTGAGTAACTACCTGGTTCTTGGCCTGACGGCATGTATAGGATTGTCTCAGGTGCCCTCCCCAACACAGAGAGATCCGGTATGATTCACAGCCATTGAGACACTATACAAAAGTTATGTGATATTGTCTTTTAAAGGGCAAGTAAAGGCAAAAAAAAAATTACTTTCTTTAATGAAAAAGAAACCTATATCAAATATACTTTAATTAAAAAATGTGTACCGTCTTTATAATAAACCTGACTGTATGCAGTGAAATTCTCCCTTCATTTACTGCTGTGGATAGGAAACAGGTCATACGGTCCCTAACTGCTGTGCAGGGAAACAATCACTTATGAACAGCAGCGGGAGCCCCTGCCTTACTTCCCAGCAGTGCAGAACTCCAGCAGCTTTGTTTGTTTCCCTGTAGAGCAATCGGCAACTGTGTAGAGATTTGTATTGGATTTGATTTTTGCCTTTACTGTTTCCAACTCCAGCTGCAGGGACAAAGATCATGGAGCCAGATTTAAACAGATAAACTGGGATTCTATTTAGAGGATTATTTTGCTGCAGTCACTTGTTCTGCAGAGTTGGAGAAAGTTTACATTAAACAATACAAAAATTATAAAATTCACATAAGATTACATGACAACACAGGACCCAGTGCAGTCTGTATATTCTGATTATTAATCAGTTTTGCTGTATCGGTTTGTACTGTTTTGAACATTTATGATGATCCCTAAGAAGCCCAGATCACACTGAGCATGTGTATGTAGTCTAGTCTTGCAAAGATGTATAACAAAGTTACAAGATGACAGCCCCCTGTGGCCAACTTTGAAAGCATAAATCATTTGTTTGATTAGGCTTGTGGTGTAGTAAGTAAACCAATTCATAAAAATCTAATATGCTCAGATCGTTCTGAAACATACAATAGAAATCCATATTTACATATCCAGATTTTATGCTTCCATGGAATTAATGCCATTTTTTCATAGTCCCATACAAGCAAACTCCGTCTTTCTCCCTATATTTTACATTCCCCAAACGTATGCAATTTCATGCCCTCCCCTGGGAAACATTAAATTGGGGTTCTACCATACAAGCAAAGGTTATCTTTTGGGTCATGTAATAACTAATAATAATAAAGGCATGGGTGAGCATTTAGGGAACAGTGATCATAACATGGTTTCCTTTGAGATTATGTTACAGATTTTCGGTATGGAGCCTGTTAACCGGAAACCCACTATCCAACTCCAAATTACTGGAAGGGTCATCTCCCACAGACTTCATTTTTATCAATGAATTAAAATGTTCTCTTTACTAATAAAACAGTAAAAAATTTAAATTAGTTGAATGAATAGGCTGTGCAAAATAAAAATGTTTCTAATATAGTTATCCAAAAATGTAATTTATAAAGGCTGGCATGCACAGATGTCTAATATATTAGCCAGGACTCAACTTCCTGCTTTCTATATCTTGATGGAAAGGGGGTGGGGGGCAAATGGTACACAACTTTCAGTTTACTTTTGGTCCTTAGCATGCAGATCAGCTTCAGTAGCAACGTGGTATGACCCATATGCCCCTCTCAAGTCCCTGATTGGTTACCAGCCAGAGAGCTGCAAAACAGCTGCTGTAAATGAACTTTAAAGGGCAAGGAAAGACTAAAATGGAATAAGGCTAGAAATGCTGTATTTTGTGTGCTAAACATAAACATGAACTTACTGCACCACAAGCCTAATCAAACAAATGATTTATGCTTTCAAAGTTGTAACTTGTCATCTTGTAACTTTGTTATAGCTGTTTGAGTTCTGCATGGCTGGTAAGTAAGGCAGGGGCTCCCCTTGCTGTTCATAAGTATGATTGTTTCCCTGCCAGAAGTTAGGGAATGTCTGACAATTCCTATCCACAGCACTAAATGAAGGGAGAATTTCACTGCATACAGTCAGGTTTCTTATAAAAAAAGGTACAGATTTTTCAATTAAAGTATATTGGAGATAGATTTCCTTTTCATTAAAGAAAGTAAAAATGGGATTTTATTTCTTTGCCTTTCCTTGCCCTTTAAGTATGGTGTAGAAAGTTATATTTGGATATCCTGTTCCAAGGAAGCCAGCAGCCCCCATTCAGAGGCAGGCCAAGCCCTAGGCAACCAATAGGTAAGAAAACAGCATAGAATTGGAAAGGGATCATGGCTAGGGTTGCCATCTTTTCTTGAAAAGAATACCGGCCTTCCTATATATTTATAATTTTTTTTTCCTATTAATAACATTGGGATCAACCATGAAAAATACCGGCCAGGTGGCAACCCTAATCATGGCTAATTCCAGCATTTAGCTGGAAAATGTGTGTTACTTGCCCTGCTGTGCTTTGGTTCTTCAGTGGTGGCCCCAAGATAGCTCTAGTGCAGGATTTTAAATGATTTTGCCCTTATGCCAGACTGTGATCACACCCACAACTGGTTATCATGTACAACCTGGCGCACGCATGCGTGCAATCACTAGTAGCACTGAGGATCAACTAGCGCATGCACCCTATTGCTTTTTACCTAATAAGCAGGAGTCTCACTGGAGTGGGCAACTGGTAAGTGGGTGAAATGCAGCTCCTGAAACATTGCCACAAATCCAGGCCTAGATAGCGCCAAAGAGTCTGATCTTGATGCACCCTCTGACCCCTAACCCCCTTGCTCTCCAGAACCCAGAGATAGTTGCAGCCCTCTTGTTGTGTTTTGGTAGCCGAGGATGAGCAGGGTATAACAGTGCTTTAGTAGCAGGTTCATGCAGCCATTACACAACAGCAGTAACTTGAACTCTATCACTCTCAAGCTGTACAGAAAGTCCTGTGTATCTGCATAGAACAAGTAACATGCACATTGACACCCGAGGGCCATTTGTATAAACACCACACCTCTCACAGCAACAACTCACTATCTTCTCCAGCATCTTGTTTTTTCTCATATTACTAACTTTCTCTGCACCCATAATCTGCTGGACCCTATGCTGTCTGGCTTTTAACCTGAACACTGACACTGCCTTATGTAGAATTGCAATATCCAGGCTGCCAAGGCAAAGGGACCTTACTTTTCATTCTCTTTGACTTATCTTCTGATTTTGATACTGTTGACCACATGGTTCTAATGCAAATTTGAGCTGCATCCTGGTTCTCTTCATACCGTCTCCAATTGCTCCATCAATGTTACTTTTGCTAACAACAAAGAGTTCTGCTGCTGTTCTCCTTGTACACGGTCTCTTTAGCAGACCTTATATCTTAATTATCACCTATGCCCATGACATACAAATACCCCCTCACTAACCACTGACGTTCAGACCCAGATCACAAACTACCTCCTAGCTATCTCCTCTTGGATGAACCAATGCCACATCAAACTCAGCCTAGTTAAAACCCAGCTCATAGTCTTCCTGCCCAAACCTAGCTCTACTCATCCTTGCCTGAAAGTCATCTCTGACCAGTCCCTCTGCTTCTCTAATTATATCTGACTTTTTTCTCTGAAGTTTTCCCAAAATATGCCAATTTCTTTCACAAATAACAGCCAAAACACAAATCCATGTCCCTATCCTCTCCGGTTTAGAACCTGATTCCCACCTCTCTCCCATGCAATCTGCTACCAGGATGCTCTCTCCTTACCCAGGTAAAATCTTTAGCATGACTGTCTGTTAAGCAAAGGACAGCAAATAAAATTCTTCTGCTAACATTCAAAGCCCTTCACTCCGCTGCTTGTCACTACATCATTTCACTTGTCTCAACGTATGTTCCTGCCGGTCTCCTCCCAGCGACCATCTTTTTACATCATCCATATCCACTGCCACCTCGTCTTAAAACGTTCTGTCTTGCTGTTCCTTAGCTCTGGAATTCCAGGGTAAGTGATACTCTCTCAATTGCTTCAGGAAAAAGCCCAGATTCTACCTTTTGGAACACTAGAAAATGAGTCTAGTCCTGACGCTTTAGGGACAATGCCTTTACTTTGTGCACTTTTGCCCTTCACTTTGTGCCTGTATGTTATTTACCCACTTAGACTGTAAGCTCTATGGGACAGGGACCGGTCTTTCTTACCACATGGCACTTAAGCTCCATGCAGTTATTTATATGTATTGCCTTACATGTCCTCTCTGTGTATACTTTTATATACATTAAGATTGTGCAGCACATATGCTTACTAAAGTACTAAATAAAGTTATACATACATACAGTATATACAGAAAAGCAAATGTTGGCTTTCCCTTTTATAGAACAGACTCAGTGGCGTAACTACTCCCTAGTGGGCCCCGGTACAGGATGGGCACCTGGGCCCCCCCTGTCAGGCCCTTACCTCTATAAATCCCATGCTGGAGTGTTGATGGCATGTGTGATGTAAAATTTCCTACTAGATAACCACCTGCCATAACCGTTATGGTGGCTCCAATGGGCCCCAAGGGGGTGGGGCCCTGGTGCAATTGCTCCCTCTGCACCCCTGGTAGTTACGCCACTGAACAGACTGATGACATCCAATGTTCCCTCAAAGCTGAGCACTCATTTACACGCACACAAATTTAGAGGCAAGCGCACGGAACCAGTTATGGTGCACACAAAGAATTTTGTGTGAAAATAAAAAATGTTGTATTCATTCTGAACTGAGCATAATGATTTTTAGAAAAACGCACACACATTTAGGGGCAAGATTTACAAAATTTATGTGATTGTACAATTTTATTGAATTTTCGAATATGCAAAATTCGATCGGATCGAATAGATTGAATATTCGATCATTCAATGATCGAAGTACTTCCACTTTAAAATTTTATTCGACTGCCTACTTCTCCAGATTGAACCTACCAAATTGCAATAGAAGCCTATGGGAATCCCCCCATAGGCTTTTTTTTCTATTACCTGGTCGAATAGCATTCATACGATCGAACACCTTGATCGTTCGAATTGTACGAATTTTTCAAACGATCAAAAAAGTTGTCCTGATTTTTTCATGAAATCGAGCGATTTCACGAAAAAATAGAGAAATTTCTGCTAAAAGCCCTCGAATTTGTGAATTATGATAAATTTGCCGCTTAATGTTAGCCAAGAAGAAGAGGGAATGCTGATGACATCTATTGGCCAGAAGTCCCTACAGTAAATTAGGACCCACTCAGCTGGCCAAACTTTAGGGGACCTTAATAAAGGGTAACTAAATCCAATTTAGTTGATTTCCAGATATGGCATAAAACACTATACGTATACTCATTTTAAATTTAGTAGCATTTGTACTTTTCAAAAATATATAAGGGTCTGCATGCTTTTGGGGGCTCATATGGCACATAAAATTCATTTGAGGCCCTTTACAGGTAAAATTGTTACATGGTGGCATTGGGGCACTTTTTAGAAATGGCATGAAATCTGTTTCAGCAACGTTTTGCAATTTGGTAGTTTGTAGAAGACTTACGTACCCATGTATCCTTTCCAAAAAATCAATATTTTTTTAGGGGTCAGTGTAATTTTTTGCAGGTTTTATCACACATAAAAGGACAATCTAAGTCATGCAGTTGGTATGCACAACGCATATTTTTTAACATTCCATGTAAGTCAATAAAACCTATGCATTTATACCAGATGCCTGGCATTCATGTTTAGTGAGTTTTATCTTAGTACCCAACAATGTGCAAATTGGAACTTTGAGGTGATTTCCAATAATTTAATCACAAACTTTAGGAAAGCTTTGCTGTTTGGTAGTTTCAAGTAGAAAGATAAACTTATTCATTTTGGATTCAGAAGAATGCGTACAAAAACATATGATTTTCTGGGGTGGTTTTTTGGTTTACATAAGTGACATGTAGGGCCCCAAATTGAAAATACCCAATGTGATCTATCGTTTCTGTAATAATAACTACTGCAAAATCAGAATTTCTCTCTTGCCTCTGGTGTTAACCTGAACAGGAAGTTCCTAGTGCTTGTACTCTAGTCCTTTATATGGGCTCCTGAAAGGAAATTTCCTTTAGAAGGCTACCTTAAAAGTTTGTGCCACCTGCTGGCGGAACTGAATTATAGTCTTTGCCTTCCATTCTGTTTGGGAACATTCAGGAGGAAGTTGTGCATGATGACTAATTGGTCAGGACTTAGCAGTTGGAGTCCAGGTCAGACTGGGCTGGTCTGGAGGTCTCCAGGTCCTTCAGAATAGAGTCCTTCAGTGTTTGTCACTTCTGGTGTCTTTCCTGCAATGAGTGCTGGGGGAATTATAGATACAATTGTCAATTTAATTTAACCCCCCCCCCAAGATGGCTACAATATGCAGGGCTCAAGAGGAGAGAGGTGATATGCAATAGGGCATTTGGGAGACAGGAGCTTGAGCAGTGGGTGAGGGTGGCAGTCCTGGTGGGCCACAAACCTCCAGTTCAACTTTGTTGGAGTTGCACATTGGACAAGTACTTTCAGCTTTTCACTAATGAGGAATTAGGTATCTCCCTTCCTACAAGTCCCATGTACACCTTAAAGGGATACTGTCGTGGGAATTTTTTTTCCTTCAAAACACATCAGTTAATAGTGCTGTTTCAGAAGAATTCTGCACTGAAATTCATTTCTCAAAAGAACAAACAGATTTTTTTATATTTCATTATGAAATCTGACATGGAGCTAGACATAATGTCAATTTCCCAGCTGCCCCAAGTCATGTGACTTGTGCTCTGATAAACTTCAATCACTCTTTACTGCTGTACTGCAAGTTGGAGTGATATCACCCCCTCCCTTTCCCCCACCCAGCAGCCTAACAAAAGAACAATGGGAAGGTAACCAGATAACAGCTCCCTAACACAAGATAACAGCTGCCTGGTAGATCTAAGAACAACACTCAATAGTAAAACCCATGTCCCACTGCGTACTATTCAGTTATATTGAGAAGGAAAAACAACAGACTGCCAGAAAGCAGTTCCCTCCTAAAGTGCTGGCACAAGTCACATGACCCAGGGCAGCTGGAAAATTGACAAAATGTCTAGCCCCATGTCAGATTTCAAAACTGAATATAAAAAAATCTGTTTGCTCTTTTGAGGTCTACTGGAGCAGCACTATTAACTGATGCATTTTGAAAAAAAAACATGTTTTCCCATGACAGGATCTCTTTAAACTGCAAGATGAGCCACTAAAAATTGCACAGACAGTTTTCTGTCGACTGCCGATCAAATCTCTGCATGTATTGCCGATCTGATGATTTTCAGTTTCAGCTTTGTCAGACATAAAATTTCCTATGATTGCTGTTAGGGGCAGAACGTATTTGATCTGAGCAGGTCGGGAGATGGGGACGTCTGATGCGATGATTTGTACGATCGGATCTTTGCGTCTATGGCCAGCTTTAAATTTACCTGTTTCTTGTCTCTGCATATTTTTTTGTTTTTGGTCAAGGACATATAATTTCCTTAATGGCAATTAAAAAAAAAACCTTTCTTCCAACAATTAGGAGACACCGGTAAACTGCGTAATGCAAATGCCCTCAACAGCTGGACCATGCCAATGAACTGTGAACTTTTGGCATGGCCAAAGATCTGAAAGCAACCATTAAAATTGATTAGACATACACTGTTTTCCATATAATATGTATTACTAAAAAAAAAAAAAATAAAGATTTACTATGAACTCACAAATTCAAATGGTTTCTTATTTTAGAAAAACTTGAATGGAAAAAACGTGAATCAGTGAGGTCAGGCTTAGATGGTCTGCTTTTGGATTTTAGCTATTTCCACGGTAACAGTATAATAAATAGGGATGCACCAAATCCACTATTTTTGATTCGGCCGAATCCTTCCCGAAAGATTTGGCGAATACGGAATCTGACCCCGAATTTGCATATGCAAATTAGGGGTGAGAAGGGGAAAACATTTTTTGTTTCCTTGTTTTGTACCAAAAAGTCACGTGGTTCCCCTCCCTGGCCCTAATTTGCATATGCAAATTAGGATTCGGTTGGCCAGGCAGAAGGATTCGTCCGAATCCAAATCCTGCTGAAAAAGGCTGAATCCTGGATTCGGTGCATCCCTAATAATAAATCTAGAAAAATTTAATACATTTTTGGGTAAAAAAAAATGTATTTACCCAAATGAAAAATTTGCTACAATACAAGCACCCGGTATGTGTATTACGCACCATAAGACCCCCTAACAGTATGGAGACCCTAGAAAACCATCTTGTTTCTGAAAGTACACATTTTGATGAATCTAAAGCAGGCAACTACATCTTTTTACTACAAACTACCAAACTGTTTTGGTTTTCAGCAGGTCCGGACTGAGAATCAAAATAGGCCCTGGCATTTCAGGTAGACAGAGGCCCAATCATCCCACTTTGAGGCCCAATCATCCCACTTTGAGGCCCAAACAGCCTCCACCAGCCCACTAAATTGGGACTTTCTATGGCAACTTATAGCAGCCCATCTGGCATTTGCCCTAACCCACATATTGCCAGTCCGGGCGTGGTTTTCAGTCCCTCTTTTCTCTGTGCTAAACAGCCAGAAAAAGAAACAAAGTTTCTAACTTAATTGGCTTTTGGCAGAGAGCCCAGAACAGCTAACAGGTGCAAATAAGATACTTTATAACACTTTTGAGATAAGAAAATAATAATTCTAAAATATTTTCAAACTTTTATAATCTGCTAAATTTTGTAAAGTGAACAAGGTAATCAGGGGATGTGGCCACAAAAATGGGCATGGTCAAAAGAATTTAGCCTGCAAAAAAAAAAATTGTCCCTCTTTTTCCTTCCAAAATGTTGGGTGGTATGCACAGACTCATCATCATCCCCCTTCAAAAACAAGCACACGCCTCAAAACTTATCAGCACCCCCCCCCCACACCAACAAATAAAAACACTTCACAAATAAGTAAACTCCAGGGCCTGAAGCAACACCAAAGGAAAAGTGAATATTTTATTCCGCCCCATGAAAAGATAATGAGGAAAAACACATTAGCACAACTTGTGGCACTAACTGCGTTCGAGTGTCACGTGTTGCAAGAGACGTTCACCAGGCGTACGTCACGTTTTCGGCGTAGCGTAACGTATTCAGCTTGGCGTCGCGTGTTCATGACGTCATCCGAGGTCCGTTAGCAGCTTGGAACTGGCCGGTGAGGCAAGTATGTCTGGCTTCAGTCCTGAGCTTATTGATTACTTGGAAGGCAAAATATCTTTCGAGGAGTTTGAGAAGAGACGCGAAGAGCGGCTCGCTGCTGAGGTATTGCCTGGTGCTACCGCTACAAGTGATACAGACGATTTACCCTCCACCTCCGGGACAAAGCGCTCGGAAGTTGACGCTGCTTCAAATGAGGACGAAGAGGAAACTTCAGACGGTGTTAGTAAGTCAGTGCACCGAGCTTTTGCCTCCATGATTGGAGAAGGTGACAGAACAGCAGATGATGATGATGAAGAAGAAGACGACGGCGAGGAAGAAGAGGAGAATGAAGGTGGAGAACAAGAAGTTCAGGCTCCATCTGCTGGAGATGTCTTTGCCTTGGAAATGGAACTTAACAGAGAAAACAAAAAGATGATGAGGGAGAAAAGGCCCCGAAGTAAACTCCCCAGAGCACTGAGAGGTCTCATGGGCGAAGCCAATATCCGATTTGCGCGGGGTGAGAGCGAGGAAGCCGTTATAATGTGCATGGAGATCATCCGACAAGCCCCCCTTGCTTACGAGCCCTTTTCAACCCTCGCGATGATATATGAAGATCAGGGCGACATGGAGAAATCTCTGCAGTTTGAACTCATCGCCGCCCACCTAAATCCTAGCAACACCGAAGAATGGGTTAGGCTGGCGGAGATGTCTTTGGAGCAAGACAACATCAAGCAAGCGATCTTTTGCTATGGCAAAGCTCTCAAATATAACCCCACAAATATACGCTATTTATGGGAGAGGTCGAGTTTGTACGAGCAAATTGGAGAACACAAACTGGCCATGGACGGCTACCGACGCATCCTCAATCTCTTATCGCCTTCTGATGGGGAGCGCTTTATGCAGCTGGCGAGAGATATGGCCAAAAGTTATTATGAAACGAATGATATAGCATCTGCCATTGGCACAATCGAAGAAGCACTTTCTAAACACCAAAACCTTGTTGCGATAGAAGATGTCAATATTGCAGCCGAGTTGTACATCTCTAATAAACAGTACGATAAAGCGCTTGATGTTATAACGCAGTTTTCCGGCATTACTTTGAGTAAAAGCGACACCGGTTTAGTGGATGGTGCTGAATCTGTAGTATGCAATATGCCGGATGGAGTGCCTATTGATATTTCGGTCAAAATGATGTTGTGCTTAATTCATCTCAACATTCTCGAGCCGGTGTATCCATTACTGACCTTTCTTATGGAGCAGAATCCAGAGGAAGTGGGCGATTTGTATCTGGATGTTGCAGAAGCCTTTCTTGATGCTGGCGAATACAATTCTGCATTACCGCTTCTCAGTGCTCTCGTCTGCTCTGAAAAATACAACCTAGCCGTTGTTTGGCTTCGACATGCAGACTGTTTAAAAGCTTTGGGGCACATGGAGAAAGCAGCTGAGAGTTATAGCAAAGTTGTGGACATGGCACCTCTTCATCTAGATGCTAGAATATCGCTTTCTACTCTCCAACAGCAACTTGGACAACCAGAGAAAGCATTAGAAGCTTTAGAGCCAATGTATGATCCAGATACCTTAGCCCAGGATTCCAATGCCGCACAGCAGGAACTTAAACTGCTGCTTCATCGCTCTACTCTTCTTTTTTCTCAGGGTAAATTATATGATTATGTGGATACACTGCTCACCATGCTTGCCATGCTCTTAAAAATTGCCATGATTCGGGCACAAGTTTGTTTGATCTCAAGTTCAAAATCTGGCGAGAGACATTTATACCTTCTCAAAGTGTCTAGAGATAAAATGTCTACTAATGATGACCAGGATACTGCAAACAGTGAGGGAAAATCCATTTTTACTGTACTTACTAGTGTTTTAACGAAGGATGACTGGTGGAGTCTTCTTTTAAAGTCAATTTTTGCCTTGTGTGACCTTTCTCGGTTCAAGGAAGCAGAATTGCTTGTCGATTCTTCATTGGAGTATTATTCATTTTATGATGACCGTGTGAAAAGGAAGGAGTTGGAATATTTTGGCCTCTCTGCTGCTATTCTTGACAAGAATTTTAGAAAAGCTTATAACTACATTAGAATAATGTTAATGGAAAATGTAAATAGGCCACAGCTTTGGAACATCTTCAACCAAATAACAATGCATTCACAGGATGTGAGGCATCATCGTTTTTGTTTAAGGTTGATGTTGAAAAACCCTTCAAATCTGGCATTGTGTGTCCTCAGTGGGCACAATGCTTTTGTTTCTGGAAGCTTTAAGCATGCGCTTGCTCAGTATGTCCAAGCCTTCAGAATGGAAATGACTGATCCTCTGCATAGTCTTTGTATAGGATTAACTTTTGTTCACATGGCATCCCAAAAGTTTGTGCTAAAAAGGCACGCTCTGTTGGTACAAGGCTTTTCATTCCTTAATCGATATCTTGAACTACGCGGTTTGTGTCAGGAGTCCTACTATAACTTGGGCCGTGCATTGCATCAAATTGGCCTTGTTCATCTCGCAATTCATTACTACAAGAAAGCCCTTGAGCTTCCACCTATTCAACTCGAAGGAATGGAAGAGGACCATTTAGATCTTAGAAGAGACAGTGCCTTTAATTTATCACTCATTTACCAGAACAGTGGCAATCCAGAATTAGCCCGCAGACTTTTGTATCAGTATTGCGTTATGTGACTTGTTTCAACTGATTCATATGCCATAAAGCATGAAGCAGTGATATGTTAATATGTAAATAAAGTTTAGCACTTAATGAAAATAATTATGGTTGTGAAAATGTATGTGTGGAGAAAGTATCAACTTTATACCACTTTTCTAAAGTTCCTAGTTCTTGTTGCTCAATCAAGGTTCATAGCACACCAGAGGACATTTATTTAATATTTACTCATCTACTGTTGGTTGGTGGCACCTAAAACCTGTATAAAGGCTGGAGTGGCTGTATGTGTAACATAACAGAACACAACACAAAACAACTTCCTGATTTTCAGCTCCCTAAATCTGAGTGTCAGTGACTTGAAGGGGGGCCACATGGGACATAACTGTTCAGTGAGTTTGCAATTGATCCTCAGCATTCAGCTCAGATTCAAAAGCAACAGTTATGACCCACGTAGCTCTCCTTCAAGTCACTGATTGGTTACTGCCTGGTAACCAGGCAGTGGAAACCAAGAGAGCTGAAAAGCAGGAAGTAGTGTTATGTTAGACTAACAGTCACTCCAGCTTTCATACATTACATACATATTTTTGCCTAACTAACTATATTGAATTTTTTTTTATCTATTTACCCAGTTTTTATTTTTATACTGAACAATTCCTTTAAGCCTTCACAAAAATATGTATGCACATTTTTTTACTCCGTTAAGTAGGGAATGAGGTCAGCACATGGTCTATATCTGTACTCCCGTAAAAATTTTTCAGTCTGTTCTTTGGACTACTGTACATGGGAACAGGGCAGAAACTAAGGACTGGCAGAAGAATGCCCAGGGTGCAACACTGAAATAAGATGTTTTCTAGATATAATCAATTAAAAATTCTGTGCTGTTACTGAAATACTCAAGGTTATGTTTACTATCGCTATCAGCATCTGTTTCTCCTCATTCTGTCTTTGTGCAGGAGTTGGGTTTTAGATATTCATTGACAGGCAGATCCAATATATCTTATAGCTGTATTAGAGCTCACCAGACATTAAAATCACCAGACATCATTTCTCTCTACATGTAGGATTTGCGCAAGAGGCAATTATTTTGGAAAGCGTTATTTGAGTGAGCTCTAATTAATTTAATAGGAAAAGAGCCCCCTATTAGATATATTGGATTTAACGGTCAATGAATATCTGAGACCCAACTGCTGCAAGAAGAGAGAATCAAGGGAAACAGATGCTGAGAGAGGGATAGTGAATATGAACTAGATTATTTCAGGAACGATGCAGAGTATTTAATTCATTGTATTTCGAAAGTGTCTTATTTTAGTATGATGAAGCTTATGTTAAATTACATTTTCACCATAGTTCCCCTTTAAATTACATGACAGATGAGATGAAATTCACTAACTCCTTGGTGGAGTTTATGTCTCGTATGCAGAAAACCTAATGAGTCTATGGGTATGTATCCTAAATCTAATCACCTTCCATAGGGCAGATTTTGGGTTACAAACTGGCTACACAGTAGATGGATAAGTTCTGAATAATTCCATTGTATACTACAGAGCTTATCTGTTTTCTGCTGTGTATTCTGTGCCTTTTTATTTTTAGCTCTGAATGACTACTCCCATGTCTACACAGCAGCTTGTTTATATAAACTATTGTAGAGTTTCTGAATCCAACGCACCAGTTATACCAGTGCAGCACAACAGTACATTATATTTTCATTACTTTAATTTTTTTGGAGTTACTGTTCCTTTAAAGGAGAACCAAACCTGTAATAGAAAAGAAAAAACCGTCGCCTGGGTAGACCTCCCTCCTCCTCCTCTTGCCAAATGCCCCTAATTTTTTTTACTTACCCCTCCTGCAGATTCTGGCCACAGGAGTTCACGGGCGTCATCTTCTTTGTTCTTTTTCAGAAGTAGACCAGCGTTTTTACGAACAACTGCACATGTGCCGTAAGTTTTGGAAATTTTCGTGGTTCGGTTCTGGAAGTTTACTCGAACTGCGCATGCGCCACAACTTCCGAAAAGGACTGAAGAAAGAAGATGGCACCTGTGAACTCCCGTGGCCAGAATCTGCAGGAGGGGTAAGTAAAAAAAACTAGGGGGCAGGTAGATGGGGGTGGGGGGGAAGGGTCTACCCAGGGGAGGGTTTTTTCTATTATAGGCTTTAAAGGGCACCTTCGCACCCCCCGGCTAGAGGTCTGGGCTAATACAAGAAGCAGAAACAACTGTGTTTGAAAGCAGACGCTCAATGAGAAGTCTTCAAGGAAGGCATATATATAATTAGTAATTTCCTGAAGTAGCAAACAGAAGTAGCCTACAGAGGTCCTTATGGGACAGGTTCATAGATATCTGGTGCCCCCAAAGCCAATCATTTGCTGACTCGGTTTATAGGAGCAGAGTTCACAGCTTATATTGATTTGTATATGGCCTAAGTCTGGGTTGCAGCTTTGCCTCATAGGTCGTGCTTCAATGGAAACTGCTAACTACTTCTTTAACATAGTCTCTTCTCCTGCAGGTTGATCGTGATGTTGTCATATATCCTCTACCAATATGAGGAGACACCGGCATCTCACAGATTAGGTTCACTGCTGATATTTTCTTAGCAGGCCCAATCTGTATATTCTGCTAAATGGCAGAGGGGGCTGCTTTACTGCTCACACACCAGCGGCATATATAATATAAGGTTACAATAGATGCTGCCGCGAGTTTTATTGTGTAGTTTCAAAATATATAAATTGTGTAGTTTTCAAAATACATAATTTAATTCCTAAAGTGTATTGTTTAAAGTTGTATAAATTGTAATAGTGGTGTGTAGGCAGCCATCTCAGGTGATTTTGTCTGCTCCCGTGATTTCAGAAAGAGCCAGCACTACACAATAGAACTGCTTTCTGACAGGCTATTGTTTCTCCTACTCAATGTAGCTGGAGGAGTAGCAGTGGGGCTTGAGTTTTTACTATTGAGATAGGGATGCAACGAATCCAGGATTGGGGATTCAGCCTTTTCCAGCATGATTTGGCCAAATCCTTCTGCCCGGCCAAACTGAATCCAAGTCCTAATTTGCATAAGTTCATTTGGGCAGGGAGGGAAATCGCATGACTTTCTCACTAGACATGGAAGTAAAAAATGTTTTCCCCCTTCTCACCCCTAATTTGCATATGTAGATTCAGCCAAATCTTTCGCTAAGGATTCAGGGGTTTGGTAGAATCCAAAATAGTAGATTCAGTGCATCCCTAATTGAGAGCTTTTACCTTGTGTCAGGGAGCAGATATCTGGTTACCTTCCCATAGTTCTTTTGGGGGGGGGGGGTGTGTGAAATCACTCCAACTTGCAGTACAGCAGTAAGGAGTGACTGAGCACAAGTCACATGACTAAGGGCACCTGGGATTTTAAAATTAAATTCTTTTGAAAAACGGATTTAAGTGCAGAATTCTGCTGGGGCAGCACTTTTAACTATGTGTTGAAAAAAAATATTTTCCTATGACAGTATCCTTTTAAGTGTCAGGAGGGACACACATATGCATAGCATGACCGGCACCCATACAAAATATCCCGTACAATGTAATTACAAGTGGGTTGGTCATTAAAAGACGAAAATAAATGGAAAGCCAATACCTTGTCTGCTACAAACGGGTGAATCCCAAACTTTATTCCACGGTGCTCACAACACTTCAGTGTTCAAACGTTTCGGGAGCGCATGGCCCTTCCTCAGTGGTCATTAAAAGAGGCACAACTCCTGAGCAGCCATTCCTTTCTTTTGATCCTTAACTTGGTGGGACTGTATTTATATACAAATTAGGATTCACATTTGGTTCAAATCTTTTAATTACAAGGGAAAACTGAGCAACCTCCCAGGGACCCAAAGCAGCCAGAGTCTTTGTTCCAAAAATGATAAAAACCATGAAAAAATCTGAAACAAAAGCAGTTGACGTCATATAGAAGTCAATGGGTGCTGCACTGATCCTACTGGTCCTTTTTTTTTTTTTTCTGGCTAGTAATTGCCATAAAATATTTTCCAGATATTTTTGTTAATCTTTTAAGAAATAATTGCAAATCTTTTTCTATTTAGATCTTTTAATAACTTCTATGGAATTTGTGGTTTTAGAGTTTATTCGTGGTTTCACAAACCTCTAAAACGACACAAATTCGATTTGTTTTGGCCTCTGTGTGTTTGTGTATGTTACTTTAGGCCTTCTTACTATATAAGCCTGTTAATGTCCTTGGCACGATCCAGAGCAGCAAAAAGTTCCACGGAGAGAAATTTTTTTATGTCCAATATCTTAAGATTTTATTACATCAGTTGATGACAATACAAAATATATGATAAAAATACATGTCTTTATAAACATACAATTCCAGACAAAAAGAAAACGAGTAAAACATTATATGATGGTAGGAAAAAAACCTAAGACATTAAAGGGGAATTCAACTTCCCCCCCGGGCGCTAACCCCTTACACCCCCGTGGGCCCTCCTCCCCCCCGCCTACCTCTCCCCCCAGGCTATTGCCCCTAAGTTGCTACTTACTCCTCTGTGTAGGTCCCCTGCAGGGAAGTTCACAGGGGCCATCTTCTCTTCCAACCGCTTCTTCCTGGGCCCTCTTCTCTTCCAACCGCTTCTTCCTGGGCCCTCTTCTCTTCCAACCGCTTCTTCCTGGGCCCTCTTCTCTTCCAACCGCTTCTTCCTGGGCCCTCTTCTCTTCCAACCGCTTCTTCCTGGGCCCTCTTCTCTTCCAACCGCTTCTTCCTGGGCCCTCTTCTGTTCCAATCGCTTCTTCCTGGGCCCTCTTCTGTTCCAATGGCTTCTTCCTGGGCCCTCTTCTCTTCCAACCGCTTCTTCCTGGGCCCTCTTCTGTTCCAATGGCTTCTTCCTGGACCTGGCTCTGTTGGTGGCAGATGCGCACAAAGTTCAATCATCGCATGCGCCGACGGATCCAGGAAAAAGTGGTTGGAAGAGAAGATGGCCCTTGAGAACTTCGCTGGAGGGGACCTACACAGAGGGGTAAGTAGCAAGTGGGGAGAGGTAGGCTGGGGGGGAGGGGTTAGCGCTGGGGGGGTTTAATTCCCCTTTAAAAGTAAGAACACAACTAATGCTAAAATTCTTTATAATTTGGCTCTTCTAAAATGTATCCAAACACAAACATACTCTATCCCTTTACAGTGTTAATCATCATATCTTGCATGCAAAAGAATTTAAAGGGGAATAACTATTTTTAATTCATTGTACAAGAAAAGTTGATAATACTTTTAAAATTCAGTAAATTGTGTTTCAGCGATAAGTGGGGCTTTTGTTTGCGAATTTGTAATACTATATTGTACTGCACCCACCTGCAGGGCCACGAGAGCTCAGGGATAATTCCAGCCATAGTTAATGTTGCCAACTGGGAATAATCATAGAGCAAAAAACTTGCACAGCATAGTAAGGTGTTCTGTTCTTTTTATAGCCTGTGGCATGCTGAGAAAAACATGTTAAAAATAAACCAGATAAAAGACAACATAGAATTAGCCTTGTCACATACAGTAAGGCTGCACAGCACAGAATTAACTTTAAAGCTGCATGCACCACATATTGGGTCCCTTTCTTATTCAAGAACCAACTGGAATGTCTAAGTGTTTTTTTTTTTGTTTTGTTCCACTGACTTTTATTTTCAGCATAATACGTTTTCATGTGGCCTTTGCTGGTAGTAATTGTGCCCTCTACTGTGCCTTTCTCCCCTGTAGTACTGAAAGAAATGGTAATATTCATATATTATTGTTCTTTAAAATAGATTTTTAGGAGGTCTGCTCTTGTGAATTGTTTTGCCTTTATTTTATACTCAATGGCCGAGATTATGTGCCGCCCATAGAAAAAAAAAAAATCTAGCTTTTTTTTTTTAATTATGGAATTTTGTACAATTCCTGGTGCTCTTTATTGGCATAAGAATACGCGCATATTCCCCATTTAATTTATACAGCTGAAGGAAAAAAAAAAAAACTCAAGGCTTTACTTTTCATGGACCTGAGCTTTTATATTGACATAAATGTGCTTTTTCTGCTACATGCCGTACTGTGGAACGATATACTCTCTAGTTTCACTATAAACCATTGGATACAAAGCAAAGATGAAATTGTATGCGGGGGGTTTTACCCAGAATTCCAGCGCAATATAGGCTGCCCTTAATCTGCCCAAAATGTATGTATGTAATATGGACAGAAATAAGCATTTTTAATGGTGATTTTGCATATGTTGTCAGGCATTACAGGGCCTGGTATTAATAATGACATTCCCATTTGCAGCAGGGTAACAAAGTTACAACCAGGTTCAGTCTACTGCTAATTGAAGGGTACCCTTGCATCCATGCACACGGTTGTGTGTAATACATCAGAGCAGGCAGGTTGTTGCAATGGTGCAAGATGCAAAGCTGGATGCCATTTTTTTTTTAAGAGTATCAGTATATGCTCATTTTGTATCCATTGCCCTTGCTCTTAAAGGAGAATTCAACCCTGTAAAAAAAAAAAAAAAAAAATCCATACCCTGCACCCCATGTAGACCCCCCTCCCTCGCCTAACTGTCCCCCGGGGAAAAGGCCCCATTGTTTATACTTAGCCCTCGACACAGATTCAGTCTGCGGAGCTCCACGTAGCCATCTTCAACGGTAAGCTGACCGGGAGTTCGGCAATTTCCGTCCATTTCGGTGCATGCGCAGTTGCAAACTGGCAAAATGCTCCAACTGCGCATGCGCCAATATTGAAGACCCCGGAAGATGGTTGCGTGGAACTCTGCTGCGTGAATCTGTGCCGAGGGGTAAGTATAAAGTATAGGGCATTTCTCCGAGGGGCAGTTAGGCTGGCGGGAGGTGGAGGGGAGTCTACAGTTGGTGGGGGCTACAGAGTAGGGATGCACCGGATCTAGGATTCGGTTCGGGATTCGATCGATTTCAGCAGGATTCGGACGTATCCTTCTGCCTGACCGAACCGAATCATAATTTGAATATGCAAATTAGGGCCAGGGAGGGAAATCACATGACTTTTTGGCACAAAACAAGGAAGTTAAAAATGTTTTTCCCCTTCCCACCCAAAATTTGCTTATGCAAATTAGGTTTCGTTATTCGACTCTTTTGGGAAGGATTCAGAGGTTCGTCCGAATCCAAAATAGTGGATTCGGTGCATCTCTAGTACAGAGGTTGAATTCTCCTTTAAACTTAAAAAAAAAATGACTGTACATGCTACATTAAACAAAGTGGGCATGGTAAGGTCCACTTTATGTCACAAACTGTCATTGGTTATTTCAGAGATTCCCATCCACATGGGCACAAAGAGAAACTGGAGAGCAGGATTCAATGTAAATGCTTACTTGCTCTTCTACATATAGAATCTGCCTGTAAAAATAATTTAAAAAAAAGCTTCCTGTGCATCTGTTAATGCCTGCTCGTTAATTTTATTTTGGTCATACCTGGAGGATGACATTCTTGGAATGTGGCATTTTGTGAGGGGAGAACTTATTAACAATTTGGGCTTCTTGCTGAATTTGGATTCCTATATGCCTCATTGTAATCAATGATCTAAGAAATAAGTGGACTTCACTCAAATGATGTAGCCTTACGAGTTCATGTTAACTCGTAAGGCGTTGTTTGTTAAATATACTTAAAGGAAAACTATACCCGCCGAACAATGTAGGTCTCTATAAACAGCTACTGCATAAAACAACTCATATGTAAAACCCTGCTTCATGTAAATAAACCATTTTCATAATAATACACTTTTTTAGTAGCATGTGCCATTGGGTAATCATAAATAGAAAATTGCCATTTTAAAAAATAAGGACAGCCTCCTGGGATCCTAGGATCCAACGGTGCACACAAACATACCAAACAAACTATAAAATTAGGTCACATGAGCCAATTAACAGACAGAGTTGTGTCTTTTGCTTCCACACTTCTTCCCGTTACAGTTAGAGATTAAATATTTCTGGTCAGGTGATCTCTGAGGCAGCACACAGACCATCACTAAATGGTTCAAGGCAAGAGATGTAAAAGGGCAATATTTACTTAAATATATATACCAGGTAGGTATGTCACTTGATTTGATATAAACTATCTGTTGCTCAAAAATTCATTTTCGGGGTATAGTTTTCCTTTAAATCGCATCAAGCATTGGAGTGAAGTCTGGTTTGTCAAACCCTGCTTTCATACTACAATCAACACTGGACATTCGTTTGAATAATTTGTTTATGAAAGTGGCATTAGTGCAGTGATTTTCAACCTTGTGCCTCCAGCTGTTAAGAAACTACAAGTCCCACAATGCATTTGCCGGACCGTGGCTGTCAGACTCCTTCATTGCATTGTGGGACTTGTAGTTCCTTAACAGCTGGAGGCACAAGGTTGAAAATCACTGCATTAGTGTGTGTGATTCTTTTGCCACAAGTTTGCTGTACTTATTGACTCAACCTGCTGTGAGAATCCTAGAAGTATTGCCCATTGGGTGGCAGTAACTCCAGGGTTTTCCTGGCATCGATACCGCACACTTACACACGATTGGTCAGATGAGCCAGGCAGGATGCAGGGACGCTTACAGCAACTATACGGACATGCAACAAACATGATTGGACAGAAATGGCATAAACGAATGACAAATCCATGCAACAGAGTCGATACACCCCAGGGTAAGTATGCATATGTAGATTTTATACGATTTACTTGTCTTACTCTCGTAGTTTCATATTTCACATGTAAAAATAATCTATATAATTCGTCCGAACTATAGTTCTCTTCGTGCCCTGGTTAGGCAATCATTCATTGTTTGACTGAAGAGAAACCATAAGAAATCTTGTACGAATTTACTTTGAAGACATTATTTGCAGCTCCAATGGTATTCTTTGCATTAAATATAAACTGGCACAAAACGTTTTTTTTTTTATACTGAAAGGAATTACGCGTACAAGAGGTAAAAGGTGTCAGACTTCAGCTGCGCTGTCTGGACCCAGCATGGAAACCATTTCCTCTGGAGATGCTATATGGTAGCTATCATGGGAGTTGTTGGTGTTTATGCTTTGGGTCTCACAATGAGGGTGCACAGAAACATTGACAGCAATTTCTTGACCTTGAACTGAATTGTCATCCGAGTCACTTCCGGGGGACCCGCTGCGCGGTATTGCTGGGCTGATTGTGTAGATGCCTCCTGTATTAACCTGGTCTGGATCATCGATTCTCACAACCTCAAACATCTCCTCCATAAACGCTTTGCAGTTGAAGATTAGTGGAGGCAGCGGGATGCTTCTGGCCAGCTCTTCTATATAGCGAGCAAACTCCATGGTTTTAAACTGAGTGACTTTAGCTAACTCCAGGGTCTTGGCAGAAGTGATAATCGGGATGCGCTTGGCAATCTCAAACGCTTTCTGTAGCTTCTCTGCACCTTCTGTTCGGAAAAACTCATTGATGGCCTTCTCTGTCTTGCGCAGGTGGCTGCTCATCATGCAGAGTCGGGTGATGTTCAGAATGAGGGTGATGGTGAATGTAACTAGGCAGATGATCATGTAATAAATGCCCATGTCTCCTGTGGTGAAAGTCACCCTGAGAGTAACAGAATAGAAAGACGTTCCATTTCCACCCGGACACACACACGTATATCTTCCACGATCAGCAAAGGTCACGCTGGTTATATTAAGGGCTCCATTGGCAGATATCAGCCACTTCCCTTCTGTTCGGTTAACGAAGAAAAAACATAATTACATTATTATTTAGATTCATGGGGTCCTTTGCTAATGTTATGCAACTACTTTAACCTTTATGTTGGAACCAAAAATGGTCCCAGACTGTTGATCCTTCTGTTCCTCAATAATGTGAAGCTTCTTCGTACAATATGATTAATGGTGTATAACTGGTTCTAAAGTTTTTAGTCCCACAGCGTTTTCACTAACAATTTGATTCCCCTGAGAAAAAGGTTAAAGCAGGGTTGCCCAAAATCGGGATCTACCATTAGACCTTTAGCTGGTGAGCAGTAGATCTCAAGACACAGTCAATAAACTTGTCGAAATTGCCCTCCTGTTTCATGATTTTCATTTGGATATTTGTTACATTAAGGTTACATAAGAAATAGATCTTTAAATATAACACTATACATTTTTATTCTCATAAATATGAGCCTTCTAGCCCATTTTCACTTGTTTCAACTCTGATAAGAGTGATAAAGGCAACACAGGCCAGTCAGCCATAAATCTAATACACAGGACCCCACAAGTCAACACACACATAAATTCCTTCCCTGCTCACAGCTCTTACAGAAGTAAATGACGCAGTGGAAGAATCACTAGAACCCTCTCCTGTAACATTCTCTAAACTAAGGGCAAGGTGAAAACTCTGATTTATAGGAACAGTTCGGTGTACAAATAAAAACTGGGTAAATAGATGTGCAAAATAAAAAATTGTTTCTAATGGAGAAAGTTAGTTAGTAATCTATTAAGGCTGATGTCTATCATAATAGCCAGAACACTACTTCAGTCTGCAAATTGATGGGACATAAGTGTTTAATGAATTTGCAATTGATCCCTAGCATTCAGCTCACATTCAAAAGCAAACAGTTCTGCCGCATGTGCCCCCCCCCTCAAGTCACTGATTGGTTACTGCCTGGTAACCAATCAGTGAAAACCAAGAGAGTAGTGTTCTAGCTATTATGTTAGCTATCCTGTCACTCCAACCTTTATACATTATATTTTTACCTAACTAACTACAGAAGAAAATGTTTTGTTATTTTGCGCATATGATTTTTATTTTTACATACATTTTTTAGGGGCAGATTTATCAAGGGTTGAATTGAAAATTCGAAATTTGATTTTTTTTTTTTACGGCCACAACTTCGATCCAAGTTTTTTTTTTTTTTTTTTTTTTTTTTTTTTTTTTTTAAATTCTAAATAGAGTTTTCGAGATTTCTAATACTCTGACCCTTTAAGAACTAAAATTCAACTATTCATCACCTAAAACCTGCTGAATTGCTGTTTTAGTCAATGGGAGATCAATTTGGAGTTATTTGCACCCTTCCAGACAATCAAATTTTTTTTAAAGAAAATCTGAGTTTTCGATTCTATTCGCATGAGTTTCATAAATTCGATTTGTTTTAAAATAAATTTTGATCGGCCGGAATTCGAGTTCATAAGGTGGGCCCTAGCAACCAGATTGCTGCCGTTACAAACTGAAGAGCTGCTGAATCAGTGTCGGGGCCCACCCTAAAACCATGCACTAGGGGCCCACCAAAAAATTTTAGACCAGGGGCCCACTATTATTCTTCCTCTACTCATTCAATCTCTATTCTTCTAGTGTATTTTCTTTACATACTATACTCTATTATTAAATCTATTTAGCCTCTAGAAAATAGGGAATGGCCATGAACTTGGCCAAATTAGCAGCATGAGGGCCCACTGACACCTGGGCCCACCGGGACTTTTCCTGGTATTGTGGTGGGCCAGTCCGACACTGTGCTGAATAAAAATCTAAGTCACCATAATTGCAAATTGTCTCAGAATATCCCTCTCTACAACAGACTAAAAGTTCATTTAAATGTGACCAACTACTTTATGAAACACTGTAATCGGTGATAATTGCTGACAGAAGCCTTTTACGTCTCACCTTTAACTTCTTCTCCCAACGGATATCCTTTTGAATTAAACCACATGACGTCTCCATTCTGGGTGGCATTCAGATTACACTCTATAACAGTGCTGCTGCCTTCTTTGGCAATTAGATCACGGTGTGCTGGGGAATTGGCAGGAATCTGAAATTGTCTGTTCAACGTTATATTGTGTAGGTCCGGTCCCTGCGTATCATTTCTTGCTGATGCTGTGTGTGAGCTGGGAAGCACAGTCAGCAGACCGGCACAGAGGAGAAGCAGTGACGCCTGACGAGAAAATGTCATTTTCACACCCTTCACATTAAAAAAAAACTCAATCTGCCGGGTGAAAATTAATCCGTGGGTGTGGTGAAAGCTGACGAGAGCTGTTGCATTCTTTCTTCTTGAATACGTTTATTTCCCGGAGTCTGAAAGATTGAAAAAAAGAAAATTAATTTTAGGCATTATTATTATTATTGTCAGCCACTAACTTATAGGGGTGGTTCACGTTCAAGTGAACTTTTAGTATATTGTAGAAGGGCCAATTCTAAGAAACTTTTCAATTGGTCTTCATTATTTATTTTTCATAGTTTTTTAATGATTTGCAATTTTCTTCTGTTTCTTTGCAGCTTTCAAATGGGGGTCACTGACACCATCTAAAAACAAATGCTCTTTAAGGGTAGGGACAGACAGGGAGATTCGGGGATATTCTGTCGCCTGGCGTTTTTAGCAGGCGACAATCTCCCCGAATTTCCTTCTCCCTGTCTGCCGCTAGTATAAGTGACAAAGCACCAGCGCCTGTGCACACGCTGAGCGGCGATTTCCGGAATCGCCCGAAGTTTCCTCACAAAGTATCTTCGGGCGATTCCGGAAATCGCCGCGCAGCGTGTGCACAGGCGCTGGCGCTTTGTCACTTATACTAGCGGCAGACAGGGAGAAGGAAATTCGGGGAGATTGTCGCCTGCTAAAAACGCCAGGCGACAGAATCTCCCTGTCTGTCCCTACCCTAAGGCTACAAATGTATTGTTATTGCCACTTTTTATTACTTATTCTATTCAGTCCATCTCCTATTCATATTCCAGTCTCTTATTCAAATCAATGCAGGGTTGCTAGGGTCATTTGTACCACAGAAACCAAATTGCTGACACTGCAAACTAGAGAGCTGCTGAATAAAAAGCTAAATAACTCAAAAACCACAAACAATAAAAAATGAAAACCAATTGCAAATTGTCTCAGAATATCACTCTCTACATTATACTAAAAGTTAACTCAAAGGTGAACAACCCCTTTAATGGTTACATACTAAACTACCCTACTTACGCTCATGAATACATAATCATATGTACAGCAAAACAGTATATGTTAAAGGGACCAAAGCCCTAGTTAGACCCAGTGATTGAGTTCTATTCCATTGACATTACCCAAAGATTTAAATTAGGGATGACCTAATCCAGGATTCGGTTCGGGATTCGGCCAGGATTCGGCCTTTATCAGCAGGATTCGGATTCGGCCGAATCCTTCTGTCTGGCTGAACCAAATCCGCATATGCAAATTAGGGCCAGGGAGCTAAATCACGTGACTTTTTGGCACAAAACAAGGAAGTAAAAATTTTTTCCCCTTCCCACCCATAATTTGCATATGCAAATTAGGGTTCGGATTCGGTTCGGTATTCGGCCGAATCTTTCGGGAAGGATTCGGGGGTTCGGCCGAATCCAAAATAGTGGATTCGGTGCATCCCTAATTTAAATATAAACACACAGCTCATAGGATGTTGAATACTTCAGTGTTGAAGTATTGACATTCGGATATAAGGGTAAAATCTGCCGTATAGACTATAAACAAACATATAAATAAAACTGTATCCTTCTTCTACTGCAATGCTGCCGTTGGTTACAGAAACGTTCCTATGTTTGTAAGTAGAAACTACACATATTAGTGATGTTTATGGAACAGGCCAGGGATCCGTTGAGAAGAGAAAACGTGATAAATGATCCGTGTGCAAACAGGTTTATCTGCACCTGCCGCATACGATGTATGTTACTACGTTAGCACTGTTCAGTGTTGCTGGAAAACACAGCAGAAGTTTGCATTGTGTTTATAAAATACAGTGAAATGTTTTATGGGCAAATTCTTTTTAGGACCCCTCCATACACCTTACAGAAAATAACGGGTTTCATTCCATATGATACTATTGGCCATAATAAGGTCCTGTAGTAGGTCATCAGCAGAAATACATGTATTTGTACAACTGTCTCAGATTGAATCCATAGCAACATTAGCTGTTGACCTACAGAGCTGACAGTTGATCACCGGTGTCTGCTAGTAAACTACAGACCTATGGGCAGAGAATAAAGATCTAGTTGGACAAGGACAACATACTGGTGATGTGAACTTTTCCCAGGGACCTACCTTTTATACCAGGACTGGACTGAGAATCATAAAAGGCCCTGGCATTTCAACTACACTGAGGCCCAATAAGCCCACCCAGAAGCCCAAACAGCCCCTACCAGCCCACTAAATACTGACTTTCTATGGCACCTTATAGCAGCCCCTCTGGCATTTGCCAGAACCCACAGATTGCCAGTCCGGGCCTGTTTTATACGTGTACCTTTTGCATGAATGTTACTAGTCAGAATAGGAGATGTTCACACAAAACACAATGGGGGTCATTTATCAACACTGGGCAAATTTGCCCATGGGCAGTTACTCATAGCAACCAATCCAATCGCTGCATTCACTGTTCTACTTGCTGCAGGCTTCAAAAAGCTAATCACTGATTGGTTGCTATAGGTAACTGCCCATGGGCAAATTTGCCCAGTGTTGATAAATGAGCCCCATTGTTGTTCAGCGCCTATCTCCTGTTGCTATGCTCTACTTCCATGTAGGTCACACCAGCAGACCAAAGTATAAAACATCAAGGAATAGGAAGGAGCAGCAAAGTGCAGACTCAGCTGCAAACAACTTTATTATTCTCACAAGGGATCTTGGGGTTTTTTATAGTTGTCTAATTCTGGGCAGTGTCATTCTGTAGCTACTAAAGCAAATAAAGTTCTGTCTTGTATAAAAAAAGGGCAACATGTCATTCATGGGCCACTGTTTGGGGATCACTGGTCCAAGCTCTGCTCAATCCAAGGTGATACAATTTCGCTGGACATAGACGTACAAAATCTTTCAAAAATCTCAGTGTAAAGTTGAATGTTGGTGTATCCGGTGTTTGAGTCTGGCAGCTCAGTAATTCAGGCGCAGACTCTAAACTGATACAATTTTGCAACATTTAATTGATGCATTTCAGAGCAACATCCCTGGAGTATTCGCAACTATTGTATCAGTTCTAACAGCTGCCTGTAATGAAACCCAGAGATTCTGCTCAGCAGGGACAAAGATAAGAAATGTATCAACTAAATGTATCAATTCAGAACAGTTTAGAGCAGTGATCCCCAACCAGTGGCTCGCAAGCAACATGTTGCTCCCCAACCCCTTGAATGTATCCATTAAATGTATCAGTTTAGAACAGTTGGGGGGGTCAGCGACCCCCCCTCCCAGAGCTGCTTTAGAACGTGAAAAATGACACTTTACACTTCAATATTATAAAAACGGTTACAAATAGAAAATAGACAGTAATTGGAAAAAGTCATTATTTCTGGTGATCTATCTGAAAACAACTAGTTGTTTGAAGGTGGACAACCCCTTTAAAGTAGAACTAAATCATAACTAAAGAAGTGTGTATAAATGTTGTACATGATGTTTTGTGCTTGTGTACCAGCCCAAGGCAACCACAGCCCTTTAGCAGTAAAGATCTGTGTCTCCCCAGTAGATGCCCCAGTAGCTCCCCATCTTCTTTTCTGATTCACTGATTCACATGCTCTGTGCTGCTGTCACTTACTGAGCTTAGGGACCCACTCACAATATACACCTGATAGTGTCATAGAAATATAGTCACAATATACACCTGATAGTGTCATAGAAATATAGTCACAATATACACTACACAATGGGGCAGATTTACTATTGGTCGAATTCGAGGGTTAATTAAGCCTCAAATTCGAATAATTGGATTTCTGTTGAATTTTAACCCTTCAAATTCAAATATGAATTTGAAGGGTTTTAGCAAAATTCGATCGAATAAAAAAAAAAAATTTCGATCGAACGATTAAATCGTGCAAATTGAACAATTTTTTAATTCGATCTAAAAACGCTGAAATAACCCTATGGGAGCTTCCCGCAGGGTTATAAAGATTAAATAGGTTCAATCTAGCGAACTAGGTATTCGAATAAAAATTTAAAGGGCAAGTAATTCGACCATCGAATGGTCGAATGATTGAATAGATTTTTATTCGAATCGATCAATTGAATTGAAAATTCGATCGAATTTCGAATCCTTCACACGAATTTAGTAAATCTGCCCCATGGTGTAATAGAAATATAGTCACAATATAAGGCTGATTAGTCATTAATACAGGCAATTAGAAACCAGTGCAATAAGCTGCATCAGAATTTAAAAGAATACTGTCATGGGAAAAAAATCTTTTTCAAAAATGCATCAGTTAATAGTGCTGTTCCAGAAGAATTCAGCATTGAAATCCATTTCTCAAAAAAAGCAAACAGATTTTTTTATATTTCATTTTGAAATCTGACATGGGGCTAGACATATTGTCAATTTCCCAGCTGCCCCAAGTCATGTGACTTGTGCTCTGATAAACTTCAATCACTCTTTACTGCTGTACTGCAAGTTGGAGTGATATCACCCCCTCCCTTTCCCCCACCCAGCAGCCTAACAACAGAACAATGGGAAGGCAACCAGATAACAGCTCCCTAACACAAGATAACAGCTGCCTGGTAGATCTAAGAACAGCACTCAATAGCAAAAATCCATGTCCCACTGGGTTCTATTCAAACAACAGCCTGCCAGAAAGCAGTTCCCTCCTAAAGTGCTGGCACAAGTCACATGACCAGGGGCAGCTGGGAAATTGACAATATGTCTAGCCCCATGTCAGATTCCAAAACTGAATATAAAAAAAATCTGTTTGCTCTTTTGAGAAATGGATTTCAGTGCAGAAGTCTACTGGAGCAGCACTATTAACTGATGTGTTTTGGAAAAAAACATGTTTTCCCATGACAGTTTCCCTATAAATAAGAATATAAAATGAACCTGAAATGTGAAAACACACTGCAAAACAATAAAGGTCAGTTTGCGGCTGTTTAAAGGACAAGGGCATGGAACTTCATTCGATGGCGGAAACGAATTATTCGAGGAAACGGGGATATGAAATTGCAACTCTGACTGAATATGATTTTCTCTGTCCAGTAAACAAGAGAGTGGGCCGCAGTTTGTCCACTTCCTCCGTGTGTATATAATGCCCACCACACTAAGTAAACAGAAGACCACCTCCCTCCCTTCCCCGCACACAGATTCCATATCTACCCTAAATAAGGCACAGGGGCATTAAAGCAAACATTGCAACGCCTATTAATCAGTTCCCAGCACTGTACCGTCACACTCCGTGTTCGAAGTCATTTTCCTGCCGGAAGCGCTGTCCCTCAGAACTGACAGATCGCTTTCGAGCTACAACGCGCGGACTTCCGCCCGTACCCGGCGCTGCATGTGACGTGGCAGGTCACGTTGGCACCTGCGTGACGTTCCGTCGTCAGTGTCTGAGGAGCGAGTTGCTGTAAAAAAAAAAAAAAAAAAGGTAAAAGTCGTCTTCCTTGTAGGGTGTTCGATGGGGGGGCTGGTGATACAGGGTGCGGGGCTTTACGTGTAAATGTGCTGTGAAGCTGCCAGCTCAATGGGGTGCGCGAAACATATCAGTCACTTGCTTTTCAATATTTCTGTCCCCAGCTGCTGTGCTTTACAGCTCGGGTGTTGCTGAGCATGCTGGGAGTTGTTGTTGGCAAGCAGAAAGTACAGTGAATGTGAATTATGAAGATGATTTTACAATGTGCAATGATACACGTTGCTTGCATATATTCTTCTTTTAACAGCTCTATTTTCACTTGATTAATCAAATGATTACTGATTCCATACAACTCTATGGGTTATTTATTAGTATCCAGCACTTTGTAACCTTTATCTACTGAAACATGGTACATAAGGACCATTGAGATAAACATCACCAGCAGTCCCCCACAAGCAGGGCTGTCATCAGATGGTACAACTGTACCAGGCCCAGGGGATCCGAAGTGATGGAAAGAGCCGAACTTGAAGTCATGAAGCCACGAAAACAGTGTCGGACTGGCCCAGCCGGAATAAAACCCAGGCCAGACCCCCTCCCCTTCCTAATTTTAAATAAAAAATTTGCTGACGCCGGGTGCCTAGCGCGCATGCACAGTGATGCCCGGCGCCGTGTAGAGACGTCAGCACCCGCCAGTTCTTATAGGTGAGGAGGGGGGGCGGTGGCGAGGCCTTGGACGCAGTCCTGGTGGGCCCCCAGTCCGACCCTGCACGAAAAGAGCCGATCTTGATGTCCAGAAACCACGAAAAGAGCTGAACTTGATGTCCTGAAGCCGTGAAAAGACCGAAGTCAGGAAAAGAGCTGAAGTTGACTTCCCGAAGCCGTGAAAAGACCCAAAGTCAAGAAAAGAGCCGCACTTGACTTCCTGAACTTGAAGTCGTAAAGACATGAAAAGACCCGAACTGAATAAAATAGCCAAACGTGATGTCATGAAAAGAGCCGATCTTGACGTCCCATAGCCACAAAAAGATCTGAAGTGACGAAAAGAGCCGATCTTGACGCCCTGAAGCCCCGAAAAGACTCAAAATGACTAGTAGAGCCAATCTTGACTTCCCGAAGCAGCAAAAAGACCCGAAGTCACTAAAAGATTCGAACTTAAATTCCTGAAGTCACAAAAAGACCCAAAGTCTGAAGTCCTGGAGACCCGAAGTGAAGAAAAGAACCGATCTTGACGCCCCAAAGCCGCGAAAAGACCCGAAGTGATGAAGAGAGCCAAACGTGACATCCCGAAGCCATGAGAAAACCCAAAGTCACGAAAACAGCCAAACTTGAAATCCTGAAGCCACAAGTTCAGTTCTACTGAACACCAGTTTTTTTTCTTCTTTTTTTAAGGCTGTAGCCACAAATGTATTATTTTAATTCCTTACAGGCCCTCAATTTTTAAAAAAAAATATTTTCTGGGGCCCCAATGTGTTTTTTTTAACTTGTAAGGAGAGCCCTGGCGCCAAAATTGTTTTCTAGCTTTTATGCGGTCCCTGGCGCTAAATAATTTAAAACAAAAAACTTTTATGGGGGGCCCTGGCACCACAGTTTTTTTTTTTAATTTATAGGGGGTGTCTGAACATCACTGGCTTTTTATAACTTGTGTGTGGGGGGTTTACCATATTTAGCGCTGAGGTCTGTGTGGTCTTCTAACTGTGGGGTAGGTGGGATCTGGGAGGGGGGGGGCTTGGACGCTGAGGCTTTTGTTGTACGGGGCCCTGTGATTTGGCGGCCCTGCCTACAAGTTACAAAAGCAAAGATCCTATTGGTTGCTATGGGCAATATCACCGGTGATGTTTATTTCCTTCCAATGATTTACACAACATGATAAAGAGGCCCCTACAAGGTATTTTTGAACACGGAGTCTTGGCTGATGCAGAGCTGCTACATTGTTTCAATAGTCTTAATCAGCGGTGAATGCAGAGAGCAGCAAGTCACGGTTAGATCTATAACCTGCTTATTTTTGATCTTGATGCACCTTGTGTCTCATTCCCTTTCCCTCTAGATTGTAAGCTCTTTTTCACAGGTCCTTCCTCACCTTTTGTTAGGGTTGCCACCTGTCCGGTTTTGACCCGGACAGCCCTGTATTTTGAAGGGCTGCCCGGGTCAATACTTCCTGCCCTGTTTTCCAAATAAGGAAAACCGTGCAGGATTAGCTTGATTGATGCAGTGATCGGCCAATCCCACGGACATCACGGGCCCGCCCCCCCTGTCCAGGTTCAGCCACAGCAAAAGGTGGCAACCCTACCTTTTGTACTTGTACAATGGGATCCGTTATCCGGAAACCCATTACCTAGAAAGCTCTAAATTACAGGATGGCCATCTCCCATAGACTCCATTTTAATCAAATAATTAAAATTTTTAAAAATGCTTTCCTTTTTCTGTGTAATAACAAAACAGTAGCTTGTACTTGATCCCAACTAAGATATAATTAATCGTTATTGGAAGCAGAACCAGCCTATTGGGTTTATTTAATGTTTACACGATTTTCTAGATCCAAATTACAGAAAGATTCGTTATTTGGAAAACCCCAGGTCCCGAGCATTCTGGATAACAGATCCCACATACTTGTACTGTATGTAACTCTGTATTTTAATAACTTTAGACAACTTTATTAATCATAGGACTACATCTTTTTATTTCCTTGTCTCTGTCGCCACGTAGGACCAAGAGAACCTCATAGCCTGTAAATTATATAGGAAATAAAGTACCCCCTCTTGTAAAATATAAGGATATAAGTTACCGAGGAGTTTCATGACCATATAAAAAGACGAGGCCGAAGGCAGAGTGTTTTTATACAGGTTATGGAACTCCGAGGTAACTTCTAATATCCTCGTATTTTGCAACTGGGGTGTGGCTCACTTCCAAAGAATCTGGGAGGTTTGGTATAATTGTTCTCCGTAAACTTGTTCTTCTTTCTAAACTAAGCTCATGTTTACTGGTATGAACTGAGATATAGAACTGAGCATGCAATGAACCGACAAATGTACTTGTCCTTATACATGATCCCAGTAACCTGATATAAGTACCAATGTGCGAAACAAGGAGTTGACACTATGATGACTGCAGTTCCACAACATCTGGCAACCTATGTTTAAGAAAGAGGGCCCTAAAGGGTTGCTGCCTGACAGATACAGCTGCCCTTTGGCAAATGAATTGGGGCTAATGCTGTCTGAACTTTTGAAATATCTGCTACAAGTTGTGACTCCAGTGTTTTACAGGACAGTGCAATAATTAAAGGGATTCTGTTATGATTTTTATGATGTCGTTTTATTTCTAAATGACACTGTTTACACTGCAAATAATTCACTCTACAATATAAAATGTAATTCCTGAACCGGAAAGTGTATTTGTTTAATTTATAATATTGGTGTGTAGGTGCATCGCAGGGCATTTTGCCTGGTCATGTGATTTCAGAAAGAGCCAGCACTTTAGGAGGGAACTGCTTTCTGGCAGGCTGTTGTTTCTCCTTCTCAATGTAACTGAATGTGTCTCAGTGGGCCCTGGATTTTGCTATTGAGTGCTGTTCTTAGATCTACCAGGCAGCTGTTATCTTGTGTTAGGGAGCTGTTATCTGGTTACCTTCCCATTGTTCTGTTGTTGGGCTGCTGGAGGGGGGGAGGAAAGGGAGGGGTAATATCACTTTAACTTGCTTTACAGCAGTAAAGAGTGATTGATGTTTGTCAGAGCCACATGCTCTGTCAAAGTCACATGCTTGGGGACAGCTGCGAAACTGAAAATATGTCTAGCCCTATGTCAGATTTCAAGATTAAATAAAAAATTATCTGTTTTCTCTTTTGAGAAACAAAGTTCAGTGCAGAATTCTGCTCGAGCAGCACTATTTACTGATGCCTTTTGAAAAAAAAACTAAAGTTTTTTCCCTATAACCGTGTCCCTCTAAACACTAAAAGATAGCTGGTGTACTGGACTTTGAAACAGCACAACACCTTTAAAGCTCGTGTAGCAATGATATGGCGTAATAAACGCACATAATTATGTGATGACCGTATTCCTTTTACTTTGTTCATAGGTCATTTAAACATGTCTGAGAAAGATAGCAATGAAAGCACCAGGGGTAGCAGCCAGGCCCAGGATGAGACGGGGGAGGCAACATCCAGTGAAAACAACACCAAAGAGGAAAAGCGGGAAGACTCAGAACCAGTGGCCATTACCCGCAAACGCCCAGAGGCCAGGTCTAATTGTGTGACTGCAGAAGAGGAGAGCCAGAAACCAGCAGAGAAACATGATACAGTAAGAACATAGAATGGTTAACGAAACAGTAGTGCTGTTCCATTTAACCTTGTTGCAAAAATGATTTGGTTAATGATTAAACTGCCACAGTTTCAACGCTCCATGGGATTCGGGTTTTATAACCTTGGTCGCTCATTTATTTAACTGAATTGGTCCAGCAGCAGCGTATTAAGCTTTTTAGTTATCAAGTAACTCACGTGTCCGTATCCAGTGTCCTCACCATCACGCACCAATTGCTGCCGCACTCCCACTTCCACACGCTGGTCTCTCGTCCAGCCAATATTCCTTGCAACAAACCTTTTGTCAGGGAGGAGGTCCATGCAGCATTTCTTTAAAATTCAAAAAGCTTTATTCCAGGTTACATTAAAACCATGAACAGGGGTTTCACAAGACTCACATTTCCTGTCTATGACAAGATAGTCACCTGACGCGTTTCAGCGTGTGCCAGAACGAGGCATGAAACGCATCAGGTGACTACCTTGTCATAGACAAGACATGACAAAAGGTTTATTAAGCTTTTTAGGCCTACAATGATATGGAAGAAATTTAGTAAAAACTTAATGTGGCTTCCCTATTGCAACTGCCCCCCTAATCAGGACTTAAAGTGCACTTTAAAGGGCAAGGAAAGGCAAAGAAATAAAATCCCATTTTTTCTTTAATGAAAAAGAAATCTATCTCCAATATACTTTCATTAAAAAATGTGTACTGTTTTTATAAGAAACCTGACTGTATGCAGTGACATTCTCCCTTCATTTAGTGCTGTGGATAGGAATTGTCAGACAGTCCCTAACTTCTGACAGGGAAACAATCATACTTATGAACAGCAGGGGGAGCCCCCACCTTACTTACCAACCATGCAGATCTCCAGCAGCTTTGTTTTTTGCTCATTTATGATGATCCTGAAGAAGCCCAGATCACACTGAGCATGTGTATGTAGTCTAGTCTTGCAAAGATGTATAACAAAGTTACAAGATGACAGCCCCCTGTGGCCAACTTTGAAAGCATAAATCAATTGTTTGATTAGGCTTGTGGTGCAGTAAGTTCATGTTTATGTTTAGTATACAAAATACAGCATTTCTAACATAACTAAAGGTCACCCATTCCGATTAGAAGAAAGGGGGTTCCACCTAAATATTCAGAAGGGGTTTGTTACAGTGAGAGCTGTGAAGATGTGGAATTGTCTCCCTGAATCAGTGGTACAGGCTGATACATTAGATAGGTATAAGAAGGGGTTGGATGCTTTATTCACCAGTAGCTCCTCCCAGCAGACAGGAGGGAGCCAATGAGATTAGAGGAAAGGAGGGAAAGTGAATCAATGGTACAGGCTGATACATTAGATAGGTATAAGAAGGGGTTGGATGGTGTTTAGCAAGTGAGGGAATACAGGGTTATGGAAGATAGCTCATAGTACAAGTTGATCCAGGGACTGGTCCCATTGAAATTTTGGAGTCAGGAAGGAATTATTTCCCCCTCTGAGGCAAATTGGAGAGGCTTCAAATTGGGTTCATTTTGCCTTCCTCTGGATCAACTAGCAGACAGATTAAAATAGAATTAAAAGTTTGATGGATTTGTGTCTATTTTCAATTTAACTACCTATGTTACTATGTTGCAGTGATCATTTTGCATGTGACAAATACTAGTTTTCTTTGTTTATATTCTGAAGGATTCTGAAGCCAAATCTCCTTCTGGATGGGGCTACTGGGGAAACTGGGGTAAATCTTTAATATCCACAGCTTCAGCAACTGTGGCTACCGTGGGTGAGTAAATTCATCTAACGACCCATTTCTGAATCTTTGCTCCTTTGCCATGTTAACAAATTGTAATCTTTTACTATTGCAGGATTTTATTTTCCTTGGGCGCCTCTGCTGTTTGATAACATCACAGGCTTTAAACACTTTATACAGAGGCTTGTAGGGAAGAAACTGATGGGAAGATTTGTCACCCGCTATTATTTATACATGACTGTGGGTAACAAATCCCCCCCCCCCCCC
>CM044436.1:9235293-9259173 GCA_024363595.1 Xenopus borealis | reverse complement strand
CCCCCCCCCCCCCCAAAAATGCCTCTCCATTGGAAATAACTGAAATATCCACCGGTTAAACCTACATATCCTGAGGCAACTTCTGGTGACTTTGGAAGAACAAAGCCATGCATTGATTTTACCACCTGCGATTTCCAAGGGATAGGCATTTTTTGCATCATGCATTTTTATAGCTGGCGAAAAATTTCCCTGCCAGACACTGCCCATATAGTGCACAAGTGTCACCTTTTTCCAACTGTTAGGGTAGTGGCAGTCGGGCAGATTTGGTGAGATTTAGTAACCTGGCGATTAATTGCCTCTTCTGCCGGGAGACAATCTTCCCAAACTGCCTTCTTCTTGCCTTCTGTCTGCTAAAATAATCGATTGCGCTAATGCACTTGCGGCACTTCAATTTCCATGAGGCAGTTTGGGGAGATTGTTGCTCCGCAGAAAAGGCGATTAGTCGCCAGACGACTAAATCTCCCCACATCTACCCGTTTGCTCCAACCCTTAGGGTAGAGACCTGCGCGGGTCCATTTTTTGGGACCCGTACCCGCAACCCGGACCCCCGACCCGCATTCTTACCTGCTTGGACCCGTGACCTGACCCATATCCGCAGTCCGCAACCCGGACCCGTGACCCGCTGACCATCAAGAATCAGGAAGGGCTGTCATTGTAAACCGGAAGTGACATCATCGGAAGTAGCCCCGATTAGAAAAAAATTAGTAAAACAGAAAGTGCTGTCATTGTAAATCGGAAGTGACATCATCGGAAGTAGCCACGATCAGAAAAAGGAGTAAAAATCGCTATGGTGAGGATCCATGACCCGACCCTCAACCCGCCACCCTGCAGAACCACCGGCCTGCTTCTATACCCGCACCCAGAAATTCTATGTGCAACCCGCAGGGTACAGCGGGATTTTGTGGGTAACCCGCGGGTACCCGTCCCGCTGCAGGACTCTACCTTAGGGTGCAGACACATGTAGCTTCTTGCAGCAGCTATTTGTCACTGCCACAATAGCCAATGCTAATAATTTACTGATAACTGTCTCTACATGTGTTTCAGCAGACACATTTCTCAGCTTTGTCTATGGCAGGGTTTTTTCTGGTGTTTTGTAGGCGTGACAAGGAGCTGCTACTCTTTATGTCTTCACCCTTACATATAAGTGAGATTATGTATGCTGTTATTATATTGTTTCTATAAGTTTCAAACTAACTAGACTTCTGCATTGAAATCCATTTCTCTAAAGAGCAGACAGATTTTTTTTATATTCAATTTTGTCAATTTCCCAGCTGCCCCAGTCATGTGACTTGTGCCAGCACTTCAGGAGGGAACTGCTTTCTGGCAGGCTGTTGTTTTTCCTTCTCAATGTAACTGAATAGTACGCAGTGGGACATGGGGTTTTACTATTGAGTGCTGTTCTTAGATCTACCAGGCAGCTGTTATCTTGTGTTAGGGAGCTGTTATCTGGTTACCTTCCCATTGTTCTTTTATTAGGCTGCTGGGTGGGGGAAAGGGAGGAGGTGATATCACTCCAACTTGCAGTATAGCAGTAAAGAGTGATTGAAGTTTATCAGAGCATAAGTCACATGACCAGGGGCAGCTGGGAAATTGCCAATATGTCTAGCCCCATGTCAGATTTCAAAATGAAATATAAAAAAATCTGTTTGTTCTTTTGAGAAATGGATTTCAATGCAGAATTCTTCTGGAACAGCAGTAGTAACTGATGCATTTTGAAAAAAAAAACTTTTTTTCCCATGACAGGATCCCTTTAATTTATTAGACAAGGGGGCCCACATGTCCAGAAAGAAATCAGTAATTACTGAGTTAGCCGATCATACATGGACAGGCTTAAGATGCAATTTAGCCCCTTCACACTGAATTGACAACTTATCTGTGTAGAGGGCCACTAATATCTGGCTGAAAATCCTACATATATCAATAAGACTGGTTTGAAAAATGTATTTGTTTATTTCTCTTCCAGGCCATGGGATTACTAGTGCTATAGAAAAAGCTGAAAGTTCCCTTGGAGTTCCTAGTCCGGTTGAGCTATCAATAAAAAGCCAAGAAGAGATTCCAGCAGAAGGTGGGTATTCAGGCCCCCTGCAGCCCCAGGAAGCTGATTTAATCTGATGCATTAATTTATTTTTAATATAGAGTGTTACTGCTAAAAGGAAAATGGTTGTAAAGGTATTGGTACATCCAGAAACCTGTTATCCAGAAAGCTCAGAATTACGGGAAGGCCATCACCCATAGACTCCGTTTTAAACAAATACTTCACATTTTCCTTTTATTTGTAATAATAACAGCACCTTATACTGGATCCCAGCTGAGTTAACATGAATCAATCCTAATGGGGTTATTTAATGTTTAAATGAATTTGTAGTAGACTTAATGTATAGAGATTCTTTATCCAAACAATACTAGGTTCCAAGCATTCTGGATAACATGTACTTTATTTACATGGCTTTTTTTGCTGGTAAAACAGACCTTCCCCCCCCCTCCCCCAACTTTTATATTTTTGTCCATTGTCAGAAATATGCTGCCAAAAAACACTCAAGGAGCGTAGCAGTGACTCATAAACAGCTGGTTGTAACCGTTATACACCAGTGATATCACATTATATAAAGTGAAAATGGACTATTGGCCATGTGTGTAGACCCTATAGAGCAGTGATCCTCAAACTTGGCCCTCCAGCTGTTAAGGAACTACAAGTCCCACAATGCATTTGCCTGACTGTGGCTGTCAGACTCCATCATTGCATTGTGGGACTTGTAGTTCCTTAACAGCTGGAGGGCCAAGTTTGAGGACCACTGCTATAGAGTGATATATGACGTCTGTCAGGCAACGGGGTCCTGACAGTTTTAGGGTCCAGTGAGTCCTACAAGTAGAAGAATCTTTATCTTGTTCTCCCTTATCTATTGTTTCTAAAAGTATTTTTAGGTGCTCTTGGGACAGTGTGACACTGTTGAAATGAAACATGGCACCCAAGCACTCAAAAAATAGGCCTCAGACTTGAAAATAGCATGGCAATCGCTTGTGTGTCACGGTTTGTCATTGCGTTTGCAGTTTGCATTTAATTCTATTAGGGATGCACAGAATCCACTATTTGGGAATCCCTTGTGAAAGATTCGGCCAAATACTGAACCAAATCCTAATTTGCATATCAAAATTAGGGGAGGGAAAGTAAAAAATTTTTTACTTCCTAGATTTGTGATGAAAAGTCACGACATTTCCCTTCCCGCCCCTAATTTGCATATGCAAATTCATATCCGGTTCAAACTACAGCGCTACGAAACAAGTTGGAGCTATAGAAATACATGTTAATAATAACCAGACACAAGGATCCTGCTCTTGGATTTGGTGCATCCCTAAATTCTATAGGGGCACTTGGGCATCACATTTTGGTCTACAAAAATGGCTATTAAAATACGCCCTAATATCTCTGTTTGTCAGTATCCTTAGAATAAGACTCTTTAACCAAGAATCAGAATAAATAATATTATTTAATTTTCTTCTTTTCTCTACATTTAATATAATATGTTGTTGTAGTAGGACAGTTTAAAAGGGCATCATGGTGATTATGTGGAGCAGGGACAAGTTACCATACTCATAGGCAAGGCAAAACTGTTCCTAAGCAATGAAGCGTTGATAGGTGAAATTAATTTTCACTTTTTTATTCCCCACTGAAGAATAGTTATTACTATTCTGACAGCTGTTCAGCATAATGAGAATGAACAGCGCTGCACTGGAACTGGTAATGTTATAATGATATTCTGAGTATTACTGAAATTAGGTACAGATTTCACTACTGGCAGGAGTGGAACTTTTATTGGATGCACAAGCACAGACAGATCTCGTTCCAACTGCTCAATTTAATGTTTCGAGGTTCACCACTTAAGGCTCTGTGTACATTATATATAGATTTAAAGGGAAACTGTCATGGGAAAACATGTTTTTTTTTAAATGCATTGGTTAATAGTGCTGCTCCAGTAAACTTCTGCATTGAAATCCATTTCTCAAAAGAGCAAACAGATTTTTTTATATTCAGTTTTGAAATCTGACATGGGGCTAGACATTTTGTCAATTTCCCAGCTGCCCCAGTCATGTGACTTGTGCCAGCACTTCAGGAGGGAACTGCTTTCTGGCAGGCTGTTGTTTTTCCTTCTCAATGTAACTGAATAGTAACGCAGTGGGACATGGGTTTTTACTATTGAGTGTTGTTCTTAGATCTACCAGGCAGCTGTTATCTTGTGTTAGGGAGCTGTTATCTGGTTACCTTCCCATTGTTCTGTTGTTAGGCTGCTGGGGGGGGGGGTGATATCACTCCAACTTGCAGTAAAGAGTGATTGAAGTTTATCAGAGCACAAGTCACATGACTTGGGGCAGCTGGGAAATTGACAATATGTCTAGCCCCATGTCAGATTTCAAAATGAAATATAAAAAAATCTGTTTGCTCTTTTGAGAAATGGATTTGAATGCAGAATTCTTCTGGAACAGCACTATTAACTGATGCATTTTGGAAAAATTTTTTTTTTCCCATGACAGGATCCCTTTAAAATTGCTGGAATTGGTGGACCCTCAGCAATGTTAAGGTGAGGACTAAAGGAATGTGCAGTGCCAGGTGGTTGCCTTTATTGCCTTCATCGTAGGCTCTCAATTTTGTGAAATGATTTATATTTGCTTATGCTGGCAGGCAACTGGGGCATTGGGCATACATTTCTGATTGAGCAATACTTACTAGCCCCACAGTAACATTATAAATGATAATAAAACTTCAGTGTGTTAAATAATTTTTCTAGAACAGCCCTGCCTGTCGGTGAAGATGCTGTGGGTTAAACATTCATCTCTGGAGGCAGCAGTGTTCCTCCATTCCACTTCAGTTTTTTCTTCTTTTGTGAGGTGGTTTAGGACATAGTACCTTTTAACAAATGCACTTTGTCAGGACAGCTGGGGCCATTCGCTGCTGCAGTAACCATGTCTCAGAGAGATGTGCTGCTACATACAACAGGGAATGAGTTTCTGCTTTCTTCTCTTCCCCGTTGTGGCTTGGGGGAAAGCAAGTGCTGCCACATAAAAGACAGGCCACACTCCCTCTATATAAAACTTACTAACATAAGTGCATCTATTCGCTAGACCATTCCTACAAATTTCCACACTCAGTGGAAGAAGGAGCATTTATGGACTGCGCAGATCAAACACTATCCTCACATCCCACTATAGGCAGCAGCCCAGCCTCAGGACAGAACCACTCAGGATCAAACCACTACCTATGGCTCATGATCCTGGCAGGAATCCATCCACTTCTGCAAGACCTTCTCAACTAGAGGACTTGTTTGAATGGATTAAATCCACTGTACAATTGACTATAAATCAATCCATGTCTACCCGTCACAAAAAAGAAACTAACCCCTTCTACTGGAGTCTCATTCCTCCAACACAGACAACTTCATTGAACAATACAGTGAACCAGAACTGGGTGAATTATCATGCAGTGATTCTTCTATGGATGATTTGGAGAATTACAATTTCAATGCTGGTCCTGATACAGCCAAGCGACTGCTCAGAGAAACATTAGAGTTCAAGGATGAGACCACAACTACCTTTACGGCCAATAGGGTTCTGGGAGTTCAGCTCAAAAGGTCCAGAGCTTTCCCTATTTTTAAGTTTATATCTCCATTAATAGGCAACAACGGTCTAAACCTGATCATCGCCTTATGCTGATTCAGCATTTTCTTACCACTTATCCGGTTCTAGAGGAATAACAAAAACTTTGGGACAGCGCAGCAAAGGAAATCCCTGCAATTGTACGCTATCCAAACACACTACACTACTGACAGAGGAGGTCACCTTTAAGGAACCTTTGGATAAGAGGATGGAGGTCATCCTTCACCAATGCTACAGCAATCCTTAGATCTGCAGTGGCAATGTTTTGGTGTCAGGAATAACTGGAACATATACCAACATCACCACAATGGATACAGTCAGACTGGCAGCAAAGACCAGTATTGGCACAGTTGTAGTCAGGTGGGCTTTCTGGCTATGCCAAAACCAAACTCCTCAATCTCCAGCTTTACTGGTGGCACTCCCTCCAGACATTAAACAGATTATATGCCAGTCCAGAGGGGTAGGAGGAAAACTTCAAGAATTTTGCCTGTAACACCCACATGCATAACAAATTGGTACTTTTCATCATCATGGAGAGGTACAGAATTCCCTTTGATAGTCTACCGCCCTCAAGCTCTCTTAGACATCAATGGTCAATGCCAGTGGTTTTCTGAGCAACAACGTCATCTCACCAGTTCCCTTGGCAGAGCACTACAAGGGATTCTACTCAAATGTATTCCTGGTGGTAAAAAAAGAGGGCAACTTCCAACCAGGTCTGATAAAACCCTTAAACACCTTTGTGTCCAAGCATAAATTCCACATGGAATCCCTAAGATCATAAATCTTGTCCATTGAAGTAGACCTCCAGGATGCATGCCTGCACATAACGATCAGAGCATGCTCTCAAAGATACCTACAATTTACTGTGCAGGGACAAACATTACCAGTTCACACCTCAGACAAATGGGGATAACACAACTTCTCTGGACAACATCCTAATTTGCTTAGCATCATATGAGTAGTGCATGAAAGACATTCTCAACTGTATGGCCTGGTTCTTGAATCCAACTTGTGGTTTTCTGAACAGGCAATAGACATCCTACTACAAGCCAGGAAACTGATCACAACAAGGACCTACTATTAGACCTGGAGGACCTTTACAGTTTGGTGTGACAGAACTCAATTTCCCTGGTGACAAGGTTAAATCCAAACAGTTACCAAGTTCAACACTCACGGGTCATGTCTATACTCTTTCGCTAGGGAACCAGACTTTATAGAGAAGTTTTCAGGACTATTCCATTATTTACCCCTACGGTACTTTCCTCCTTGCACGTTACTGAGGAGATTTAATCTACCCTTCTTGTACCCTAGACCTTCCAACAACAAAGAAAATGCCCTTCATAAGCTTGATGTGGTTAGGGCAATCAGGTAATACTTGGATAAGTCCAAGACATATAGGAAGACTAATGCCTTCCTGGTCACTTATGGCATTAACTAGGTTCCCCCAACATCAAAGCGTACTATAGCCAGATGGCTAGTGGATACCATTAATTTAGCAAATGACCATAAGAAGTAACCCAGACCATGTCATGTTACAGCAAACCCCACTAGGGCCCTGAGTACTTCCTGGGCATTATACAGTTCTGACACACCTGAGCAAATATGTAAGGCAGCCAATTGGAATTCACCCTCTCCCTTTTGCAAAGTTTTTAAGACTCCATGTTTTTAATGCTGCACCAGTGGATTTTTGCAGGAAAGTCCTCCAGGCTGCTGTGCAGCATTGACGGAAGTTACACAGGACCCTTCCAAGACAGGAGACCTCCACACCACATCTGCACTGACAGACAGGGATGTTCTAGAGAAAAAATGATTGCAAACTTACAGGAAAATCCTTTTCTAGACAGCCCAAGCTGTCGGTGCATTAAGACCTGCCCTTATTCAGTTATTAGTTCTGGCAATGTTGATTGATCCCCCTATCCTATTCTCTTTTTTTTCGGTTTCTCTAACTCCTCCAAACTTGGCTTATCAAAGAAGACTGAAGTGTAGTGGAAGGAGCACTGACTTACATGGAGATAGGAAAAACAAGTGATTGGTTCTTATTCCTCTGTCCTGCCTCTGAAGGTGAATTCTTAAAGGGATCCTGTCATGGGAAAAATTTTTTCAAAAATGCATCAGTTAATAGTGCTGTTCAAGAAGAATTCTGTACTGAAATCCATTTCTCAAAAGAGCAAACAGATTTTTTTATATTTCATTTTGAAATCTGACATGGGGCTAGACATATTGTCAATTTCCCAGCTGCCCCAAGTCATGTGACTTGTGCTCTGATAAACTTCAATCACTCTTTACTGCTGTACTGCAAGTTGGAGTGATATCACCCCCTCCCTTTCCCCCACCCAGCAGCCTAACAACAGAACAATGGGAAGGCAACCAGATAACAGCTCCTTAACACAAGATAACAGCTGCCTGGTAGATCTAAGAACAGCACTCAATTGTAAAAACCCCATGTCCCACTGCGTACTATTCAGTTACATTGAGAAGGAAAAACAACAGCCTGCCAGAAAGCAGTTCCCTCCTAAAGTGCTGGCACAAGTCACATGACCAGGGGCAGCTGGGAAATTGACAAAATGGCTCGATCCATGTCAGATTTCAAAACTGAATATAAAAAAATCTGTTTGCTCTTTTGAGAAATGGATTTCAGTGCAGAAGTCTACTGGAGCAGCACTATTAACTGATGCATTTTTTAAAAAAAACATGTTTTCCCATGACAGTTTCCCTTTAACCCACAGTGCCTGCACTGACCTTTTGGGTTGTCTAGAAAAGGATTTTACTGGTAAGTTTAAAATCCTATTTTTCCTTCTTGGAACAAAGATTTGGTTATCTACAGGGCTGATATTTTCCTGTGAACTCCTACCAGGTGCAGCTTTTGGACAGAGTGGTGATGCCAAAGACAACGAGAGCTCATCTCCTATAACGGGAGCACTGGGATTCTTATCCAGCATCTCAACAGCAGTGCAAAGCACAGTAAGTACATATACACAATGGAACACAGTGTTTGCTTGTGTAAAAGAGACATAAGAAATAAATAAATAAATAAATATATATATATATATATATGTATATCTCAAAGCATTGGGTATCATTGTGTAGTTGATATTATGTGCCTTTATTATTGTCAAAGCCTAATACCATACTCAAAGACAACCTGTTAAGGAAATGAAAACAATTAAAATAGTTTAGCTTCTGTTTAATTGGAACATTAGTGGACAGTGGTTGGCATACCAAAAGATATATTGGGCAGTTACCTATGTTTGGTATTGCTTCTGCTTTAAGGGATGTTGCCAAGAATAAAAATGTGGTTTTGTTGCTTAAAGTAATATATCTGTTGGTACTGACTGTAGGGCTGATTTACTGACAAAGGTACTAAATCACCCGTGTGTTTGCCTGCAGTTCTGAGTAAATGAGGCAATTTTTCTTGTGACCATTCAAAATGTATTGTGTGCCATTTTGCTGATGGATATGTCCTGTGCAGTTGTTTGCCATTACTTATTGTTCAAAAAAACAATAGCTACCCCCTGCTGGTGACTTGTTGGTAGCTGTTTGCGCCTCTGTATAATTGAAAATCCAGGGCCTTTTTGGTCCCAGTCTGGTCCTGAGGTGGGACATGGCTGTCTGTGGCTGCTGCACCAAAAAACTCTGAGTCTGCCACCTATATATTTATTGTGTGAAGGGAAGGTATGTATAGTATGGCTGGCCAGCCTTGTTCATACACTTTTTCATATAACCCAAGTAGAAAAGTGGGCTTATTACACTTGTTAGTTCTAGCCTGGACAGCCTCATAAATATCTGTTTGCTGCTTGTGCAAGACAACAATTATATCAGGTGATACATTTTACAAGAAATTATTTTAAAGACCTCTCTGCTAAAATGTTTTTCTTGTCCTTAAGTAAGGTTGAAAAAAAGACACGCATGTCTAACATAACCTCCTCCTTTACATAAACCTTTAAATCCTGCCTAACAAACAGACATACCCCTCCTACTTTTCTATTGCCCCTGTCCCTCTGAAACATAGTATAGCCACTGATATCAACTGCCCAGTCATGCGACTCATTCAGCCATGTTTCGGCCACACCAATCACATCATATTTTCTCTCCAGCTCTCCCATTTTACCAGTCAGACTCCTTGCATTTGGAAAAATACATTTATTACTGGTACCATATTGAACAAATGACATGTGTTCCTCCCTATCCTTAACAGTACAGTAACATCTCCTCCCCCATTTTCCCTTCCTTTGCCCACTATCTCATATAACCTGTCTTCCACTGAATCTTTTACTGAACACTCCCCCCACACCTAGTTTAAAATCTCCTCCAACTGTCTAGCCATCTTCTCTCCAAAAACAGCTGCACCATCATCATTGAGTGGCAGCCCATCCCTAGCAAAGAGCGTGTAGCCTACTGAGAAATCAGCCCAGTTCTCCAAAAACCCAAAACCCTCCTCCCTACATCAATCTCTCAGCCACACCTTCATTTTCCTAAGCTCCTGTATTGTGGCTTGTGAGAAAATTACCTTGGAAGTCCTCAAAATCATTAGACGTTTCCTATACCTAAATGCTAGGAGAGCATTTGAGCATATTGTGGAGCATGTGCCTTCTCCCTCGTGCCGTGTCCCAGGGTCTATTCATTTATTAGTTCATAGTTTTCAGGACAGCTCCACCTAATACACTGTTTTTCCTTTTTGACTCTCATTTCAATGAATTGCTGGAACTTTTTCTTCAAATGAATTGATACAATTCACATTTTTGAGTTTAAATCAATTTATTAAGCATTGGCACTTTAATTAATTACTTCTTGACAGCTGAAATTAATTTATATTAGCATACACATTAATCACAGTTAAGTTATTCTTTACTCACAAAGAAATTAAATGCCGAACTTGCAGTAAAAAGCACAAAATTAATTTACTTACTAAATTAATTGAATGAGCATTGAGTTGGCACTAAGCACTTTGGCAAATTACTTTGCACATAAGCACTTTAGTTATATAATTACACTTGGTTGGGAAACTGTGGGGTTAATACACTTCTGTTCTCTTTGTTTTAATAATATTGATTAATTGATAGACCTCGACACAATCCAAAAAGTACACTTAAAGTAAGCCTGCATCATATTCATATTGTGCAGCATATCAAGCCAGGTCTCAGCATATCTGTACGTCTTGCTCACACTCCTTCATGAAATGCAGTTCGGTTCTGGAGTATTTGGCGAATTCATAAGTCATATATCCTAGAAATATGCACTTTTATAGGGGAGAGAACGTAGACATAATGGTTTATAAACAGTAGATGGAGCAAATCTCACAGTTTGTTCGTAAGAAATAGTGGCTTATCTGAGATTAACAGAAGACTTCCATGATGGGCTTGTGTATGTGCTTGATTAGAGTTTGAATAGAAATAACCTTATTATTTAACAACTATAGTGTATGGAGATTATTCTGTTGCCACCAAGCAAATGTTCCAGGTTCCAGACCTGGAGGAAATGTGGGATTAGCAAACAAAAATGCTGTTCGGTGGAAGGAAATTAACAAATGTTTTTACAGATTATTGCGCCAGTATAAATAATGGTTTACTGTAGGAGAGTACCATGGAAGAGAGGGAGCACCAATCCACAATAAATTACTTGATAAAGTATCCCGAACTGTCGTTTGTTCTAGCTGGAAAAAAAGAACCAGTTGAGCAGCAATGTCGGTACCAAGACCCTGCTACAATCTGCTACAATAAGTGATGTTGGCTGTATTTTAATTCAAAAGGCCCCCATTTTTTCCCAATGCTATTATAGATTGAAAAATGAGATCTGGTATTGATGACCTTAAAGGGGAATTCAATCCCTCGGGTGCTAACCTCCTATCCCCCCCCCACGTAGGCCCACTCCCTCTTCCCCCCCCAGCCTACCTCTCCCCGCTGACAAATGCCCCTAACCTCCTCCCCCTTCGTAGGCCCACTCCCTCCTCCCCCGGCCTACCTCTCCCCGCGGGCAAATGCCCCTAAAGTGGCTACTTAAGCCTCCGTGCAGGTCCCCCGGCGCCATCTTCTTCAACAACGTCTTCTTCCTGGCGCATGCGCAGTAAGAAGCATTTGCTGGTTTGTACTACTGCGCATGCGCCCGAAAGTTCACAAAGTTCGCCGATTGAACTAAAGCTATCAATATTAATGTATTTCTTGCTCAACTGCCCCATTGTGTCTTTATTAGGGGAAGACTGTTCTAACTGGTGGACTAGATGCTCTGGAGTTTATTGGGAAAAAGACCATGGACGTTATTGCTGAGGGAGATCCAGGCTTTAAAAAGACCAAAGGACTTATAAATAGAAACTCTACTTTATCTCAGGTAGGTCATGTTCATCAGCACCGCTGTAAGTATACCGGCTTATCACTGAAAAAAGGTTGTAGTTAGAGATGCACCAGTTCCAGGTATCCCAGGTAAATTCAGCTCAGTCCTTATTTTTATATCCTCTGCAAGATTTAGACTGTTAAAATAAGTAACAGAGAGCAGGCACTTAAACAAATCTATCAGGTAGTACAATAAAGTATAAACATACATGAAAATGTACTATAAGCTTCCTCATACTGAACAATACAATCCATTAACTATTCTGCATTGTTTGTGAAAACATCAAGTTTATATTAACTATCCCTCTCTCAGCATCTGTTTCTCTTCATTCTGTCTTCATGAAGCAGTTGGATGTCAGATAGTCATTGACCGTTAGATCCAATATATCTTATGGGGGGAGGGGGTGCTGAGTTTGAAGGCATGAAACGCCCTGGTTCATCTGTACTCCCACTGCCATGATAATGTCACGTTGTGTGTTTCAATAAAGCCGCATTGATATTAAAGGGATCCTGTCATTGGAAAAAAATTTTCAAAATGCATCAGTTAATAGTTCTGTTCCAGAAGAATTCTGCACTGGAAGATTTATTTATATTGTATTTTAAAATCTGACATGGGGCTAAACATTTTGTCAATTTCCCAGCTGCCCCAAGTCATGTGACTTGTGCTCTGATAAACTTCAATCACTCTTTACTGCTGTACTGCAAGTTGGAGTGATATCACCCCCTCCCTTTCCCCCCACCCAGCAGCCTAACAACAGAACAATGAGAAGGTAACCAGATAACAGCTCCCTAACACAAGATAACAGCTGCCTGGTAGATCTAAGAACAACACTCAGTAGTAAAACCCATGTCCCACTGCGTTCTATTTAGTTACAATGAGAAGGAAAAACAGCAGCCTGACAGAAAGCAGTTCCCTCCTAAAGTGCTGGCACAAGTCACATGAGTTGGGGCAGCTGGGAGATTGCCAAAATGTCTAGCCCCATGTCAGATTTCAAAACTGAATATAAAAAAATCTGTGCTCTTTTGAGAAATGGATTTCAGTGCAGAAGTCTACTGGAGCAGCACTATTAACTGATACGTTTAAAAAAAAAAAACATGTTTTCCCATGGCAGTTTCCCTTTAATTGCAGCAACCCATTGGATATGTTGGTCAGTTCCAGTTGCGGGCTTCATTTCCTAGCAGATGAATTATTTATAATTATCAAATAACGGATTCCAGTACAAACAAAATCTAACAAAATAACCAACTTTTGCACAAATCCTGCATGTAGAGAGACATGATGTCTGGGGATTTTAATATGTGTTCGAATACATCTTCTAGACAAAAGGAGCCGCCCTATACGATATATTAGATCATTCATCTGTCACCCAACTCTTAAAGACACATTCATGTGTCACCACAGTCCTTTAGATGTAAAGATTTGTGTCTATCCTCTTGTTGATCCCGATCTTCTTTTCTCTTGATTTATTGCACATGCTCTGGGCTGCTGCCATTTGCCTGAGCTTAGGGTCCATCTTAATACGCAGTATCTGTACAATATGAAAATAATTCCAGTTTACATTATACGGCAGATTAGAGATCGGTGCATTGTGCATATAAATTCATTAATAATCCCTGCAGCATCACTTTCTATAAGAGAAATAACTGCATTTCTGCTCATGTTTTGATGATTTATGATGACCCCTAAGCTAAGCTTCTTAAAGGAAGTACTCCATTGTTAATAATGGTGTTTTTGCTTCAGAATCTCTGCAATAGTTTATATAAACAAGCTGCTTTGTGGCAGATAACAGTTAATCTCTGTCATATACAATGGATTTTTTTCTGTTATCCATTGCTTAGCCTGTGCTTAAATGGCTGCCCCAGGGCTACAAAGCAGCTTGTATAAATTAGAATAACGTTCCTGAAGCAAACGCACCAGTTTTACCAGTGCAGGGCAACAGTACATTATATTGTCATTCCTTAAAGGAGAACTAAACCCTAAAAATTAGCAGGGCTAAAAATGTCATGTTGTATAAATTGAACTTATTGCACGAGGCTAAAGTTTCAGCTTGTCAATAGCAGCAATGATCCAGGACTTGAAACTTGTCACAGGGGGTCACCATCTTGGAAAGTGTCTGTGACACTCACATGCTCAGTGGGCTCTGAGCAGCTGTTGAGAAGCTAAGCTTAGGGGTCGTCACTAATTATCCAGCAGCAGAAAATGAGCTTCCCTGGCTGTAATATAAGCTGATGCTAAAGGGCTAATTGCACTGGTTTCTGTGCTGCCATGTAGTAATTATCTGTATTAATGACTAATCAGCCGTATATTGTGACATTTCCATTCTATGAGGCAGATTTACTAAGGGTCGAATTGTTGAGCACTTTTAGCTTTCGAATTGGACTGGCGAATAAATATTCGACAAAATCGAATAAAATATTTGCCGGTTTTGAGTGCGTTTTTGACTTTTCACCCGAATCGTACGATCGAACGATTCTACGAAAAGTCGCAGAAAAAAACGTTCGAATATTCGCCAAAATCGCACCAATCAAACGTTCGAAAAGTTCGATCGTACGATTGAAATTCGGCAAAAGACTTAGAAAAAAAAGCCTATGGGGGATTCCCATAGGCTTCTATTGCAATTCGGTAGGTTCAATCTGGCGAAGTAGGCAGTCGAATAAAAATTTAAAGGGCAAGTTCTTCGACTGGAGAATAGTCGAACGATTGAAAATATATTTATTCGATCTATTTGATCTGTTCGATGCAACCGAATATTCTATATTCGATAGTCGAAAATACTTAATTCGAATAGTCGCACGATTGAATAGAGACTATTCGAGCGAATATTCGAATCCTTCACACTAATTTAGTAAATCTACCCCTATGTGTACTGTATATTGTGAGTGGGTCCCTAAGCTCAGTAAGTGACAGCAGCACAGAGCATGTGATCATTGCTGCTATTGACAAGGTGAAACGTTAGGCTGGTGCAACAAGTTCGGTATATAAAATATGGCATTTGTAGCCACATTCATTTTTACAGTTTAGTTCTCCTTTAAGGGTTGCAGTTTTCCTTTAACCATAGTAACACTCATATATATATATATATATATACATAGTTATTCTTGAATTTGTGCTAATTTGTAGGATCCAGCTGAGCCAAACCTAAATTCTTATTGTCATTTAATTTCAGAAATACATTTTTACGCACACATATCGGCATGTTTATCAGTGAGATAAGATAATATCCTCCTCCTATAAGGCTGGGGACAGACAGGGAGATTCGGGGAGATTCTGTCGCCTGGCGTTTTTAGCAGGCGACAATCTCCCCGAATTTCCTTCTCCCTGTCTGCCGCTAGTATACTGACAAAGCGCCAACGCCTGTGCACACACAGCGCAGCGATTTCCGGAATCGCCCGAAGATACTTCGTGAGGAAACTTCGGGCGATTCCGGAAATCGCCGCGCTGTGTGTGCACAGGCGCTGGCGCTTTGTCATTAATACTAGCGGCAGACAGGGAGAAGGAAATTCGGGGAGATTGTCGCCTGCTAAAAACGCCAGGCGACAGAATCTCCCCGAATCTCCCTGTCTGTCCCCAGCCTAAATAAACATGAGACCGGTGTGTATAAACCACCAACTGTTTCTGTTAAGGACAATTTCCAAGATTTCTCTTCAGAATATCCTGTACTTTACTTGTCTAACATTTACTGTCTCTTAATGCTGCCTCTTCCTACTGCCTTCATTCTTATGACTCACTTATCTCAATGATCCGTGCAAGCTTAGTTAGCTTTTACATAAGAGGCTCCACAAAGACTGTGTTCTAGTTGTGTGTTATAACCTGTTATTAATGTGGTTACAAAACAGTGTAAGTAGGTCATGTTATTGTGTAGAAACTTGCCTTTCAAGAAATGCTAACTTCTTCCTTTTGGGATACTAGGGCCGAGCTGTAATAAAGCAGGGTTTGCTGACTTTAAAGGTACAGTAACACCAACAACTGTAAGAGATTTAAAGGAATGACAATGTAATTCACATTTACTCTGCTCTGGTAAAACTAGTGTGTTTGCTTCAGAAAATCTAGTATAATTGATAGAAACAAGCTTGTATGTATCCATCAGGGCAGTCAATTAAACATAGGATACATGATGGATAACTAGGGATGCACCGAATTTTGCATTCGGCCGAACCCCGAATCCTCTGCAAAAGATTCGGCCACATACCGAACCAAATCCAAACCCTAATTTGCATATGCAAATCAGGTGTGGGAAGGGGAAAACATTTTTTACTTCCTTGTTTTGTAACAAATATTCATGCGATTTCCCTCAATTAGGATTCAGTTCGGCTGGCATGAAGGATTTGGCCGAATCCGAATCCTGCTGAAAAAGGCCTAATCCCGAACCGAATCCAGGATTCGGTGCATCCCTAAAATGTATTATTTTCCTATTAATAACATTGGGAACAACCATCAAAAATACCCACCGGGCCGGTAAAATACCAGCCAGGTGGCAACGATATGGATAACAGATCAGGTTATCTATGGTCTATCCTGTGCCTTTTCTCCATTTCCAGCTTTGAATGGCTGCCCCCATGGCCACAAAGCAGCGTATTTGTATAAACTATAATAGAGTTTCTGAAGCAAACACACCAGTTTTACCAGAGCATCACAACAGTAGCCTGTGTTTGCATTACTTTAAAAGACTTTAGTTTTTTTGGTGTTACTGTTCCTGTTACTGTTTAACAAGAGGCATTTCACTGAACATCGAATGGGGTCTTCTGGTTGTATGTTGTGCTACGGGGTCTGTTATGATCCTTCATCAGTGCGCAACTTTGCCTGGCGTAAGGGTACGAAGTTGCGCAAGTCTATCTACTTCGCTAGCGAAAATTCGCCAGAGTCCGTGTAAGTGAATTTGCGAAGTTGTGAAATGACGTCACACTGGCGAATTAGCGCTAGCATTAGACTCTTCGCGCTATAGTGAATTTCCCCCTATATCTCTATCTATCATCTCCAGCTATCTATCAACTGATCTATCTGTCATCTGTAGCTCACTATCTATCTATTTATCTATCTATCTATCTATCACTATTCTCACTATATCGCTATCTATCATCTCCATCTATCTGTCAGCTGATCTATCTGTCATCTGTAGCTCACTATCTATCTTTCTGTCTGTCTGTCTGTCTATCTATCACTATTCTCACTATATCGCTATCTATCATCTCCATCTATCTGTCAGCTGATCTATCTGTCATCTGTAGCTCACTATCTATCTATCTATCTATCGATCTCAATACCTCTTATCTATCATCTATATATCTATCTATCGGTCCGTCTATCTATTTATACATAGCTGTCTATCCATATCTATCATCTGTCTATATCTATCTATCACAGATTATAAATGCAAGATAAAACTATTGCACTATATACACAATAACATACTAAAGCTTAATTACAAAGCTGCACGTTGTGCAAAAGTGGGCATAAATGGGTGCAGTCTGCCATGTTCCTCTGGAATGTTAGATGATGCAAAGCTGAAATATTGCAGTGGTCACAATCTGCTAATAAATATCTACACAATAGGTATGGGATTCGTTATCCGGAAAGCCGTTATCCAGAAAGCTCCAAATCTTTAAAAGGCCTATAGACTCCATTTTATCTAAATAATTCATATTTTTATAACCAGTTTCCTTTTTCTCTGTAACAGTAGTACCTTGTACCTTAACATTCCTTATTTGAAGCAAAGACCAGCCTGTAAGGTTTATTTCATGTTTACATGAAATTACAGAAAGATTTGTTATCCAGAAAACTGCAGGCCCCGAGCGTTCTAGATAACAGGTCCCATACCTGTAACTGGTAACACTTTTGATTTGATTGTGTTGCCCTAGGCATGGATTTTTTGTCAGATACCTTGTTCGTTTTTGATCTTTTGTGTTTTTTTAGGTCCTGCGAGAAGCTAAAGAACAAGAGGAGTTGCGTGTAAGCAGTGATGTTAATGCAGAGACAGTTCAAAAGGCCCACTATGGGTTGTTGTTCGACGAGTATCAGGGCTTGGCTCATCTGGAGGCTTTGGAACTGTTGTCTAAAGAGAGTGATGCAAAGGTTAGTCATTTGGACCCTAGCAACCAGACTGCTGAAAGCTGCTGAATAAAAAGCTAAATAACTCAAAAATCACAAATAATAAAACATATGAACCATTTGCAAATTGTCTCAGAATATCACTCTCTACATCATACTAAAAGTTAATTTAAAGGTAAACTATGGTCAATAATATCAGAACCCATAAAAGCACCTTTATGTTTTGGACAGTGCCCTGTCTGAAACTGAACCTAGCATCCAATCAACAGAGCTTATCATTGAGTGTTAGTGCCACCATAAAAGTTGGAGGGGTGGGACTGTATTAAAGGACAAGGAAAGGCAAAGAAATAAAATCCCATTTTTACTTTCTTTAATGAAAAAGAAATCTATCTCCAATAGACTTTAATTTTAAAATGTCTACCGTTTTTATAAGAAACCTGACTGTATGCAGTGAAATTCTCCCTTCATTTAGTGGTTCTGGCAGGGAACAGCAGGGGGAGCCCCTGCCTTACTTACCAGCCATGCAGAACTCAAGCAGACCATACTGAGCATGTGCACAGTCTTGGTCTTGCAAAGATGTATAACAAAGTTACAAGATGACAGCCCCCTGTGGCCAACTTTGAAAGCATAAATCATTTGTTTGATTAGGCTTGTGGTGCAGTAAGTTCATGTTTATGTTTAGTATACAAAATACAGCATTTCTACCCTTATTCTATTTTACACTTTCCTTGCCCTTTAAGAAATTGAGAGATGTTGGGACAGATGTAGATGGGTTGCAAAAGAGCTTTCATACCAGTAAAAGGTTTAGGGTTTCTTATACATATCTCATTACACACTTTTTTCCAGACTAAGGCAATTCTTAGCTCACTGTCGGGGGAGGCGCTGGCAGAAATAAAGGCGGAGCTAGAACCGCTAAAGGAAGCATTTTCATTGGAGGAATTTGATGATGAAGAGGAGTTGGAAAAAGGTACCTGTATTAATTCTCTAAAAGGGTCCTCATAGAGAAAAAGACAATGGAGTGATTGTTTAGTGAAAGGCACAATATAATTGCTCTGCATACAGGAGAAGGAAAGACTGGAGGCACTTGGGGGTGCCAAACATTAGGCATCCCCAAGTGATTGTATCCACCCGGTGCCCGGGGTTATAAGAGTGTGCACCACAAAGACTTCCGTTTTTGAGAGGCTGTGCATGTGCAGTAGAATGAAAAGCCAAACTTTTTTGTTAAACTGCCCCATGCATTAGTCATGGAAATCGAAGACGGAAGTCAATCACTCCGTGGTGCTCACTCGTATAACCGCGGGCCGGTGCAGATTTCTGCTGATAGGAGCACTGGCCCAGGGTTTCAGGTAGGTAGATACAATCACTTGGGGGGTGCCTAATATTTGGCAACCCCAACTGCCTCCAGCATTTCCTTCTCCTTTAAAAGGCACTACCATAGGCTCCCAACGTAGACTGGGGGAACAAATTGATTCTTGTAATAAGATACCACTACTGGCTGTATGACACATCCCTACAGGGTGCCCACTCACCCAAATCCCAGGTCACATGCACATTATATGAGCGTCCGAGCTCTGGAGCACTTGCTCAGTGTGTATATAGTGCGTTTATAGTGGCAGAGCCAAGAAGTGTGCTATTATATATAGAGATATGTCAATTAACTTATAGATGCTAATAGAATGTATTCATGTGTTTCTTTGGTATTAATTCTTTCTAAAAAGAGTCATTGTTGAAGGGGTGCAGCTGTGTGTGTCTCAGTTGCAATAAATATCACTTATATGGGATTTCAAGTGCAGTATTAGTTGTGAAATTGCCATTCTATTGATTGGGTGTACTGCTAGTGTCTTTAATAATCCATCTCGCGTCACAGGTGATGAGGAGTTCACCCATGAGGTAACCGCACTTTTCGAAGAGTTGCATATCTCTGCACGGCCACTCAGACTAACCAAGGTAAGTAGTCTAACCTGCCCAGTTAATCATGCATGCCAAAAGCATAAGGTGTGCCATCGCCTAATATGTCTGGCAGCTAATTCTACCCTGTAACTGCTTCCTTTCATGGCAAAGAGTTGATATATCCAACTTGTCTTCGGAAAACTAGTCCGATACAGAAGAGCACTATGCAAACGTTTTAGGAATCACAGAATACATAACCAACACAAGCTTATTTATTGGGCCCCTGTTCTAGGTAGATATTTTCCCTTTAATTAAAATTCAAAAACTTCCACCAGATATCAAAGCTAATTAATCCTTTTTCCTCTATGAATTGAAGTTTCCCTCGTGGTCATTAAGTGACAGAACTTTCTTTTATAAATGTATTACTAACTTCTATTTCCAAAAACAGGGCACCATCGTGTCCACCTAAAACAATCCGTTTTTTTGCATTAAGGCCCCAATACACGGCCAACGAGTCGGCAGCTTGTTGGCCCGTGTGTGGAGCCCTCTGACGGGCTTCCCCGATCGATATCTGGCCGAAAGTTGGCCAGATCTCTATCAGGCAGGTTAAAACATACAGTCAGATCGCGGCCGCCTCTGTGCATTGATGCGGTCCAGTGATCCAACCGCCGTCTCTCCTCCATTCTGATCCTAGGGCCCAATGATGGATCAGCCCGATATTGACCACCTCAATGTGGGAATATCGGGAAGAGATCCACTCGTTTGGCAACATCTCGTGATGTATGGCCAGCTTTAGGCTGTGATGATTTCTCCTGAAATGGTTTCCTTAACCTGACATGTTTTACTGCATTAGGCCCGATTAGATGCCTATAAATGGATGGCTAATGTAGAGGAAGAGGAAAAGAAAAGGAAGGAGGAACATGCTGAACCTGAAGATGCTGAAGTACAGGGGAAAACCAGTGTGGAGGTAACAAATGCAATCGCAATGCGAGAGAGTGTTGGAGGGGGAACCTGAAATAAGTCAACAAAAAGAAAAAAAAATCTCATTAAATAGATACCAAGTGAATTTATCTGCCATTATTGTGGATATAAACCATCTAAATATGTTCTGATAGCAGCTCTGTGTGTTTAGCAATTAGCTTTTTGTATCTAACTAGGATAGTAATTGCCTCTTGTGTGCAGCCATTAGCTAGGGTTTAATTGGACGGGCATAAATCTCATGCAGTGACATTCATTCCCCAGTGTTTAAGAAATGACAGGCTTTGCTATTTGTCTATAGCTGACCAGAAACATTGTTGTATGGGGGCTCAGCCTGCCTTCATTATATCCAACTTCACAATTTAAATCAAGCAAAATGGCCTGCTCAGTTCTTTCTGATACTGCCAGAATGTGCCGTAGGCCGAACTGTAGACGAATGTTGAATGCTTCTCTCCGCCTCTCTGCACCTAATAAAAATGAATTAGCAGGAGAGAAGCAGACAACAGTAAAATCAGCAGCTGCATTTAAAATGACAGTTTCCGGCTCTAAGCAGCTACGCAGAGTAGAGTCCTGCAGCGGGTCGGGTACCCGCGGGTTACCCGCAAAATCCGGCGGTACCCTGCGGGTTGCTCGTAGAATTTATGGGTGCGGGTTTAGAAGCAGGCCGGTGGTCCTGCAGGTTGGCGGGTTGAGGGTCGGGTCGCGGATCCTCGCTATAGGGATTTTTACTCCTTTTTCTGAGCATTTCCACTACTGATGATGTCACATCCGGTTTACAATGACAGCACTTCCTGTTTTACTCCTTTTTTTTCTGATCCTGGCTACTTCCGATGATGTCACTTCCTGTTTATGATGACAGCACTTCCTGATTCTTGATGGTCAGCGGGTCCGGGTTGCGGGTACGGTTCGGGTCGCGGGTCCAAGCGGGTAAAAATGCGGGTCGCGGGTTCGGGTTGCGGGTACGGGTCGGGTTCGGGTCCCAAAAAATGGACCCGCGCAGGACTCTAACGCAGAGGCATTTAAATGCAGCTACTGATTTCGGCGCATCCCTTGAATCGCCGCGATTTGCATGTTGCTGCAGGCCAGTTGTTTGCCGGAGATGTTTGCCCTTGAGTAAGGGTTGCCACCTTAAAAAAAAAAAAAACTGGCCTTCCTGTGTTTTTTTATGGTTTTTCCCTATAAATAACATTGGCATCAAGCAACATTTTTACTAGCCAGGCCTTTACCGGCCAGGTGGCAACCCTACCTAGAGTAGATGTATGGCAGGGCAATGATAATAGACATCTCAGTTATTAATGAAAGCCTAACGAGTAATGAAGAACCAATAGTTCCATCAGTCAGATATATTTGTTCTCACACTATTTAATAGTTAGCAAGTTTGACTGTAAAAACTGTTCTTTAGAAATATGCCATTTGACTTGTATTGTGAAAGGGGTTGTTTAACTTCTAACACGTTTTTCAGTTCAGTTTGTTTCAGATAGGTCACCAGAAATAAAGACTTTTTTTCAATCACTTTCTATTTGTGGCCGTATTTAATGTTGAAGTGTAAAATGTAATTTCTGAATCAGCTTGGGGGGGGGGGTCGCTGACCCTGTAAATTATTCTAACTTGATACATTTAGTTGCTACATTTCTTATCGAGCAGAATCTGTGGGTTTCGTTACAGGCTTCTGTTAGAATTGATACAATAGTTGCTAATACTTCAGAGATGCTGCTGAGAAATGTTTCGACTAAATGTAGCAAAATTGTAATGGTTTAGAGTCTGTTCCTGAATTACTGACTTGCCAGACTCACCAGAGACGCCGACATTCAACTTTACTGGTAAAACAGTAAAAAAACAGAAAACAATTTTTTAAAAAAGTCTTTATTTCTGGAGAACAATCTGAAAACAACTGAATCTGAAAAATTTTTGGAAGGTGAACAAGCCCTTTAAATGATCCTGAGTTCCTGGTACCTGGGGGCTATAGGTCCTCATGGGTATGGGAGAGTGGCAGCCTGCCAAAGGTTAACAGCTGATAAAGGTGTGGGATTTGTTATCTGAAAACCTGTTATCCAGAAAGCTCCAAATTACGGGAAAGCCGTCTCGAATCATAATAATACAATTTTTAAAAAAGCATTTCCTTTTTTCTCTGTAATAATAAAACATTGCCTTTGTACTCGATTCCAGCTAAGATATAATTCATCTTTATTGGGGGCAAAAACAATCCTGTTGGGTTTAATTAATCTTTAAATATTTAGTGGACTTGAAGGAATGGTATGAAGATCCAAAGTACAGACTCATCTGTTTTCCCAGAGAACTATCCAGAGCATTCTGGATAACAGGTCCCACATCTGTAGTAGGCAGAAAAAGTAAAGGGTTGTATAATGGATGAGCCTGGGTTAGCTAGATCAATGGTTGTTAGACAGTATTTAGTTTCAGGCCAGCAACAGGAAATCCCAAGATAAAGAGCAATACACTGGACTGCTTTGTAATAGGCTGGAGAGAGGATTCCGACCCACCCAACCCTGTTGCAAATTTGTTATTATTATTTAGGAGTTCAATTATAAAAAAGGGGGCTGTTGAAATTGTCGCAACTACTTTAAAGAGATACTGTCATGGGAAAACATATTTTTTTCAAAATGCATCAGTTAATTGTGCTGCTCCAGCAGAATTCCGCACTGAAATCCATTTCTCAAAAGAGCAAACAGTTTTTTTTTTTATATTTCATTTTGACATGGGGCTAGACATATTGTCAGTTTCCCAGCTGCCCCCTGTCATGTGACGTGTTCTCACACACACAATTCTCTTGCAGTTGGGGAACTTCCCCTTTTAATAGTGTGTGTGTGTGGATCCATTTTTTCAAATTTGCTGTTGCTAAGGGACCTTGCCCGGTCCACGGAGAACCAGCACCACTAAAGCAGTGAGAGAATTGCAGGTGTGCAGTGGATCTACTATATGACTGATAAACTTCAATCACTCTTTACTGCTGTACTGCAAGTTGGAGTGATCTCACCCCCT
>CM044436.1:9195812-9233818 GCA_024363595.1 Xenopus borealis | reverse complement strand
TGCACAGCCTATCTATTTACCCAGTTTTTATTTTTACCCTGAACTGTTCCTTTAAGTAACTGGTTCCCAATGATGCCTTATTCATGCCTCTGATTCTGCCCTAGTCCAATTAGGGGCTAAAGTATCCGTAAATATGAAAGCAGAGTCTGGCACTCGCAGGTTAACTGCAAAAGTGTTTTATTTCCACGACATGTTTCGGGCTAAGCCCTTTTTCAAGTGATCACTTGAAAAAGGGCTCCGCCAAAACATGTCGTGGAAATAAAACACTTTTGCAGTTAACCTGCGAGTGCCAGACTCTACTTTCATATTTATGAACAGATTATGCATTGATATATTCAATTTTGATCAGGTTGTATTGTTACTTAACAGTTGCTTCTCCTGCTACTACTCAAATCAAAGTGGTGCTGTAGCCTTTTATAGTGTAGAACCAGTCCAGATGATAAAAAGACCCATTTCTAGAGGCTTCTTTATTCACCAGTTATTCCAGTACAATTCACATTTGGTGCACACTGTTCTGTTGCAACTTATGGGAGAGATTTCTTTTCTGTGATGCAAGTGAAGCTAGTGCAATAATAACAACCCCTAGCATACTCTGCGCATCTCCCTCTGCAACAGAATGGTTTATAGAGGAGGGACGATTGAGGAATGATTTATTTTTTATGTGATACTTTCACATTAATGTTATATTCTCTTTCTCTAGGATGACTATCTTGCTTTGCAAAGAGCTCACACAGCTTTCAAAGAGACTAACCACCCTCCTGACAATAACAGGGGTAAGTGCTGTCCAGGCTAAAAACAAGGCATGTTAAAGGGAAACTGTCATGGGAAAACATGTTTTTTTCAAAACGTATCAGTTAATAGTGCTGCTCCAGCAGACTTCTGCACTGAAATCCATTCCTCAAAAGAGCAGACAGATTTTTTTATATTCAGTTTTGAAATCTGACATGGGGCTAGCCATTTTGTCAGTTTCCCAGCTGTCCCCGGTCATGTGACTTGTGCCAGCACATTAGGAGGGAACTGCTTTCTGGCAGGCCGTTGTTTTTCGTTCTCAATGTAACTGAATAGTACCCAGTGGGACATGGGTTTTTACTATTGAGTGTTGTTCTTAGATCTACCAGGCAGCTGTTATCTTGTGTTAGGGAGCTGTTATCTGGTTACCTTCCCATTGTTCTGTTGTTGGGCTGCTGGGTGGGGGAAAGGGAGGGGGTGATATCACTCCAGCTTGCAGTACAGCAGTAAAGAACTGAAGTTTATCAGAGCACAAGTCACATGACTGGGGGCAGCTGGGAAATTGACACTATGTCTAGCCCCATGTAAGATTTCAAAATTAAATATAAAAAAATCTGTTTGCTCTTTTGAGAAATGGATTTCAATGCAGAATTCTTCTGGAACAGCACTATTAACTGATACATTTTGAAAAAAATGTTTTTTCCCATGACAGGATCCCTTTAATGCTTCCCCCATCTGGCATTTGCCAGAACCCACAGATTGCCAGTCTGGGCCTGCAACCAAATAGGAGCATAGATACTATGCTCCTATTTGGTTGCAGGCCCAGACTGGCAATCTGTGGGTTCTGGCAAATGCCAGATGGGCTGCTGTAAGTTGCCATAGAAAGTGAGTATTAAGTGGGCTGGTGGGGGCTGTTGGGGCCTCTGTGTAATAGGAATGGCAGGGCCTATTTTAAATCCCAGTGCAGTCCTGTTTGGTTGTCAAAGTATTCACATTAGATCTCAATTCTACAGTGTATTGTGTTTTGTTTCCTAAGCAATGGAATAAATTGTAACAAACCCCACACACCCTGGCCGTCTGTAGGTGAGTGGACCCCAGGTGGCCGCTGAAAAGAGGATATGGCAGCCTCAAATGCAGAGATGAAGAAAGGAACACCGGCACAGCGTGGGCGATACTAGCCTTGCTCGTTTATCTGCGGATACAGCGTTTCGGGGCGTAACCCCTTTGTCAGGCATCCCGGATATTAGTGCATAGAGTATTTAAACAAAAGCAATTAAGCCAATTAGTGATGGTGAACACATGAAACAAATAACCAATGTACATAATTATACAAACTGATACAAATGCCGGTCCCATACACCAAATTCATTAAATATAATAGAAAAATAGTCCCAAGTGCAAAAATTCATTACAAAATTAGTCCAAAAATACACACTGTAGTGCCAACTCCAGTGTTCATGGCGTTAAAAATTTAAAGACAGCAGAGCCGACCCACACTTAGGGTTGCCACCTGGCCGGTAATATTGATGGTTGAACCCAATGTTATTAATAGGAAAAAAAAAATATATAGGAAAGCTGTTTTTTTTTTTTTTTCAAGAAAAGGTGGCAACCCTACACTGTGTGGGTGTTCCTTTCTTCATTGTTGCCTAAGCAGCCACGGTGAACCTTGAATAGGATGAGGTTGATGCTTGAATAACAAAAATAAAAAAAATAAAGGAAAATATTGCAGATATTTGCTGTAGCATGATAGGATGTGTAAAAGATAAATCCATCTTGAATTCAAACATATTTTGTCCTTTACAGGCTTCAGAAAAGTCAGATGTCCTGAACCCATTAATTACAGGAGTCTTCCTAGAGGTGAGTTCCACTACACTGTAGCTATTACACTAACCTGTACAGTTACAATAAACCCAGTAATCAGAATGCTTCGTACTGCTTATCTTATTGGCCTTCACTGCAAATTTCTACACCCCCTGGTGACATTTGGCTCTTGGGATGGGGGAGAATTTGAAATTGTAGCTGGAGCTGTAAACTAAAGGAATACCGTCATTTTTTCCCAAAACACATCAGTTAATAGTACTACTCCAGTAGACTTCTGCACTGAAATCCATTTCTCAAAAGAGCAAACAGATTTTTTTATATTCAGTTTTGAAATCTGACATGGGGGTAGCCATTTTGTCAATTTCCCAGCTGCCCCGGTCATGTGACTTGTGCCAGCACTTTAGGAGGGAACTGCTTTCTGGCAGGCTGTTGTTTTTCCTTCTCAATGTAACTGAATAGTACGCAGTGGGACATGGGTTTTTACTATTGAGTGTTGTTCTTAGATCTATCATTCAGCTGCTATCTTGTGTTAGGGAGCTGTTATCTAGTTACCTTCCCATTGTTCTGTTGTTAGGCTGCTGGGTAGGGGAAAGGGAGGGGGTGATATAACCCCAACTTGCAGTACAGCAGTAAAGAGTGATTGAAATTTATCAGAGCACAAGTCACATGACTTGTGGCAGCTGGGAAATTGACAATATGTCTAGCCTCATGTAGATTTCAAAATGAAATATAAAAAAATCTGTTTGCTCTTTTGAGAAATGGATTTCAATTCAGAATTATTCTGGAACAGCACTATTAACTGATGCATTTTAGAAAAAAAAACATTTTCCCATGACAGTTTCCCTTTAAACATGTCTTTTTAATTACTGCAGATTGGAATGAAATATATATTGCCTCTGAGTGGTGTATAAACAATATTATTCTTCTAAGCACAGTTTTTCTTTCTGTTGCAGGCTTCTAACAGTGCTTCCTATATCCAAGATGCATTCCAGCTCCTTCTGCCAGTACTTGAATTCTCCCACATCCAGAGCCGGACATAACCTTCACGTTAACGTTTCCGAATATCCGTTATTTTTTTACTCTGCTGCAATAAACTGGATTATCCAGTAATCTCCATTTAGGTCTCTGGAAAAGGTGTGCAAGTTGGTGCAGGTTTTTAAAGGGGAAGTTTCTTAGTTCAGCAAAGTGGCCAAGGCCTAAAGAGTGTTGTTGTAAGTGTTTGCTGGACCTGCACCAAATAAGGTGTCAGTGTATCACCCTTTTTTTTGGTGTGCAAGATAAAAAGGTATATTCTAGTCAAATCATAATCCTATTTCTTGCTAATAACAACAAGTTATGGGTCACTAATCGGCTTCTTTACTTTATGAACCCTGCCCTTTGCAAGGACTCCTTACAACTATGGCTAAAAGAGGCATTTGCTATACAGTGAGCCAACTCTTGACCACACACACACTAACCTTGCTCTATAAGGAATAGGGATGCACCGAATCCAGGATTCGGTTCGGGATTCGGCCAGGATTCGGCCTTTATCAGCAGGATTCGGATTCGGCCGAATCCTTCTGCCTGGCCGAACCGAATCCGAATCCTAATTTACATATGCAAATTAGGGCCAGGGAGCTAAATCACGTGACTTTTTGGCACAAAACAAGGAAGTAAAAAATGTTTTCCCCTTCCCACCCATAATTTGCATATGCAAATTAGGGTTCGGATTCGGTTCAGTATTCGGCCAAATCTTTCGGGAAGGATTTGGGGGTTCGGCCGAATCCAAAATAGTGGATTCGGTGCATCCCTAATAAGGAATGAAAAATAACATTTATCTCTTAGGCTTTTAAAACATTTTTATAATGACGTCATGCTGGGTGTTTTCTGTGCTTGTTTTTTTTCCCCCACCAGCTGAGAAGTATACAAAGCAGCCCTTTAACCCTCATTCTCTTGTAAGGGAAATGCAACAGAACTCTTTAACAAGCCTTCACTGATAGCAAGTAGGGATGCACCGAATCCACTATTTTGGATTCGGCCGAACCCCCGAATCCTTCCCGAAAGATTTGGCCGAATACCGAACCGAATCCGAACCCTAATTTGCATATGCAAATTATGGGTGGGAAGGGGAAAACATTTTTTACTTCCTTGTTTTGTGCCAAAAAGTCACGTGATTTAGCTCCCTGGCCCTAATTTGCATATGCAAATTAGGATTCGGTTCGGCCAGGCAGAAGGATTCGGCCGAATCCGAATCCTGCTGATAAAGGCCGAATCCTGGCCGAATCCCGAACCGAATCCTGGATTCGGTGCATCCCTAATAGCAAGGAAGGAAATATTTCTTATCCCTGCTGCTTGTAATATTAAAGCTGCATGGAACAACTTTTCAGTATTTCAGTAGAGTTGAAGTTTCCTGGATTATATAGGGATTGTTCAGGGGACCTTTAAAGGAGAACTAAACCCTAAAAATGATTATGGCTAAATAGTCCATATTTTATAAACTGAATTTATTGCACCAGCTTAAAGTTTCAGCTTGTCAACAGCAGCAATGATCCAGGACTTCAAACTTGTCACAGGGGGTCACCATCTTGGAAGGTGTCTGTGACACTCACATGCTCAGTGGGCTCTGAGCAGCTGTTGAGAAGCTAAGCTTAGGGGTCGTCACTAATTATCCAGCAGCAGCAGAAAATAAGCTTCCCTGGCTGTAATATAAGCTGATGCTACAGGTTTGCTGATTATTAAATTCTAATGTTTCTAATTATCTGTATTAATGACTAATCAGCCTTATATTGTGACTATATTTCTATTCTATGTGTACTGTATATTGTGAGTGGGTCCCTAAGCTCAGTAAGTGACAGCAGCACAGACCATGTGAATCAGTGAATCAGTAGAAAAGAAGATGGGGAGCTACTGGGGCATCTACTGGGGAGACACAGATCTTTACTGCTAAAGGGTTGTGGTTGCCTTGGGCTGGTACACAAGCACAAAAATATGATGTACAACATTTCTACCTACTTCTTTAGTTCTCCTTTAAGACTCTAAACAGTTTCCATGGGGGTGGGGTAGTATGTTTCAAAAGGCCGCAATTATTTCTTCTTATTCGTCGGTGCTCCAGCCTATCACATCTTCACATTACACAACAGTACTTTTTCAAAGGAGAGCTAAACCCATACTTTAAAAAAAAAACCCTTCCCCAGTAGACCCCACTCTCCCCCAGCCTATTTGATACCCCGGGCAAATGCCCCTAACTTTTTACCCACCCCTCACTGCAGGTTCAAGCGTCGGAGTTCACGGCAGCCATCTCCTTCTCTTCGGTAATCTTCGTGCATTGAATGGCGTTTCAGCGCATGCGCAGTTGGAGCATTTCCTGGCTCAGATCCGGCTGAGCATGTGAGTGTTGCCGAAGCTCAGGGAATCGCTGAAGAGCCGAAAGAAGACACAAAGATTACCAAACAAGATGGCTGCCGTGAACTTCGACGTCTGAATCTGCCGCGAGGGGTGAGTAAAAAGTTAGGGGCATTTTCTGGGGGTAGTAGCAAGTAGGCTGGGGGGGAGCAGAGAGGGGGTTCTATGGGGGGGAGGGTTTTTTCAAGTATGGGTTTAGTTCTCCTTTAAAAGACGTACATTAGGAGTAGGAGAGTAGTATTCATGTATCCAGAGTTAATAAAGGGCTACATCAAGGATGCAGGGCAATAAGGCACACTCATTTTCCATAATATAAGTTGCCATTTAAGGGCTCGTACTGGCGAGTGCTTTAACCTGAGTGCAAGAAGCAACGCAGACTATTAAAGGGACCCATACTGACACAGGCACATGTAAGCACCTGCCATGAAAAAAATGATGCCAATACCTGTAGTTCAAAAGTGGGGTGTTCCCATTTTATTGAAGTCCTCGACAGACAGGATTGGATCAAACGTTTTGGGACAATATTATGTTGTTCCTCAAGTGGCCATAAACGTAACAAATACGATCTTTCCTGGAAAAGATCTTTGATTAAAATTTTCCGTCCAGCCAGATGACCGATATCCAAGTCTTCCGTCTATCGTTCGGCTTGTTTTCCCACCATGCACGCGCCGAATATCGTACGAAAATGTGTTTCATACTATATTATCGGTGCGTCTATGGCCAGTATACTTAAAGCTGGCAAGGGAGGAGGCCAGTACTTTTTACTAGGGATGCACCGAATCCACTATTTTGGATTCGGCCGAACCCCCGAATCCTTCCCGAAAGATTTGGCCGAATACCGAACCGAATCCGAACCCTAATTTGCATATGCAAATTATGGGTGGGAAGGGGAAAACATTTTTTACTTCCGTGTTTTGTGCCAAAAAGTCACGTGATTTAGCTCCCTGGCGCAAATTAGGATTCGGTTCGGCCAGGCAGAAGGATTCGGCCGAATCCTGCTGATAAAGGCCGAATCCTGGCCGAATCCCGGATTCGGTGCATCCCTACTTTTTACCCCCAATGTAAGCGCGTAAAACACAAGACGTTAAAGCGCTCGTCAGTACAATCGCTTACAATTTCCCCCTCGTATTTATATGCATTTGTACATCCCCTTATATATTTTATCAAACCAACATTAACCATTTACTATCAGCGTCGGATACAGTAGCTGTGCCACCATCACTAGCTCAGGAGTAAAATCTGTATTTTTTGTGTTTCTATATTTGTTATTAGTATTGTTGATACAACATTAAATCTGATTATTAATTTACTCTGTCCTCTGTGTGTACTTATCCATTGGCAGTGATTTAAATTCATCCTGTTCAGTGATTTCAGATCTGCTGAGCAATTGGCCCACGAGAATCACGAGCGAATGAAACACGAGCGTGTATTTACGTTGGGAAATGTAAAATGCGATGGGCGCCACGGTGATGTATTGCGTTATAATACTAAAAAAATAGGGTACTTTATTTCTTATAATACAATAATTCCAGCAAATCACTCCACCTATGAAATCACTAAGCACCAATTTCAACTAATGACATCACTGAATTCAAATCAATAGTTTGTGCCCAATTGCTTATGGCACAGACTAAATTAATGCTGATACTGTCCGCTCCTCGGGTTCCAAGACGAAATCCCCGCGAGGAGTGTATATCCCAAGTCTGACCCCAATTTTAACCTCCCAATGGCTGTGGTTGGACGAATTTCAACCCAAACCCTCCCAACTGGTGATCTATGTGTGGGGACACTACAGCTTTTGGGTCAAACCTCACATAACTAGTGGTCACCTAATTTTTTCCCCATAAATAAAAAATGTTTTTCATTCTTAGGAATGTTTCACTGAGGTCTGTTGGCTTACTGCAGGGGTCCTCATATTTTTTTTAAATAGGGGCCCAGTGACCGGACTATAGTTTGAAATAAAAACACAAACAAATTTCCATGCACACTGCAAAAAAACACGACAAGTACAATAATTAAAACTAGACATTAAGCCAGTGAAATTAACAGGCGCTAGAACATATGTAGTCAAACATTTATAAAAAACAGAATTGTTCTAGGCGAATTTTCGCCTGCGCTACCCAAATTCAGTAACGTGCGAATTTACGCTCTGGTCGGCGAACGGTAATGTATTTACGTTTTTCAGACTATCACCCACAATGGTAAAACGCCACAGCGTAAGGGTGCGAAGTTACGCGTCTATCTACTTCGCTAGCGTAAATTCGCCAGAGAAGGTCCGTGCGGCACATCTGCAGTAGCGCAATTCCACGCACACAGGGACTGGACGCAGAGACACTTGAACTTTACATTAAGCCCGTTAAATTAACGGGCGCTAGAACATATGTAGTCAAACATTTATAAAAACAGAATTGTTCTAGGCGAATTTTCGCTTGCACTATGCAAATTCACTAACGTGCGAATTTACGCTCTGGTCGGCGAACGGTAACGTATTTACGTTTTTCAGACTATCACCCACAATGGTAAAACACGCCACAGCGTAAGGGTGCGAAGTTGTGCGTCTATCTACTTTGCTATTGTAAATAATCACTCAATGGGAATTGAACACTAAAACCACTGGTCAGAGGCATCTACTTTATACACTTCACCACCAGGCTTTCCTGTATACTGGTACTAATCGCATTAGCTAGTAATTGGCGACCTCTAGTGACCAAAACTGATATTACATGCTGGTAAATTCACCCAGCGTAAATTCGCCAGAAACGTCAGTGCGGCACATGCGCAGTAGCGCAATTCCACGGACACAGGGACTGGACGCAGAGACACTTATATATAGGATGAAGACCAATTTTAACCAACCATTTCAATGGGAAGTACGGGCCTGCTTTTGGCTGAGGAGATCAATATCCAGTTGGCTCCTTCTTCAAGGGGGGGCCCAGTTAATCCAGGAAATGCAGCACGGCTGGGCCCCTCTTAACATATACAAGCATTCGGGCCTTGGGACAATTGTCCCCCCCAATGCCCCCCTGATGGCGGCCCTGCACACCTAACTATATATCTTTGTCTCCCTGAGAGCGGGGATTTGGTTGATGGTTCCCCTGTAACCCTAGATAAGACTGCAACATGTGCGGAGGGCGCATGCAAGAGGGGTACCTGGACTGGGTGAGTGGCACATTCTACAAAGCTGCTGCTCACAGGTCCTCTCTTTTCCTTGGCCCCAGCACATCACATCTCCACGTCCACCCAACTCTTTACTGCTGCACTACGAGTTGTTATCACGCCCTCCCCTATCCCCAGAAGCCTAACAACAGAACAATGGGAAGGTAACCAGATAACAGCTCCCTAACACAAGATAACAGCTGCCTGGTCGATCTAAGGACAACACTCAATAGTAAAATCCAGGTCCCACTGAGACACATTAAGTTACATTGAGTAAGAGAAACAACAGCCTGCCAGAAAGCAGTTCCATCCTAAAGTGCTGGCTCTTTCTGAAATCACATGACCAGGCAAAATGACCTGAGATGCACCTACACACCAATATTACAACTAAAACAAAAGGGGGCAGAGTTTTCTTAAGCACAGATTCCACAGACTGATAATTTACTGCTGAAGTTCCCATATGTGTCTGGATCATCACGTTAAACTAATAGTGTATATATAATTTTTCTGGTCTCCATAGTGGAGGGCCGATAATGGAAGCCAGTGTTGACCACTCCCTGTATTAAACCACACCCACTTTAAACCACACCCATGTTACCACAAGACCATGTCCAAATTAATGGTGGCAGCACACCAAAATTCCAAATTCAGTCAGGGTTAGATTTGGGGTGAACGTTTGTTTGCCGTCCTGGTTCTTAGAACTTTCCGAATGTCGCACTATATTTACATAGGTAGGGGATTATGAAGCTGCACCAGCTAATGCGACTATAATGTGGCACAATGTTAGACACCAAAACAAAATGCAGAGGCTACTGGATATGCCTTGAAGCGATAGAAGTTCCCTTTGTGTTGCTCCTACCAGTAAAACCTGTTTCCTGGGTGTCGTCTGTTCCGTACCCTCCCAGTTTAGTCTATAGGTATATGAGCAGATGTGCTTTAAGCAATCCCATATTTAAAGCACCGACAGGAGCACTGGTTTCTTCATAACTCCCCAGATCTCACGGACAGGTGATATAACCAGCTTTCTTGCTATTTCCCCTTTTATCATATTCCACAATATACACTATTAGGTCTGTCCATTTCTAGAGTTCTGACTCGTATCGGGGGGCAGCTGATGTCAGCCTTGCATGGTTTTCTGTTTTCTCCTGTATTCTTTATAGCAATATAAAGCAACAGAAAATGGAGCTTTCAATAGCATTTACAAGTACAGGTATTGGATCCCTTATCCGGAAACCCGTTATCCAGAAAGCTCAGAATTACGGAATGGCCGTCTCCCTCAGACTCCATTATAATCAAATGATCCAAATTTTTAAGAATGATTTCCTTTTTCTGTGTAATAATAAAACAGTAGCTTGTACTTGATCCCAACTAAGATATAATTACTCCTTATTGGAAGCAAAACCAGCCTATTGGGTTTATTTAATGTTTATATCATTTTCTAGTAGATTTAAGGTATAAGGATCCAAATTATGGAAAGATCCATTATCCGGCAAACCCTAGGTCCCAAGAATTCTGGATAATAGGTCCCATACCTGTACTAATAACTTCAAAGGGGTGGTCCACTTTCAAGCATGTCATGGAACTTTCCAATTGCTCTTCATTATCTATTTTATTTTAAATAGTTTTTGAATTATCTGCTTTCTGACTCTTTATAACTTCTAAAATAAAAAACAAAACAAATGCTCTGTAAAGGATTTATTGTTACTGCTGCTACTTCTCCTTTCTATTCAGGCCTCTCCTATTCTCTCATTCAAATCAATGCATGGCTGCTAGGGTAATTTGGATCCTAGCAACCAGATTGCTGGAATTGCAAACTGGAGAGCAGTCAAATAAAAAGCTAAATAACTCAAAAACCATTAAAAAAAATACAGCCAATTGCAAAATTGCTCAGAATATCATTCTCAGCATCATATTAAAAGTTAACTCAAGGATAAAGTTTGCATTTTGCAATGGATGTATATTGGGAAGTTGCTTATAATTACAGGTATGGGACCTGTTATGCAGAATGCTCAGGACCTGGGGTTTTCCAGATAATGGTTCTTTCTGTAATTTGGATCTTCATACCTTAAGTTTACTAGAAAATCAGGCAAACATTAAATAAACCCAATAGGCTGGTTTTGCTTCCAATAAGGATTAATTATATCTTAGTTGGGATCAAGTACAAGCTAGTGTTTTATTATTACACAGAAAAAGGAATTCATTATAATGGAGTCTACGGGAGACAGCCATTCTGTATTTCAGAGCTTTCTGGATAATTGGTTTCCGGATAAACGGATCCCATACCTGTTTAACTTTTTACTGGTTTACATGCCCTTTAAGTGATTCCTGGTTAAAGGAAAACTAAACATTAAAAAATGAATAGGACTAAACATGCCATGTTTTATATAGTGAACGAGGCTAAAGTTTCAGCTTGTCAATAGCAGCAATGATCCAGGACTTGATACTTGTCACAGGGGGTCACCATCTTGGAAAGTGTCTGTGACACTCACATGCTCAGTGGGCTCTGAGAAGCTGTTGAGAAGCTAAGCTTAGGGGTCGTAACTAATTATCCAGCAGCAGCAGAAAATAAGCTTCCCTGGCTGTAATATAAGCTGATTCTGCAGGTTTGCTGATTGTTAAATTCTGATGCAGCTAATTGCACTGGTTTGTAATTATGTGTATTAATGACTAATCAGCCTTATATTGTGACTATATTTCTATGACACTATCAGGTGTATATTGTGAGTGGGTCCCTAAGCTCAGTAAGTGACAGCAGCACAGAGCATGTGAATCAGTGAATCAGCAGAAAAGAAGATGGGGAGCTACTGTGGCATCTACTGGGGAGACAGATCTTTACTGATAAAAGGCTTCAGTTGCCTTGGGCTGGTACAGAAACCCAAAACATAATATACAACATTTACAACACTTCTGTAGTTTATCTTTCCTTGTCCTTTAAGCTGATTCCAGTGTGGGATGGATTGTTCATCATTAAATTAAAGGAACAGTAACACTGAAAAATGACAGTGTATTAAAGTAATGAAAATATAATATAATGTTGCCCCGCAGTGGTAAAATTGTTCCGTTTGCTTCAGAAACACTACTATAGTTCATATAAACAAGCTGCTAAGTAGCAATGGCAGAAATTGAAAAAAGGCTAAATGGCACAGGATAAATAATGGATAACAGATAACATTATGTTCTACGGAGCTTATCTGCTGTGTAACTTGAGCCTTTTCTCCTTTGAATGGCTGCCCCCATTGCTACACAGCAGCTTATTTATATAAACAATAGTAGTGTTTCTGATGCAAATACAGCAGTTTTACCAGTGCAGGGCGACACTGCATTATATCGTCATTACTTTAAAACAATTACATTTTTTGATGTTACTGGTCCTTTAAGCTGTATGAAGGAATTGTAGGAAATGACTCTCCTCTGGGGGCGGGAATTGGTGTGTGTATGGCTTTCTACTCTCTGTAAAACTATGGGTGCTACATTAACACTATAGGTAATAAAGAAACTACTTACCTTACTCCAAACCCGGATTCATTTGGAGACAATCTGACATGGAAAATCTTTTTACCTTTTCTGATTTTTTTTCGATCCATTTCATATGAAACATATTGCAAAATGCCAAAACATTCACCAAATGCATCAACGTGGTGCAACATTGTTTCATTTTTATTATCCATTAGAGTCTGTGGGCGTTTGTTCTCAGCAAAACATGGCAAAGTATTTAGCTCATCCCTAATCGTAATAACTACCTGCGCATGAATCAGGGCTTGTCCCATGAGTCACTTCTTTCAGAGTGAAATTTCAATCTAATGCAGGGATCCCCAACCTTTCGAACCCGTGAGCAACATTCAGAAGCAAAAGGAGTTGGGGAGCAAAGCAAACCTAAAAAATGTTCTTGGGGTGCCAAATAAATGCTGTGATTGGCCATTTGATATCCCCTATGTGGTTTGTCAGCCTACATTGAGGCTCTGTTTGGCAGTGCATTTGGTTTTTATACAACTAAAACTTGCCTCCAAGCCTGGAATTCTAAATTAATCACATGCTTTGAGGCCACTGGGAGCAACATGTTACTCACGAGCTACTAGTTGGGGATCACTGCTGTAATGGATAGTAAAAATTAAACGCCACTCCCTTCAGGAAGATTACCGAAGAGAAGATGATGGTGCCCAGGAGCTCCACTGCACTCACTCTGAATGTGTGGTCACTATTTCTAGAGGGGACAGAATTCAGGGGTTAGACTGTGCAGGGGGTGGGGAGCAGTGGGGACTTGAATTCTCCTTTATGAACTTGAATTTGACCTTAAAGGAGAAGTCTACCCTCCTTGCACTAAAGTCCTCCCCCCCCCTCCTCCATAGGCCTCCTTCCCCCACCAGCCTCTTATCAGTCCTTATTATTGACTATTAATGGACCATTTTTATTATTTACTTGCTGTGTTAATACAATACTGAGCCACCCTAAGGCTGTAGCTGCTCATAAAAGCCAGGGTTGAGTCAGACACTTGGAGAGGCACATTTATCAAGGGTCAAATTTGAATTCATGGGAGTTTTTTTTTAAACAGCAATTCAGCAGGTTTAAAGGAGAAGTCTACCCTCCTTGCACGAAACTCCTCCCCCTGGCCTACCTCCCCTTCGGACAAATGCCCCTAAATTGCTACTTACCCCCTCAGCGCAGGTCCTGTCCATTGAGTTTGCAGACACCATCTTCTCTCGTGCAGTCTTCATCAAGGATCCATCGGAAATTAGCGGCACAGGTGCAGTAGGAGGCATTTGCCGGTTCAGCTCTACTGCGCATGCCCCGAAAGTCAAGAAGTGTTCTGATTTCAACTTTTGTGACTTTGGGCGCATGTGCAGTAGAGATGATCCGGCAAATGCTCCTACTACGTTGCCAAGCGCCAAAGAATCCAGGAAGAAGACTGCACAAGAGAAGATAGTGCCTGCAAACTCAATGGACAGGACCTGCATTGAGGGGGTAAGTAGCAACTTAGGGGCATTTGTCAGGTGGGGGGAGGTAGGCCAGGGGGGGGAGTTTCATGCAAGGAGGGTAGACTTCTCCTTTAAACCTGCTGAATTGCTGTTTTAAAAAAAAAAAACTCCTATGAATTCGAAATTTGACCCTTGATAAATGTGCCTCTCCAAGTATCTGACTCAACCCCGGCTTTTATGAGCAGCTACAACCTTAGGGTGGCTCAGTATTGTATTAACACAGCAAGTAAATAATAAAAATGGTCCAATAATAGTCAATAATAAGGACTGATAACAGGTGGAGGAAAGCAGTATTTGCTTTATCTGTAATAACTTTGTCTGGTCCAAGAACACGTATAAGTGATGATGAGAGAGGTGTCACCTATATCTTAACTTTTCATGTTGTCTTTCCAGTTGGACTTGAGAATCTCATTAAGACCAATAATAGAAAATGTCTGGTGTAATGAAACGTAAGTACAAATAGCAAACAAGATGTCTAGTAATTATACAGAATATCCATATAATTTTGAGTGAAATCACAATGTTTATTACACACACTGCAGTATCGCTGGGGGGAGATGCGCCTGATACGATTGCACGTAAAGGCCCTGAATCGGCAGCTTATTGGCCCATGTGTGGGGCCATCCGACGGGCTTCCCTGATTGATATCTGGCCGAAAGTCAGCCAGATCTCGATTGGGCAGGTTAAAAAATTCCATCTGTGTGTATGCGGGTCTGCGATCCGACCGCCTGTTTCGGATACTCCAATCTAGGGCCCATGATCGGATCAGCCCAGTATCACCCACTTCAATGTGGGCATATCGGGGAGAGATCCGCTCATTTGGCGACATCTCTGTATCTATAGCCACCTTAATGGCTCATTCTGATTGACATAGAGCTAGGGTTGCCACCCGGCCGGTATTTTGCCGGCCTAGCCGGTAAAACACCAGCCAAGGCCAGGGCCGGTATTACAAATTTACCGGCAATGTAGATGCCGGTAAATTTGTAATACCCCTTAAAAAAGGCCCTTGCCTTCCCTTAAATCTAAAAAAAAACTTACCTTTCTCACGTCTTCATCCGATCGTGGCCGTGGCTCCGCCCCTTTTGCGGCACGACCACGCCCCTTTTTGCGTCACGGCCCCGCCCCCGCCGGCCGGTAAGTTATTTAGAAAAAGGTGGCAACCCTACATAGAGCCTAATAATGAGCTTCTCCAAAGCTGCTGCTCAGATAAGGGAGAAGTTTAGTTGTTTAAAGGTAGACAGGGAGCTCTGAAAATGTGCTGTCCCAGGGGGGCCCCCCTCCGGCCTACCCACCCCTGCAGCAAAGCCCCCTCCGGACCCCCTGACCCTGCTGCAAGCTGAGTACTGCTTACTTACCCTCACACGCATCTATTTTTATTTGACAACCAGGGACTGGGGCAGTAGAGGGAAGCTAGGGAGTAGGTTTGGGCTGGTGGAGCCCAAGAGAGCTGGGGCCCACTGGGTTTTTTCCCTATGCCCCACTGGCCCAGTCTGACCCCGGCTCTGAATAAATTGCCCTGTTTATAAAGGAAAGAGATAAGGGCAGGGATGTCCTAGAGGTAGATCGGGATGTACCAGTAGACCTTTAGCTGGTGATCAGTAGATCTCAAGACAAAAGTCACTAAACAGCTTGACTAAATCACCCTCCTGTTTCACGCTTTTCGTTCAGATATTTATTATGTTATGGTGACATAAGAAATAGATGTTTAAAAAAGCATTTTATCAGAAATCAGTAAGAAATATTATCCATGGAAAAGAATTCTTGCAATGATTTTACTGATGTAGATCATAATGGGAAATCATCACTAAAAGTAGACCTCACATTAATAAAGGATAGACACTGCTTGCTTACAGAATATAGCCCAACTTTGAAATTTGAGTTTTATAATGGAAAAAACAAAGGAAAAAAATGTATTTTTTTTAAAATTAAAACAATAAGCAAAATGTATTTTCAACATAAATGCCTAACATCCTATTTAATGTACTCAGTTGTTTTGCTGTATGCTGTCTCTTTAAAATAATTTAGAGATCTTTAAACATTTGGTCAAAACAAATGCCAGTTACTTCAATTAAAATCTGTTTCAGTGTTTGGAAAAGACGACAAAGACAAGGATACTCACAAAGATAAAGACAAGGATACTCACAAAGATAAAGACAAGGATAAAAGCAAGAAGCATGGAGAAACAAAGGACAAAAAGGAGAAGAAAAAGAAAGAAAAAAAGGTCCATATTTTGCCTTTTTAAAATGTTGCTTGCCTATTCGGCAGTGTTATGTTTCCATCATCCAATCTTCCACAGCAGTTCTATTAGGGATGCACTGAATCCAGGATTCGGCCAGGATTCAGCCTTTTTCAGCAGGATTCAGATTCGGATGAATCCTTCTGCCTGGCCGAACCGAATCTGTGGTGTTTATACAAATGGCCTGCAGGTGGCACTGTGCATACATAGGATATGCAAATTAGATACAGGGAGGGAAATCACGTGACTTTTTGGCACAAAAGGAAGTAAAAAAAGTTTCCCCCTTCCCACCCATAATTTGCATATGCAAATTAGGGTTCATATTCTGTTCTGAAAATCTGGCCAAATCTTTCGGGAAGGATTCGGGGGTTCAGCCGAATTCATAATAGTGGATTTGGTGCATCCCTAATTTCTATTTAAAACCTTTAAACCTTTATATTTAACATTTTTGGACCTAGGGTGTGCCTTAGGAGACACCTTATTCAACCTACTTTCCCAGATGTTGAAGGGTGATTCGAGCGATGAGAAAGGAGAGTAGTGATGGGCGAATCTGTGGCGTTTCGATTCATGCATCACACAAACTTTTGGCTGTTTCGAGAATTTCTCCTGAAATTCGTGAAACCCTGCGGGTGTAGTGTTTTGGACGAACACTGCTCCTTGCTGGTTTTCAAAAAAAACCAAGGCACTGGCGTCCATTTTTTGGACTCCAGCAAACTTGTTTTTTCCAAAACACATCAGTTAATAGTGCTGCTCCAGTAGAATTCTGCACTGAAATCCGTTTTTAAAAAGAGCAAACAGATTTTTTTATATTTAATTTTGAAATCTGACATGGGGCTAGACATATTGTCAATTTCCCAGCTGCCTCTGGTCATGTGACTTGTGCCAGCACTTTAGGAGGGAACTGCTTTCTGGCAGGCTGTTGTTTTTCCTTCTCAGTGTAAATGAATAGTACGCAGTGGGACATGGGTTTTTACTATTGAGTGCTGTTCTTAGATAAGCTCCCCATAGACGCAAGATCTTTCCCTGCCGAACAACCGATCTTAGGGAAGTCCGACCAATCTGTCAAATTATCGTGCAGTTAGTGGGATACAAACGATCGTTCATCTTACGATTTTTCGTCCGACATCGGTCTGATGATTGATTGGCCAGGTTAGAAAGTCTTTATCGGTCCCCATGCAATCTACCTATGTTTGCAGGGCCAAGCAGGCAGCGATCCTTCAGTTTTGCTGGCAATATCGCCTGAAATGGTCTTTTTAGTTGATGGACACATCAGGCATTTAAACGATCGTTTTGAGACAATCGTGGTCTCACGATAACCATTGGATCTTTCAAAAATCTTTACGTCTATGTCCAGCTTTAGGGAGCTGTTATCTGGTTACCTTCCCATTGTTCTGTTGTTAGGCTGCTGGGGGGGGGGGCAGGGAGGGGGTGATATCACTCCAATTTGCAGTTCAGCAGTAAAGACTGAAGTTTATCAGAGCACAAGTTACATGACTTGGGGCAGCTGGGAAATTGACAATATGTGAGGCCCCATGTCAGATTTCAAAATGAAATATAACAAAATCTGTTTGCTCTTTTGAGAAATGGATTTCAGTGCAGAAATCTGCTGGAGCAGCACTATTAACTGATTTTCCCATGACAGTATCCCTTTAAAGCACAAGATAAAAAAGGGTGGAAGAGGAGAGAAACAAGAGAAGAACTACAAAATCCAATTTTTTTGAGAAAAAAAACCCTCTAATTTATTATACCCTTGAGAACAGAAAATGTTTGAATCCGAAAACCCAGCATCTCAGACCTGCAGACGTTGTATATGTCAGTGGGATAAGTCACGAAGATATCCTGATCTGCGCTGGGTTTCATGCAATAATCCAAAATGTTCTGGGTTTTCGGGCGGAAAAGCTGAAAAGTTATTGAAATTTTTCATAATTTTTTTTCCTGCTCAGAAAATTTTCGGGAAACTGTATTGATAAATAAGGGGGACTAATGTGTGTAGATTTGGTCGGAGTAGATTTCAGAAAATAATTAGATATTTTCGGATTTTGATAAATAGCCCCCAAAATATTTGGGCTGCCCTTAGATATCAGACAGATATTTATAGAGGCTTGTTGGCCCCACCCCCTGGCTAGTACGTATGCATGAGTGGTAATATTAGTGATCTCTATGTCTAATCTCTTCTTTTTTTGTTAAGGAAGGGGATAAGTGTGACAGTAGCTCCAGCTCTGACAGCGACTCTGATGTAAGTTCTACACTCTGTAATGTTGGTATCATTAAATAATGTTTCCTCAAAATATTGAAGACTTTTAACCCCACCAAACACTTTCTGTTTTTAAAATGGGGAGCTAGGCGACAGGCAGATTAAAGAGATGAGAGGATGAGTGCATTAGTTGGGGGCATTCCCTTAGTAGACGTTTCTCCAGTATAGAAGATTAATACCCTACTTTTGAACCCAATCTGGACCCAAGTCAAAGTCAACAATTTCATCAATAACTGTACTTTAAATGACAGCATATTAAAGGCATATAGTGTAACAATATATCCAGGAACTTTATCGTTTAATTAATTATAACAACTGGGTGGCCAGCAGATATAGGAAGGTGGGTTTAATTTACCATCAGAGTAGATAACCTTGCCATGTGTAGTTATCCATAGTAACCAAGAAATTCATTGTAGTGAGTCAACCACAAATTAGAGAATTAAATTAAAGTTTTGTTACAATAGTTAACAACACTTGTGCAATTTGTCACACGTTAGGTATGGCATCTGTTATCCAGAAAGCTCTGGATTATGGAATGGCCGTCTCCCATAGACTCCATTTTATCCAAAAAATTCATATTTTAAAGAAATGATTTCCCTTTTCTCTGTAATAATAAAACAGTGCCATCCAAACTAAGATACTGAATAATGAATCCTTATTGGAAGCAAAACCAGCCTGTTGGGTTCACTTAAAGGGGTTGTTCACCGTTGCGTTAACTTTTAGTATGATGTAGAGAGTGACATTCTGAGACAATTTGCAATTGGTTTTCTTTTTTTATTATTTGTGGTTTTCTAGTTATTTAGCTTTTTATCCAACAGCTCTCTAGTTTGCAGTGTCAGCAATTTGGTTTCTAGGGTACAAATTACCCTAGCAACCCTGCATTGATTTGAATAAGAGACTGGAATATGAATAGGAGAGGGACTGAATAGAATAATTAATAAAAAGTAACAATAACAATACATTTGTAGCCTTACAGAGCATTTGTTTTTAGATGGTGTCAGTGACCCCCATTTGAAAGCTGCAAAGAAACAGAAGAAAATGGCAAATCATTAAAAAACTATGAAAAATAAATAATGAAGACTAATTGAAAAGTTTCTTAGAATTGGCCCTTCTACAATATACTAAAAGTTAATTTGAAGGTGAACCACTTAATTATAAACACTGGGTGGACAGCAGATAGATGAAGGTGGGTTTAATTTACCATTAGAGTAGTTAACTTTGCCTTGAGTTACTCATAGTAACCAAGAAATTCAATGTGGTGAGTCAACCACAAATTAGAGAATTAAGTTTTCTTACAATAGTTAACAACACTTGTAAAATTTATCACACATGTTAGGTATGGGATCTGTTATCCAGAAAGCTCTGAATTATGGAATGGCCGGCTCCCATAGACTCCATTGTATCCAAATATTTGAAATTTAAAAAAAAGTTATTTCCTTTTTCTCTGTAATAATTAAACAAACAAAATAAAATACTGTATAATAAATCCTTATTGGAAGCAAAACCAGCCTATTTGGGTTTACTTAATGTTTAAAGGATTTTCTAGTAGACTTAAGGCATGAAGATCCAAATTGCAGAATGATCCATTATCTAGAAGACCCCAGGTCCTGTGCATTCTAGATAACAGGTCTCAAACCTGTTTATCAAATATACAATTGCTAAACACTAAATAAAATCACTTCCTATTGAGAGGATGTTAGAAATGTAGTTATTTTATAGCTAATTTTTTTCCTGGTAAAGCCCTATATCCTGTGCTACAAATGGTTGATGATGTGATGGCAGATTAATTAATTTAGACAAGCAAAATAGCTAAGGTTATTGAAATATTAAGAGTATAGGTATGTGTATATACATTTTATATGTTAAGTGTATTAATAGATCTGTATAGGTATATATATATATTTACACCTATATATACATCCCCAGATTTTACATTTTCGCATTTTTGTCATGATCCCATTCAGGCAATCTGCATTTCTTATTTCCCATATAACTCTTTATAGCTATCTGAAGATCGGTAATCTCCACTTATTATGTTTTGAGGGTCTGATTCCTATGGCTGCAGAAATAAAAATCTACTAAGGACTGCATTGTGCAGCCAACAGAGACCCCAAACAAGACTAGTGGATGATCTCAACCTCTGTATAGAGGATCCTCCACAGTCATATGACTTCAGAAAAAGGCACCTGAAACTTCCTGGAAGGGTTTTTAGCCAGGATGAACCTAGAGGGTCTGGGGCTTGTTTTTAAATATCTCTGCATTCCACACATCAAACCTCTGCATGACCAATAAGAGTGCCAAGTGTGCTTAAGTGCTGTATAAGCAGTTTTTATGGTCTACAGTTCCATTTCTACGACTCTTTTCTCGTGTCAAAGTTTAGGGGAGTAGCAGGGCGCATGAATATAATGCAATGAAATGAAGGCACTCCAACACCTTCTTTGGGTCAATGCCCAGTGATCACACTCGACCTGAAAACTCTGAGCTGATTAATACTGCAGAAGTCTACAGTAAAGTTGGCCATACATGGAGAGATCTGCTTGTTTGGTGATGTTGCCAAAGGGCCCAACGATTGGATCACAAACAAAGAGATACGGGCAGTCAGATTGCAGGACCACATTGACGGATAGATGCGCCCGCGATCCAACAAGATTTTTAGTCCCATCTGATCGACATCTGGATGACTTTCGGCCAGATATCGATCGGGAAAGCCCATCGGAGGGTCCCATACATGAGCCAATAAGCTGCTGACTCGTTCTGTCGCCATCTTTTATCGGCCTGTGTATGGCCACCTTAAGATGAATGCACACTAACCTTTGCATGTAAATTTGCAATGCAATACCTGAACTAACTAGCTGGCTAAACTTCATTGATGTAATAGTATGGGTGAAGTTCTTGCTATTTTCTTCAGTACCAGAAAATCACCAGTACTATGATCATTCTCACTGAACAGGTACTTGATCATCAACCACCTGAGGCTCACAGTTATGGGATGTCTCTGTATGTGATTCATTTAATCAAATTATTTATGTTTATTTTCTAGGGAGGAAAGAAAAAAAAGGGCAAGCATTAAAGTCTCACAACGACCAATATCCCTGGACTGGAATCCTAGAAGTTTCCTTTTTAGCTTGTCACTTGTATTTTTTTATTTTTTGGAGGTTGATGCGAATTCTTAAAATAAAAGAAAGTACAAAGTCATGGTTTCCTTGTTTTAATTCAAGTGTGGAAGGTTTTTATATGGAACATCTCCAACCATTAAAGAGATACTGACACCTAAAATTAAACTCTTTTTTGCATCTATTATAATATTGGCTTTGAAAGCTACTTCTTACTTTGCCATAAAGTATTTGCATGATGCTTTTACATTACCTGTCTGATCCCCCATGTTCCTGTATGAGGGGGCTGCCATATTTGTCTGTTAGCATTAGAAACTGTAACTAACAGGCTGAGATGGGACAGTCAGGTTGGCAAAGTCAGAGAGTGTCAGAGAGTCAGGCTTAGGAACTTCAACTAACAATTATATACAAAAACAAACCTCTCAGCAAAAAAATGATCAACATGACCTATAGATAACATTTAGGGGCAGATTTACAAAATTCACGTGAATAGATCGAAGTTCGATTGAATTCGATCGAATTCCGATCGTACTATTTTTTCGGATATTCGAATATGCAAATTTGGCCTCTTCGATAATCGAATACGCAAAATTTGAGCGTATCGAGTAGATCGAATAAGTGAATATTAGATTATTCGACGATTCGATGATCGAAGGTCTTTAACTTCAAAATTTTATTCGACTGCCTACTTCCCCAGATTGAACCTACCGAATTGCAATAGAAGCTTATTTTTCGAGCGATCGAAGGAAATTTTACGATTTTTTCGTGAAATCGAACGATCGCTATTTCATAGAGAAATCAAATATCGAGGTAAAAGATAGTCGAATGCTTATTGAATTTGAATGAATTTGAGGGATTTTAGGTGAATAATAGTAAATTTGCCCCTAAATGTACATTCATATGTTCAAATTCATTTTACTTTAAGAATGGGCTGCAGCAGGGCTATGATCAGAATAACCCCCCTATGAATTTCAGTAACAATCAGTAACAATCAAAACTGAGAGTTTCCAGGATTATGGATAATGCCCAAAGATGGACCTTTTCATGGGTGGTGCATTGCAGTCTGGATAGGGTTATTTAATCTGCATGATCAGGTGGGTGATACAACACTTGCCAATTGACACAGGATTAGTCCTGATTGTTCAGGAGATGCAAAGTGAGAACCTATCCTGTCCAATCACAGGCTAACATTCACACGATGAAATAAGAGTGGGTCACTCTACAAAGGGAATATGGTACCAATGCTTGCATCTTAATTAGAGACCACTTGGCATTAAGCTACTGTGCAGATATACAACCACTGCCTAGTGTGCCTCCTTGAATCTGAAATCCATTTACCAAATGTAATAACATTCACTCCATTTTCCCAGGTGCAGTAATACTTAACAACCAATAAAACGTGACCAATAAAAGCTACCTGCTGATTGGTTGATCTGAGAGTGGAGGCATGTTGTTTCTGAGGTCACCCCTAATTATTTTTGGATTTTCATTTATATATTTTCATTTTTATAATAAAAAAAAAGCAAAATCACTTTTACTAGCACTGCTCTACCCACTCCAGCAATACACACGTATTTTTGGGGATATACTTTGTCTATGAGTTTATTGAAACCAGGCATCAGCATTTTTTAAAATAATTTTGAATATGCAGCACTGTATAATTTTACAGGGTATAAAAGTACACATGGGGGGACAAGCATAATAGTAAATAAAGAACAAGCATATAATAATCGGTATAAAAAAAGTGCCATGAGTTAAAGGCATATTAGGAAGGAGGTCCCTGCACCAAAGGGCTTACATGTGGCACACCAATCTTTTATGCAAGGTAATAATGAAGGGAATCAACATTCTCACTGGTGAATATTCTTGCCCTTACAATTAGGTGGTTGGTAAGTAGAATTCTCATTGGTGAATTGATTTTCAGTGTCCTAAACTTTTTCTTTAACATCTATAGAGAATGCAGTGGGACAGCTTTATGGTTGGGTTTATATGTCTTTAAAGTGAAATATGATTGATTACATCCCTATACAACATTATCACAAAAATATACTTTGCAGTAACCACAAATGTATTTATTAAAAGTGTTTCTGATTACACCTAGATTTTCAGTAGCAGTGAAGTTTGATTTTTAGATAAGGTGCCATTAATTTGGATACTATCCTTCTCCCCTGGCAGAAACCTGGGTATTGTATATTATGTATATCTGCAGCTAGCTATGTACCAGAACTACTGGTTGCATGGACACATACAGCTGCTCTCTGAAACTCCATGCCCCACTGCATATAAATGATTGCCCCTGTGACTTTATATATCCCAGTTACTATATATTGTTTTTAATGGCCTTCATTGTATGCCAGAATCGAATCCAGGCCCGGATTTGTGGAGAGGCCACCTAGGCCCGGGCCTAGGGCGTCAGGATTTTAGGGGGCAGCATGTAGGGTTGTCACCTGGCTGGTATTTTACCAGCCTGGCCAGTATTTATGATGGTTGATCCCAATGTTATTAATAGGTAAATCAGATAAATGTATAGGAAGGCCGGTATTTTTTTCAAGAAAGTGTGACAACCCTAGCAGCAGGCTGCCCAACCACACCCACATTGGTTCAGAAATTTTAATTTCCCATTTGCCAGTTGGCAGAGGCCAATTTCTTGCCGGATAATCTTGTACGGAGGGGGGCCTGGCTGCACGTCCCACACCAGTGCCCGCCCCCCGCCAGTTATGTTACTGCTACGTCCATGAGAATGAGGCCTGCTACTAATTCAAATAGAAGCGGCTTCACAACAAGGTCAAGTTGTTATTATGGGTGACTTCAATTATCCAGACTTGGCTGGGTAGGGGCAAGTCAGAAAGAGCTAGAAGGTTTATAAATATGCTGAATGAAAGTTTTTTATTGCAGATAGTTCAATAAGCAACTAGGAATGATCAGGGCTGGATTTACATAGAAGGAGCCCCTAGGCCCACTGCCGTTCGTCGCCCCCATACTCTGCCATTTATTAGCAAATTTTCATCATCAAGACCAGAGCAATGGTGATTGGTGCATGGGAAATGTAAAAAACTATCATATCTCCTGCATATCCCCAATGTTTCTGCACCAATGTGGGGAGGAGTAGGGGTGTCTATGTAGGAGTTTAATAAGGGTTAACGAAAATGCAAAGGCTGGCGATCATGTCACCCCTATGCTCCTCTGTACTGTTCTGCATGAGTGGGTCAGTGTTGCTAGAGGGGAGGTTTGTTCTGGTGTGGGGGGGGGAGGCGGGAGGGGGGCCAATGAGCACTTTTAGCTTACCCCTATAAGCAGGTATGGACACAATATTCACAATAAGCCCTGGTATTTCAGGTGTACAGAAGCATCAACACCCCCCACAGGCCCAATACATAGTGTAAGTCTACAGCATCTTACAGCAGCCCCTCTGGCACTAGCCTGAAACTACAGAATGCCAGTCTGCGCCTGCCTATAAGAGTGCCTAGAAGAGATAAGAATTGCAGGCCAGGCGCAACATTTTCCATTACAAAATCTTTATTCTAAGGGACCTTTCAGGAATACCCACTACGCCTATTATCAAACCAATACAGCATGAAACAACTAACTGGAATGTACAAATATAATCAGCTGATTTACCACATTCCTTAGTCAGATGGACAAAAGTCCCGTAATCATTAGAGAATAACCCAGGTACAATGTCCACCGTAATACTGTATATGCTCAAGAGTTCATGGTCCCCATATTAGTCTTTATTCAAGCTCTGAGGTTGCAAAGTATTCATTCTATTGATCCAATATACTTATATGTGCTTTAAAGGTGTTGTTTCTCCTTTGAGATAACTTTTAGTACAACGTAGAGAGTTATATTCTGAGATAATTTGCAATTGGTTTTCATGTTTGGTTTTTGAGTTATTTATCTTTTTTATTCATCAGCTTTTCAATTAGCATCTTAACTAGGGTTCAAATCACCCTAGCAAACATGCATTGATTTGAATAAGAGACTGTAATACAAATAGGAGAGGCCTGAATCGAAAACTGAGTAATAAAAAGTAACAATAACAATACATGTGTAACCTTCGGAGCATTTGTTTTTTTTTTTTAGAAGGGAGTCAGCGACGCCCATTTGAAAGTTGCAAACAGTTAGTAGAAAAAGGCAAATAACTGTAAAAAATAAACAATGAAAACCAATTGAAAAGTTGCTTAGAATTGACTGTTCTATACATAATAAAAGTTACCTTAAGCCACCCCTTAAAGGAATTGTTCAGTATAAAAATAAAAACTGGGTAAATAGATAGGCTGTGCAAAATAAAAAATGTTTCTAATATAGTTAGTTAGCCAAAAATGTAATGTATAAAGGCTGGAGTGACTGTAAGTCTAACATAACAGAACACTATATCTTGCTCTTCAGCTCTCTTTTGTTTACACTGACAGTGAATTGAGGGAGGGCAACATTGGTCAAAACTGTTGCTTTTGAATCTGAGCTGAATGCTGAGGATCAATTACAAACTCACAGTTATGTCCCATGTGGCCCCCCTTCAAGTCTCTGACGATTCAGCAGTAAACCTTGGCCGATGTTCGGGTGCCTTTGAAAAAGTCTTTTGCTGATATCGGTCAGCTTGTTACCACCATACATGCACCAAATATACTATGATAATATCTCTGCATCTATGGCCACCTTACTGTCATGGGAAAACACTTTTTTTACCAAACGCATCAGTTAATAGTGCTGCTCCAGCAGAATTCTGCACTGAAATCCAATTCTCAAAAGATCAAACAGATTTTTTTTTTTTGCAATCTGACATGGGGCTAGGCAAATTGTCAGTTTCCCAGCTGCCCCAGTCAGTGGCATGGCTGAGGAGGAGCGGTTGCTGAGGTTTATGAGCCTTGCGGCAGTGTTTATTATGGACTGGAAAGGTGACAAACCTCTTGAGGGGACGCCCAAATAAAAGAGAGTTACATTAGTCTAGATATGACGAGAGAGTGCATAAAAATTTTGACAGCATCTTGGGTGATAAATGATGGTATTTTGCATATGTTCCTTATGTAGAAGTGACATGATTTAATAAGTGACTGGATATGAGAAGTGAAGGACAGGGAAGAATCTAAGATAACCCCAAGGCACTGGGCCTGGGGAGATGGGGTGATAGTGGAATTGTTAGCTATGATGGATACTTCCTGGATGTTAATGATGTTAGTCTTCGGTGCCAGGGCCGCCATCAGAAATCATGGGGCCTCGTCAGGATTGCCGACTTTTATGGAAAAGAACACTGGTCTTCCTATATATTTATCTTTTTCCGTATTAATAACATTGGGATCAACCATTATTTTTACAGGCCAACTGTGCCCCCTTGATGGTGGCCCTGTTTGGTGCTTATATAGAAAATACTCTGTGATTACTATTGACCTTAATATATTGTAAAGCAAAAACAGTGCTGTTTGCTCCCCCTTATTTTTCCAAGAGTTACCGCTCTGTTCCTGGTCTCTCATCACTGCTACACATTCCACCTATTTCTAAAGATTTTCAATGATTTGCAGTCAAAAATCCACTGTGAAAGTTTCAGTGATGGCAGCAGAGCAAGTGAGAAGTTTCACTGGCTTCAGGAGCAGTTGTGAGCATGTCTGTGATGTCACGTCCGCTGATGGTACGTCCGCCAATGTCACAAACTCAGACAAAATTTCAGTGGTGTGTTGCCGTGTGCCACAGGCCCCCCAGCACCTGGTTTTTAAAACAGCTCTGCAAAAGGAAATGTTTTACTAACTAGGGAGTGTCCCACCTTATGGGTCACACCCTGTGTAATTATAATCTGTACCCTCCAGGTTTGCCAGGCTGGCGGTTTTTGAGCCAAATTGAGCTTCTAATTAAAATTTTGAAAGTACAACCTAGCGAAGATATGGATTTGGTATACTTTTTGGGCCTTTTTGTTGCCCTAATGTGCCACGCCTGCATCTCGCAGTCCATGTTGGGTAATGTAGTTTTCGCCAATTGCCAAGTTTAATGTAAGACTACATTACCCAGCATGCAATGGTACTGACTTTTAGAAGTCTATAGATTTTGGTCTCTGTACGCCAATCTCCTGTAGGGTTGCCACCTTTTACTTTAGGCCCTACTGGCCGGTGATGTAGAGGCAGGGTTGGACTGGGAAAAAAACAGGATAGTTACAGGATAGTGCTGAAAAAGGGGCAGGCCAGATCACCCGAAGTCGAAGGAAATGGTATTACAAATTACTGGCACCTATATTGCTGGTAAATTTGTAATACTGGCCCTGGCAGGTGTTTTACCGACTAGGCTGTTAAAATACTGGCCGGGTGGCAACCCTAGCTCTGACTAGGGTTGCCACCTTTTCGGGAAAAAAAATACTGGCCTTCCTATACAGGGCTGGATTTACATTGCGGGCGCCCCTAGGCCCACTGCTGTTCGTCGCCCCCATACTCTGTCCTTTATTCACAGATTTTCATTATCAAGACCAGAGCAATTGGGATTGGCGCATGGGAAATGTAAAAAAACTATCTTATTTCCTGGGTGTCCCCAGTATTTCTGGACCAATGTGGGTGTGGATGGTCAGCAATCCGACCCCTAAAATCCTGACACCCTAGGCCCAGGCCTAGGTGGCCTTTCCACAAATCCAGGCCTGTTCCTATATATTTATCCTTTTTCCCTATTAATACCATTGGGATCAGCCATCATTTTTACCGGCCAGGCCGGTAAAATACCGACCAGGTGGGAGTCAGGAAGGACGTGTGTCTTACTAACTTACTATGCTACTTTGTTATGGGGCCCCTATACCACCCGGGCCTTCCTCTGTAATTACACCCCTGGTTACAGGCAAATCTACCCTATTTTGCTTCATGGAAAAAGTTGCGAAACAGTGAAAATATTAAAAAGGTGTATTTTCACATATATACATATATTTCTTAGACTTTTCACTGCACATATTGTACTAGTTGTGTAGCTGAATTCAGCTGGTTTTGAAAATAAGACCTGACAACCCTGGTACCCTCAGACCTGGTTGCTTGCAGGAAGCCACCATTTTGATTCTGGTCTGTGTCTTTTGTTGCTTTTGCCATGGGCTTTGCGTATGCCCTAATAGAGCGTAATCAGACTTCTAGAAACTGAAAGTTTTTATTTTACAGGGTGAGCAGAAACAACGGGCGGGTGAAGTGACTTCCTAAAATAGAACTATGGTTTTCAGTTACTAAGAGGAACACTGGCTGGGGTATGTTATTCATTAAACACATTGAATTGTGCTTGACACTTCAGTGTATATTATGTGACAGGAATTTAAGAGTTATTTCTTGATTCTCACCAACCACATGATTTTCCAAATTCCCTTGCATAAGCCCATACATTTGCTTTGCCTCTTTTTTTCTCACTCCTCCCCTCCAAGCCCTACACGCACAACTGGATGTATGAGCCCTGACAAAAGTGTTTTCATAAGTGTCTTTATCCCTCGCGTGTGTTTACACCGTGCCTGCTGCTCCTCCCCCTCCTACAAATGAGCCCTCCTCCGGCTCCCCCTTGCAGTTATGAAACACAGCAGCCCGGCCAGTTTTCACAACGCGAATGGACCAATGGGAGTCCTCGCTGCCGGGTCACATGACTGAAATCTTTACGTAATGCTGCTGCTACACATGTAAGGTAAGGATTTTGTCTCTTTGTGATATTTTCTTTGCCAATGCAGTTTTGTATCAGGCAGAACCGATAGTGCTGTGACATAACTACAGCCCTGTGCCTTATATATGGCTGGAGCTGCACTGCTGGTTGTGGGTTGCTAATATGTTAGTGGGTACCATCAGCTGTTCTTTGTGTGGGATGCCAGGACTCCCTGTCAAACAACTGTTGGCACTGACAGTGCAGCATTTCACTAGGTGGAGCCTTATATATTTGTTGCCTTGACCTCCTATTGATTTCTTTTTTACAGACTTAATATTTAGCTGCCTATGGATCTCTTGTTGTGCCCAATCTGCCAGCAGATCCTGTGGGATCCAGTGACAGTCTGCTGTGGGCACAGTTTTTGCAGAAAATGCCTCCATGGACCCCCACCCAGCAGGTGCTTGGTTTGCAAACAGCGGCTTCACATCAGGGGTCCCCAGGATTTAAAGTGCAACACTCTTCTGTGCAATCTCCTAGACAAGTGCCTGGATCGAGAAACCAAACTGGTCAGGATCACGAGGGATCTGCAGGACTTGATATCCCAAAAGGAATACGAGGAGGCTGGGAAATTAGCCTCTAAAGGGATCGGGCTGGGTAAGAGAACTATCGAGGTGCTGCTGGGTGTTATTAAACTAGTCTGGGGGGTGGCTGCAGTATTATACCTCCCATATTTCAAACCCAAATCTTTTTGGAAAAAGATTCAGCTGTTGTTGGTTTTCTACAGTTTCCATTAAAGGGGGCGCTTCACCTTTAGGGCAGGGGCACACGGGCAGATTCGGGGAGATTTAGTCGCCTGGTGACTAATCGCCTCTTCTTCTGGGCGACAATCTCCCCGAACTGCCTTCCAGTGCCATAGAGCCGCTTGAAGGAAAAGTCACCGGCGGTATGGCAATCGCAGAGCTTAGTTTTCCGAAGTTGCCTCACAAGGACACTTCGGAAAAACGAAGCGCCGCGAGTGCCACTCTGCTAGCAATTTACATTCAAGTTGGCGGTATGGCATGGGAGGGCAGTTCGGGGAGATTGTTCGGAGGCGACTAAATCTCCCTAACAAGATTGAAGCCTTCTAAATCAGAAGGTATTTTATGTTACTATTCCTATAATGTTTGTGGCACACGGGCAGATTCGGGGAGATTTAGTCCCCTGGCGACTAATCGCCTCTCCTTTGGGGCGACAATCTCCCCAAACTGCCTTCTCCCTGCCTTCGGCCTGCTATAATGAGAAAACACCAGCGCAACAGCACTCGCGGCCCTTCGATTTCAGAAGTTGCCTCACAAGGAAACTCGGGCGACTTCTGAAATTGAAGTGCCGCGAGTGCATTTGCTCGGCAATTTTTCATTTTAGCAGGGGGGAGGCAGTTCTAAATCTCCCTGAATCTGCCTGTGTGCCCCTGCCCTTTTAGTATGTTATAGGACGGCCAATTCTAAGCAGCTATTCAATTGGTCTCCATTATGTATGTATAACTTTATTTGTAAAGAGCTGTTAAAGGAGAATTCAACCCATACTATGAAAAAACCCCTACCCCTCGTACGTAGACCCCCTCCCTCCTCCCCTCCAGCCTACCTGCCCCCCTGGGCAAATACCCCTAATTTTTTACTTACCTCTCCGTGCTGAGTCTGTCCTCGGGAGTTCACAGGCGCCATCTAATTTTGTTCGGTCTTCTTTGGAATCTGAGTGGAGTTTCGGAGCATGCGCAGTTGGAGTAATTTTCTGGTCCCGAACAACTGGGCATGCACCAAAAGTTACGCAAATTTCCGAAAGCTCGGCTGGTGGGGAGGAGGGAGTTTGGTCTACGTAGGGTAGGGTTATTTTATTGTACGGGTTGAATTCTCCTTTAAGGAGCCGCAGTACTGTACAGTGCATAAAAGTACAGGTATGAGATCTGTTATCCCATTGACTCTATTTTATCCAAATAATCCACATTTTAAAAAATGATTTGCTTTTTCTCTGTAATAATAAAACAGTAGCTTGTACTTGATCCCAACTAAGATATAATTAATCCTTACTGGAAGCAAAACCAGCCTATTGGATTTATTTAATGCTTTACATGATTTTCTAGTAGACTTAAAGTATGAAGATCCAAATGATGGAAAGATCCGTTATCTGGAGAACCTATATATATATATATATATATATATATATATATATATATATACAGAATCATAGCACAAAGAGCTGAAGTGTTATGTGGTAAGAGACATAGTGGGAAGGAGGTCCCTGACCCATAGAGCTTACAGTCTAAGTGGATGGGAGGCCAACATACAGGCACAAATTGAAGATGGAAAAAGTTCACATGTTAAGGCATAATCAGTAGACACAGGACTAGGCTAATGTTCTAGTGCTCCAAAAGGTAGGCTCTTGGTTTATTCTTGAAGAGATTGAGAGAGAATTCCTTACAGAGGAATTCAGGGATGGAATTATTTATGTCGTTTTTTTTAGTTGCAAACTATCTGAGAATATCATTATCTACATCATAGTAAAAGTTAACTCAAAGGCGAACAATCTCTTTAATAGGGGTTTGATGGGAGTTGTAGTGTAGCAGGATCTTAAAGGGGAATTCAATCCCTCGGGCGCTAACTTCCCAATGAGAAAAGGCTCAAGTTACACAACAGATAATCTCTGTAGAACATAATGATCTTATCGGTTATCCATTATTTGTCCTGTACCATATCGTTTTTTTTTCAATTTCCTCCATTGCTACACATATAGTTATATAAACTATAGTAGTGTTTCTGAAGCATACAGATCAGTTTTACAAGTGCAGGGCAACACTACATGATATTTTCATTCCTTTGAAAAACACTTTCATTTTTTGGTGTTACTGTTCCTTTATGTGTTTTCTAATGCCTTATGAAACGCCTTGTATAATCAACGTGATCTTTCACCTGCTTGTCGTGAAGGTGCTGTGTTATGAAACCTCCTGGGAGGAAATCTTAAACAAAACACTTGTGCTGTGTGCAAAAAATAAACAGGTGTTCTGCCAAAAGTTATGTAATGACTTATTATCCTCCTAGTGCAATTGTCTAACCGAGGAACGAGAAAAAGAAAGGAAATTAGGTTCTTATGAAATAATGGACAGTAAGGTACTTTCACTATGAAATAGAATTTTTTTAGGGCTCATACTGACGAGTGCTCAAACCTTGCGTTCCCCTGTCTTCCGTTTTAAAGGCTCAGCTGCAGGGGAGCGCAGGAAGGAAGCATCTAATTCATTTGCAGGGGCTGTATTGACACAGACGCGTGTAAGCACTGAACAATGGCGGACAGCAGCCTGTTGCGTTCCGCCTGCGTTCGGCTCTTACATGGGCCTGTGTCCGTACAGGGCCATTCGAGAGAATTTGACATCTTCACAGCACTCACTGTAACAAACCCCTTCCGAATATTCTTTTCTTCTACACAGGGAAGCGCAGGTCTAATCCCTCATCAACACAAGCCTTTAAGGTTATGCAGGCATAGTAGTTAAAGGGATACTGTCATTGGAAAACATGTTTTTTTTTCAAAACGCATCAGTTAATAGTGCTGCTCCAGTAGACTTCTGCACTGAAATCCATTTCTCAAAAGAGCAAACAGATTATTTAATATTCAATTTTGAAATCTGACATGGGGCTAGACATTTTGCCCCTGGTCATGTGACTTGTGCCGGCACTTTAGGAGGGAACTGCTTTCTGGCAGGCTGTTGTTTTTCATTCTCAATGTAACTGAATAGTACGCAGTGGGACATGGGTTTTACTATTGAGTGTTGTTCTTAGATCTACCAGGCAGCTGTTATCTTGTGTCAGGGAGCTGTTATCTGGTTACCTTCCCATTGTTCTGTTGTTCGGCTGCTGGGGGGGGGGAAAGGGGAGGAGGGGATATCACTCCAACTTGCAGTACAGCAGTAAAGAGTGATTGAAGTTTATCAGAGCACAAGTCACATGACATCGCCAATATGTCTAGCCCCATGTCAGATTTCAAAATGAAATATAAAAAAAATGTGTTTGTTCTTTTGAGAAATGGATTTCAATGCAGAATTCTTCTGGAGCAGCACTATTTTAGTTGCTGAGCAAAGGTTGAACTTTCCAGTCATTTTTCAGTCTTAAAGGGATACTGTAATGGGAAAAAAAAATTTATTTTCAAAATGCATCAGTTGATGCATTTTGAAAAGAATTTTTTTTTTCCCATTACAGTATCCCTTTAAGACTGAAAAATGATTGGAAAGTTCAACCTTTGCTCAGTTTGTTCCAGTGAGTCCACAGAATGTCCAACGACATATAAAAGCATAAATTATACTGCACATTGCTTGAATTGTTGACATGTTTTGCTACTGCTGTACTGGATTTTGCAGGAAGTATATGTTATCAGACAGCACCCTCCTCTGGCCAGATTGTTGCAATCATTTCATTATTTTATAAAAAAGGAGCAAGACATAATTTCAGTTAGGCCACCTGCAGCTCTCTACTTGCAGCATGTAGTATTATTAGGTTCATCTTGCTTTACACACTATTCCACAGTTATAGTCCCTTTCCTTAACACAATCCCAGAATTCCAGTCCTGACCAGAAAAGAGACAACATCTGTGGCATTTGTGGGGTTCCACGGAGAGGCTATAAAGACGCATCTTAATTGAAATGAATTTCTATGGTGCCAGGGGCATTCAGGAAGAGGACCTGGTTTGCAACTAGACAGCAGTCCCAGAGCTCTGGAAAGTAATCCTATGTGTGTACAGGGTTGATCTGTTTCTATACTCAGACATATTTACATGTTTTTTTTTTGTTTCCGCAGCTCCTGAGGACATTATCCTGAGATCACTGCGCTCACAGGTGTATGTGGCTTTAAAGCAGTACCATGAAGCTCTCCGAGATGCAGAGTTGATATGTGTCTTACAGCCTCAAAATCCAGAGGTGAGTGTGATACCTGCAGAAACCTACTGACCCACCATCAGAAAGTTTGGGGAACAAGTTATATATTGGGCTCCCCCATGAACACAAGCACACAGTAGCAACATTTTTTGGCAACGCCTCCCAGTCCCAGCTACTATGACACTAACCAACCAATCATTGCACTGAAAAGCAGCGGTGTAAATATAGAGGAAATATAGAGGAAATAGACGCTGCAATTTCTGGGGTCCCAGTGCAGGGCTGCCATTAAAAATCAGTGGTCCCAGTACAACAAAACTAGCCCCCAAGCACCACCCCAGATACCATTGGTGGTCAGGGCCTCTCATAAGAAAAAAAACAAAAAAAAAAAACGTTTGCACCAGGATCCCCCCATAAAAAAAAGAAAACATTGGCGTAAGGCCACCCCCATACAAGTTAAAAAGAAACATTTGGGCCACAGAGAATATAAAAAAAAAAACACATTGGTGACAATGGTCTTAAGTATTAAAATAATACATTGGTGGCCAGGGGTTCAATAAAATTTAAAAAGAAAAACACATCGGTGTTCAATAGAACTGAACTTGTGGCTTCAGGGCTTCAACTTCGGCTCCTTTTGTGGCTTCACGTGTTTTCGCGGATTCGGGATGTCAATCAAATATTATTTGCCCCACCTCAATGCCTATTGCATAGAGGTGTGGCAGACTATTACTTTCACTATGTGTCATTTCCTATGTGTCCCTGCACTTCTCACATCCCCCTTTCCATCCTCACACTCAATAATTTTGTAGGGCACTGTGCATGGGCATTAGGTCTCCCATTCTGATACACAAACAAGATTTTGGAGTTATACACAATTTGTCTTAAAGGGATACTGTCAAAATGCATCAGTTAATAGTGCAACTACAGCATACTTCTGCATTTTTTTTATATTCAGTTTTGAAATCTGGAGGCTAGACATTTTGTCAATTTCCCAGCTGCCCCTGGTCATGTGACTTGTGCCAGCACTTTAGGAGAGAACTGCTTTTTTTTCTTCTCAATGTAACTGAAGGAGTAATAGTGGGACATAGGTTTTTACTATTGAGTGTTGTTCTTACATCTGCCAGACAGCTCTAGTTAAGGTGACCATACATGGTGAACGAGCGGCTCTATCCCCGATATGCCCACCTTGAGGTGGGTGATATGGGGCTGATCCGATCATGGGCCTTAGGGCCCAAAGATTGGATCATAACAAAATGGAATGGATGGTCTGATCGCGGGACTGCGTCAATGAACAGATGCGGCCGCAAATCCGACTGGCTTATTAGTCCCATCCGATCAACATCTGGCAGACTTTCGGCCAGATATCGATCGGGGAAGCCTGTCGGAGGGCTCCATAAACGGGCCAATAAGCTGCCGACTCTATCTGTCGGCAGCTTTTATCGGCCCGTGTATGGCCACCTTTAGGGAGCTGCCATCTGGTTACCTTCCCATTGTTCTGTTGTTAGGCTGGAAGGAAGGGAGCAATGTCACTCCAACTTGCAGTTCTTGCAGTACAGAGGGACTGCAGTTTATCAGAGCACAAGTCACATGTCTTGGGGCAGCTGGAAAACTCACGATATGTTCAGCCCGATGTAAGATTTCAAAATGAAATATAAAAAACTCTGTTTGCTCTTTTGAGAAATGTATTTCAGTGCAGAAGTCTGCTGGAGTAGCACTATTAACTGATGCATTTTGAAGGAAAAAATTCCCATGACAATATCCATTTAACAACAAATTGCCACAAAAAGGCTCCTGCCTGCATGCTGTGATTGTATAATTCCAAGACAAGAGGAAACAAAATTTAAATAATAAACATAGTGTAAGTAAAGTTTATTTTTCTCAACTAACATGATAGATAATAATATGGAATTGATTCTTAAAGTGACAGGTCCCCTTTAATGACACTCAGTTTCTACTAGACCTCCTTAGACCTTTGAGTATGACATTATAATGCTGCATACATTATATTTTGCCTCTTGTTGCCAAGCAGGTTATGTGATCCAAGCTTTGTTTATGCATTTTCCTGAGTAGAACCAAGATATTCTGAAATACATTTTTTTGTTTTTCTTTGCAGGGACATTATAGAAAGGGAATAGTGCTGAAGCACATGAAGGAACAGAAAGAGGCTCTATTCCATTTACATCGATGTTTGCTGCTTGACTCAGAATTCTTTGCAGCCCGGAGGGAAATGGGACAGGTGACTGGTTCCATCTTGTGACTTTTGACTGCTTAAAAGAGGTTGCACTTTATTTAAATGCAGGTTCTTCAAAATACATAAAAATGAGTGTAATCCTTCCATAACAAACCTATTATAACCCATTACATCTTATTCTGTTACAAGATAAAACGTGTTGGGGTTTTTAGTGTAGCACATTGGCTGGTCCTTCTGAAATTCTGGCAGGAGGTGCTCAGCCTGAAAGCCAATGAGAATTGCCTTTTACTGTCCTAGATAAACCTGAAAGTCCAACTTGAAAGTCAGTTAGGTTGAGAACTGGGATGAGATTAATGTTGGTTAATTTTTCAAGATTCACTGACATTTTACACAATGCCAAGAGACTGACAAATTGCCAATGGGCTGTTGTTATTCAAAAAGGGATCCAATTTTCAGCCTGGAAACTGTAGGCCTGTTAGTCTGACATCAGTGGTAGGCAAACTTTTTGGAAGAGATAAGGTATTTGTATACATTAAAAATCACAATACTATGAGTTTTGCCAGCATGGTTTCTATGTGAAGCAGATTCCAAACTAATCTAATTGGCTTTTATGAGGAACCACAACTTTGGGATGGAAGTGGATGTGATCTACTCAGACTTAAACTTAAAGCATTTTATACTGTAACACACAAAAAGTTATGTATAATTCTTTCAACGGAATATAGTCTTTATTCATACTTGTGCATAAAATGTTTCGGCCCTTTATCAGTGGATAACATTGGATGCACAAGTATGAAAGACCAATATTTCACTGATCTTGGAGTGCGGGTCCTTTGAAAGAATTATAGAGTTTGAACGCTTTTATGCACACACATATAAATGTGTGTGTATATATATATATATATATATATATATATATATATATATATATATACAATACCAAAACAGGGGGGTTATGGGAGCACTCTAAAGGCTTTAAAGTATATATAAGTATTATAAATGCTAATGCATATACACCCAAAACAGGGGTTATTTTGTTACAAAGTTATGATCATAAAATTGATAAGCCACCATACCACGTCAAGGTAAACCCCGAATGGCGGTCCCTAACTTGTTTTATTTATTATGTGCATTCTAGCATTACCTGTAATCAGTGTCCGTTGAACGCTGAAGGGCTAAATCCTCCACAGCCAGCAATCAGGCTTTTAAAGGAGAGATATTCCCAAAACAAACGCCCAATTTTAAAAGCATAGGATCACCACTAGTTTAAAGGGGGGTATGGGGTGCTACTACCACTGAAGCTACGCCACAGCTTCCAACTATACATAAAATATCAAAACAGGGGGGTTGTGGGAGCACTCTAAAGGCTTTAAAGTATACGGTAACTTGTTTTATTTATTACGTGCATTCTAGCATTACCTGTGATCAATGTCTGTTGAACGCTGTTTTTTCACTGAGGGCTAAATCCTCCCCAGCCAGCAATCAGGTAATGCTAGAATGCACGTAATAAATAAAACAAGTTAGGGACCGACATTCGGGGTTTACCTTGACGTGGTATGGTGGCTGAAAGGAACAGGAGAAATTCCGGACTTTCACTGAGCTATCTTGCTAACATTTGCGAACCGGTTCGACTTGGCACGGCAGAACCATCTGATTACACCATCCAATACACTGTACAGGGGTCTTGCAAAG
>CM044436.1:9169275-9193549 GCA_024363595.1 Xenopus borealis | reverse complement strand
AAACGCCAGGCGACAGAATCTCCCCGAATCTCCCTGTCTGTCCCTACCCTTAGAAGGGCTCAGTGACCTCCACCCATTTGAGAGCTGGACAGAGTCAGAAGAAAAAGGCAATTTAATTAAAAAGTAAACAAAATAAAAAATGAAGACTGATTGAAAAGAAGCTTCGAATTAGCCATTCTATAACATACTAAAATTTCAGTTAAAGGGCACCTATGGGCCAAAAAAATTCCCCAAACCGAAGGTCCGGGCTGATAGAGCCCACATTATGGTTTGGGGTTGTAGTAGTTAAAAAAAAAAATTCCCCCTGCCTGCGTTGGCTTGCTTGTGCTGGGAGGGATCTCCCGGTGCGAGCCGCCATGACACCCCATGCGCAGTATGCGCATGTGACGTCATGCGCATAAGCTGAATGAAAAGCTGCCGCAAGTTCAGGCAGCTTTTCATTATGCGCATGTGGTGTCATGGCGGCTCGCACCGGGAGCACAGGCAGGGGGAATTTTTTCTTTTTAACTACTAGAACCCAAAACCAGAATGCACGCTCTATCAGCCCGCTCCTTCGGTTTGGGGAATTTTTTTTAGCCCCATTAAAGCTGAACCACCCCTTCAACATAACCTGCAGGGCTGTAAAATAGAATGGTATATAAGTGGCACTTCTCAGAAGAACTTACAGTCTTAAAGGATATCTGTTCCATGAAACGGATGAGGAATAAACATAAACTACCTAGCTTGCCTTGCTTTATTAGTTGTTAAACTGCAATTCCCAGCAGCCCTCAATGGCCTTGATTTTCAAGTAAATTAACTAATGATGTATATAGTAGAAGTAGATCTAGATCACCTGGACATGTTGAGTTATCATTTAAGACGTTTCCCTTAATATCTTGGAATAAAAACAAAGAAAAATTAATGAATGTAAATTACATGTAAAAACACTCTCATCAATTTTACATTCACGTCTTTTAAATGTTTATTTATCCTTTAAGGATTTTATTACATGTGAGACGAAAGATATAATTTATCCTTTGGACTGCTTCTAATATAGTTAGTTAGCCAAAAATGTAACGTATAAAGGCTGGAGTGATTGGATGTCGAACAGAACAGAACACTACCTCCTGCTTTGCAGCTCTCAAACTCTGAGTTAGTCAGCGGAGCTAATTTATTTACACTGGGCAAATTTGCACGTGGGCCGTATCCCATGGCAACCAATCAAATTGTTACATCAATTGTTCTACTTGTAACTGGCTTTAAAAAGCTCATCACTGATTGGTTGCTATGGGTAACTGCCCATGGGCAAATTTTCCCAGTGCTAATAAATGAGCCCGACTTGAAGGGGGGGCCACATGGGACATAACTGTTCAGTGAGTTTGCAATTGATCCTCGGCATTCAGCTCAGATTCAAAAGCAACAGTTATGTCCCACATGCCCCCCCCCCTCGAGGTTCTGATTGGTTACTGCCTGGTCACCAATCAGTGGAAACCAATTTAGCTGCAAAGCAGGAAGTAGTGTTCTGGCTATTATGTTAGACATCCAGTCACTCCAGGTTTTATACATTACAGTTTTGGCTAACTAACTATATTAGAAACATTTTTTATTTTGCATAGCCTATCTATTTACCCAGTTTTTATTTTTACACTGAACTGTTCCTTTAAAAGCAAAGACTGCTGTTCATGTTTCATATTTTCTGGTGAAAGGATCTCTCCTTCTTAAAGCACAAGGAAAATTAAACTAAAAACGTAAGCTAGAAAAGTTGTACATTATGTTCTGTACCAACTCCAGGTAACCACAGCCCTTTTAATGATCTGTGTCTCCCCAGTAGATGCCCCAGTAGCTCCCCATCCTTTTTTCTACTGATTCACATGCTCTGTGCTGCTGTCACTTACTGAGCTTAGGGACCCACTCACAATATACAGTACACATAGAATAGAAATGTCACAATATAAGGCTTATTAGTCATTAATACAGAAAACGACTACATGGCAGCACATAAACCAGTGCAACTAACATCAGAATTTAATAATCGGCCTTGTAGCATCAGCTTATGTTACAGACCAACCTAATTTTCTGCTTGATCATTTGTGATGACCCCTAAACTTAGCTTCTCAACAGCTGCTCAGAGCCCACACTTGCCAAGATGGTGACCCCCTGTGACAAGTTTGAAGTCCTGGATCATTGCTGCTATTGAGAAGCTGACAATTTAGGCTGGTTCACTTTATAAAATATGGGATTTTAGCCCTATATATTTTTAGGGTTTCCTTCTCCTTTAAAGGAGACAAATAGGATAAATGAAAAAGTTCTAATTTTGTAGGCAATAATGAATACTATGTACTATTTGATTGATGATCAAAATTTTTTGCCAGGTCCTGCCACGAAAATTCCGTGTTCCGCAAATGTTGCGTGTTTCGCTAATTTTTGGTGAAGTTAAACGGGTCAAATTCGACCATCACTATTGTTTTATTTTGGGATAAAAAAATTATCTTTTCTTCAAAAATGTCCAATTCATTGGAGCTCCCTATAGATCTGCTACAGCCCCTTCAAAGGCCAGAAGCAAAGTAGAAGTAGCCAATCACAGCCCTGCAGCCACACAAGTAAAGACAGACTTCAGTTCACAGGTCAGCCTAGCTGCTGATTGGTGCCTGTCCTAGAGTGCAGTGTGCTGAGTGCAGCCAGCTCCCCTGCACAGCCTGGGAAAGGAGGCAGCAGATCAGATCAGAGCGACTAGTAGGGTATTTGCCAAGGTTTTCAATAATTCAGCCTGAAATACTACATTTCTGGGCACATTCCTTCTATATTTTGAAGGGTATAATACACTGGCACATCTTGTTTTTTAACACAATATATCTCCTTTTATAATGAAACTGGACTTTTTGTCAGAATATAAACAAAATCGGCCGAAAATATACAAATGGCACCAATTATTATAAAAAAAAGCCTTGTTTTTTTTTTTTCTTTAGATAGTTGCAGTTACGCTAAAAGTATGTCAGAAGAGAGTGTGACAAATTGATCTTCCCATGTTACCTGCTCTTGGCAGCATCTCTCTTGCTTTTGGCTCAAAGGTCTTTTTTGCTGATTTCCCCAAGTCCCCGAGGCAAGTTCATGTGCTATTTATTTTATAAATGCAGAGGGAATGGCATCCAGTCACCTGAACAAATGGCAGATGATAAACTACTTTTTTCTCTCACTCTCTCTCTCTCTCTCTGACAGCTTCTCAAACATATCTTTAAAGGGCATACGTTAACATAGTACTGCCCTTTTACTTATATAATTGGGACAAAAACAAAATATAGATAGGATTTGCAAACGATTTAAACTCTTTTTTTCAATAACATTTTTCTTTATTTTTATAATGATAATACAAAGTAACATAGTAAGTTAGGCTGAAAAAAGACTCGCGTCCATCAAGTTCAACCTTTTTTTTTTAATTTAGTAAGGGGTAATTAATGTAGTATAAAAAGATATCAATGGGGATTATTTATTAAAGGGGTTGTTCACCTTTGAATGAACTTTTAGTATGATGCAGAGAGTGATATTTTTCAGTTGGTTTAAATTTTTTAAGATTTTTGAGTTATTTATCCAGCAGCTCTTCAATTTGCATTTTAAGCATCAAGGATCAAGTTATCCTAGCAACCATGCACTGATATGAATAAGAGACTAGAATATAAATAGGAGAGACCTGAATAGAAAGATGAGGAATAAAAAAAAAGAGCATTTGCTTTTTAGAAGGTGTCAGCAACGCCCGTTAGAAAGATGCAAAGAGTCAGAAGAAAAACTCCAATAACTATAATACTATAAAAATAGATAATGAAGACCAAGTGAAAAGTTGCTTAGAATTAGCCATTCCAGAACATACTTAAATTTACCTTAAAGATGAACCACCAGTTAGGCCGAACAAAAAAAAACTTGAAAAATTTGAGTTTTACCAACTACAAAATCCAATTTTTTAATGGAAATTTTTTTTAAATTTTTTTTTTTAATTTTTTTTTAATTTTTCAAGATTTATCATTTCGTTATGAAAATCTGCCATCCAGACCTGCCGAGGTTGTATATAAGCCAGTGGGAGAGGTCCCTATCCTATTTGAAAGTGTCTGTGGTCTTTGCTGGAAAATCAGACTATTTCAGGCTTTTCGCGAATAAATCCAATAAATGTGGACATTTCGGGAAAAAGCCTGAAAAAAAAATTTGGGGGGGAAAATTGTACGATTCAGGTTTATAGTTTTTCTCCGATCTGATTAAACCATGCTTTTTTTAAATAACAAATAAGGTCAAATAGTGGATTCTAGTTTGCTTGGACTTTTTTTTTAAATAAAATTATCAGAAAAAAATTAGATTTTGATAAATAAACCCCTAAATATTTTAACTGACGCTTTAAGAAAGTTGGCAGGGGGTGTGTTTACAGCTGTTTTACATCACCTCTTCGTTTATCAACATTTTGTTAATGTCTGTGAATTCTTTCAGGTGTAAAAATTGCTCCTCTTCCCTAATGTAATTATTGCTAAAAATTAATATAAAAATGATTAATATTTCATGAATGGAGGAAGGATTCAAGGGACTGTGGGCTGTCACTCCATGAAGTTACAGTCATCAATATATCTCTTCCAACATAGTGAATCAGATTTTTTTTTTTTTTTGGTCTTTTCCTAGCACCCCCTAAAGAGATTTGCATAACTTGGAGCGAATCCAGTTCCCTTTGCTGCCTCTTTGACCCTTAGGTAAAAGTCATTCTGAAACCAGGATCAGTTATTATCAGTGAGTGTATATCACACTGCTAATAAGTAGCATGGTTCCCACTGGATATGTTGTAAAAATTATAATGCAGCTATGGAGTCTTTTAAATGGATTGAAGTTGGTGTAAAAAAGTTTGGCGTTTTAGGCTGATATACTATGACAAATTAGAGGTTCATGCATTCACAGCAGATGTTATACAGATGCAGTCACTTGGATTTGTAAGTTAAATGCGTCATGACTCAGGGCTAATTGAAGAAACTGTGTTATCTAAAGTTATCTTAACTAATTTAATGCATTTAACCTTTTCATTAGCATACCAAAGCACCATTGTTTTCAATGGTGAACTCTTTAATTGGATGGGATGCTGTGACACAATATTCTGTGATAAGTGGGATAAATGAGATAAATGAGTTAAGTCGCGACGCATTTAGCACACAATCCAAGTGACTGCATCTGTAGGTTGCTCTGGATATTTTGAATGAATTTTGGGTATATATTAAATTACTGGAATTGCAGTTCTTAACTGCTCTCTATACTTTGCAAGGATTGGAGACTTCAGCCTCAGCTGCTGTTATTGCTTTTAAACTACTACTCTCATAAGACATTTTGTTATAACAAGGGTATTTCACAACTTGCATGCTTTTCTTTATTCCATTAATTAACGTGGAATCTTAAAAAAAAAAAAAAAAAAAAAAAAAAAAAAAAAAAAAAAAAAAAAAAAAAGCAAAAGTTTCGAAACACAAGCGCCACAACCTACTATTCCGGTATCTGCTTAGTGGGGGGTTCTTTTTTATATTGTGGCTGAATTCCAAGTAAAGAATGATATTACCTACACTGGGAAAGACACTGTATGTAATAAAACTGTGCTATGACTAAACTGGAAAACTGGTCAGAAAACTGGAAAATTAGGTTCATTGTTGATAAATGCAAGGTTATGCACTCTGGCAAAAATAACATACAGTAAAGACAAGTTATACACTAAATGGCAGTGTGTTGGGAGTTTCCTGAACTGAGAAGGATTTAGGGGCTTTCGTAGATAACAAATTGTCTTATTAACCAAGACGTCTGTGGCTACTAGAGCAGATACAGTTCTGTCTTGCAGAAAAAGGGCATAAACTCAAGGGATGAAAATATAATTTTGCTTCTTTTTTTGTCCTTAGTAAGGTCACACCTGGAGTGTGCAGTGCAGTTTTGGGCTTTGGGAGAATTAAACCCTAAATTAAAAAAAAAAAACTCTACCCTCCATCCATACCAAGACCCCTCTTCCCCCCAGCCTAAGTGTTACCCCAGGCAAATGCAACTAAAGTTTTACTTACCCCTCAATGCAGATTCAAGCATCGGAGTTCATGGGCGCCATCTTCAGTCGCTTCAGAAATCTTCCGAATGAGACCAGTGCTTCGGGAATTTCGTGAGTTTCTGTGCATGTGCAGTTGTCGCAAAACAGAAAATTGCTCCAACTGCGCATGCGCTAATAAGCCTGTCTCATTCCGAAGATTACCAAAATGACTGAAAACGGCACACATGAACTCCGATGGCTGAATCTACAACGAGGGGTAAGTAAAATGGTAGGGGCATTTTCCCGGGGTAACACATTGGTCGAGGAGAGGAGGGAGGCGGGTCTTGGTGGGGATGGAGTTTTTTAAATTTAGGATTGAATTTAAACTACATGCGATGGAGAGAGTGCAGAGACTAAGTGCAACTAAACTGGTTAAGGGGATGGAAGACTTAAATTATGAGACTGGGAGACTGTCCAGGTTGTGGTTGTTTTCTCTGGGAAAAAAGGCGCTTGCGAGGGAACATGATTACAATTTACAAATATATTAGAGGACATTATAGACAAATATCAGGGGAGCTTTTTACCCATAAAGAGGATCACCAGAGGCCACCCCTTCAGACTAGAAGAAAAGGACTTTCATTTAAAGGAACAGAGTAGGTGGTTCTTCACAGTGAGGACAGTGAGGTTGTGGAATGCACTGCCGGGTGATGTTATGATGCTGATACTTTCAAGAGGGGCTTGGATTATTTCTTGGACAAGCATAATATCCAAGGCTATTGTGAAACTAAAATCTATAGTTCATGTATAATTATATATCTTTTATTTGAGTGTATGGAGGTTGAATGTGTGTATGGATGCTGGGTTTCATTTGTAGGGGTTGAACCCAGTTTAACTATGTAACTATCCACTTATGTAAAAAACAAGCAAACATTTTTTCTTATTCTTTCTGAATTAAGCAAGGTCTTCCCTGAAAACTATATTGTCTGGATGGCAGCATATGTTGCTCCAAAACATACATGTATCTTTCAGCATTAATGGTGCCTTCCCAGATGTGCAAGCTCCCCGTTTCATGTGCAGTAATGCACCCCCGTACGATCACCTATGTTTACTTTAGAACTGTGCACGATATCAAGCTGAATGGTCGTTTTTTTAACTCTTGATTCATCAGACCATTTCCCATCTCCTTAGTCCATCTTAATTGAGCTTGAGGCTAGAGAAGGCTGCAATGTTTCTGAATCATGTTTGTGTGCATTCTTCTTTGCATGGTAGATGAATTGGATGCAAACTGTGTACATAGTGGAGTTATGAAGCTTTCCTTAGCCATACAGCAATTTCCAGTACAGTGTAGCCACAGGATCTTGGCTTTTGTTGTCCCTGTCCCAATTTATTTGAAACATTTTGCTAGCATCACTTAAAATAAGCACGTTGTTTGCTGAAAACAACATTTCTCAGGTCCAGCCTATGATATGTTGTCTTTGTGCTATTTTTAATTAAAATACCGGCTTTAAATGATTTGCACATCATCAAAGTGCCCATATTATAAAATTTTATAATTGTGGAGTAACTGTAGAGCAGTGATCTCCAACCAGGCGCTTATTTTTAAATTCCAGGCATGGAGGCTAGTTTCAGTTGTATAATAACCAGCTGTACCGCTAAACCGAGTCTCCTGTAGGCTCCTCATAGGGGCTACCAGAAAGCCAATAACTTCCCTTATATGATACCAATAGGAACATTTTGGAACTTTATGTTCTTTGTTCCTGCGTTTGGAGTTGGAAGCATTAACAGCAGTTTCCTAGCACTCAACAAGTCTGCCCCCCCCCCCCATGTTTGATTCTAATGTCATAAAGTGACGCCAAAATTGCACAGTAATCCCTGTATTTAAGATAAAAGCAAGATGGCTGACGTAGTGATAGGGTACAGTTAATAGTGAGGCTTCAGCAGAATTCTGCACTCAACTCCATTTTTTAAAAGCGCAAACAGATTTTTTTTATACTCAAATTTGAAATCTGACACTGAGCTAGACATATTGTCAGTTTCCCAGGTAGGGTTGCCACCTGGCCGGTGTTTTACCGACCTGGTCGGTAAAAATGATGGTTGATCCCAATGTTATTAATGGAAAACTATACCCCCAAAATGAATACTTCATTACTATTACTATGCTTGTTTACCCAGCTCCACCCCACAAAAGAGGAGGAAAGGACATCATTTATGAGTCAACCATCTAGTTCAAGCCAAGTGTCCCCACCAGACAAGAAAGAACATGCAGTTGGAAATGGAGGTAAAAATTGAAACAAAGCATAAGTGGGGCAAAGCCCAACAATGTTAAAAGAAGAGTAACACCAAAAAATGTATGTTTTTTAAAGTAATGAAAATATAATGTACTTTTACCCTGTACTTGTACAATTGGTGTGTTTGCTCCAAAAACACAACTATAGTTTATATGTACAAGCTGCTGTGTAGCCATGGGGTCAACCATTCAAGCACCGGATACACTGTATATAACAGATAAGTACTACTATATTTTATATATACAAGTTACTGTGTAGCCTTGGGGGCAACCATTCAAGCACAGGCTACACAGTAAATAACAGATAAGTACTTTAACAAGTTAAAAAGTCAATGCTTTATAACAGGACGCATGTATTTGGAACCGGAGATAAAAACAGCAGACTGCTTGCGTTGTTAGCACGAGAAATCTCCCCATTAACAAATATACCGTCTGTAAGGGACAGCAGTGGCGCCAGTCTCACCAACCCAAGTGAAATCAATCAAGCCTTTAAGCAATATTATACGCAACTTTACTCCTCACGTATGACTCTCTCCAGGGAACAAATAATGAGGTACCTGGAAAATATTCCCCTTCCTAAACTTGAACACAATGATACCTCCCTATTCGATAAAACTATCACTGAAACAGGGGTACAAGAAGCCCTCGCCAATTTAACGTCTGGTAAAACTCCCCGGTTAGACGGACTCCCAATCAATTTTTACTTCAAACATGGTAAAAACTTAACTCCACCCCTAACCTCAATATTTAATAAAGTACTAGAAAGGGATCCCTTACCCCCTACTATGAGTGAAACACTCAAACTTAAACCAGGGAAGGACCCGGTTAACTGTGCCTCATATAGGCCAATTTCATTAATCAACACGGATTGCCAAAATACTATCTCGACGGCTAAATCATGTCAAAACTAAGCTAGGTTCCCAAGACCAAACAGGTTTCATCCCGGGCCAGGCTACAGACATAAATATCCACAGACTCTTTATCAATATGTCACTCCAGCATGACAATTCTGGGTCATGAGTCATTGCCACATTAGATAATGAAAAGGCATTTGATTCTGTGGAGTGGACATTCCTTTGGTCCACCATGGAAGCCTTGGGAATTGGCCCTAATTTTAGAAGTTGGACATCAGCACTATACCACAACCCAATAGCACGTATAAGAACTAACCAATGTCTCTCAACCCCCTTCAAGATATGCAGAGGGAGTAGGCATGGGTGCCCCCCCTCTCCCCAACTCTTTGCTCTAGCAATGGAATCCCTTGCCTTACTACTAAAAAACAAACCGGAGATTAAAGGTCTCAAACTTGGAGCAGTTACAGAAACTGTAGCAATGTATGCTGACGACACTCTCCTATTCTTAGAAAACCCATATGGGGCATTGGATATCGCACTAGAAACAATAAATCATCACACAATGTATTCAGGGCTTTTTATTAACTGGGGAAAATCCCAGATATTCTCAATTGACTCTTTTACACTGAATAAACAAGCCTATCAAGCCCTGTTACAATGGACAGATACCTTCAAATACCTGGGAGTACATGTCCACAGGGAGATTTCTTGAATTAACTCTACACCCATTACTCTCCCTGTTAGTCATTAAAGCTATGACTTGGAGTCATTAAAGCTATGACTTGGAACACACTCTCATTAATACTAATGGGTAGGATAAATCTATTTAAAATGATACTACTGCCCCTATTTACCTACCTGTTTCGACAAGCCCCTATCCTTAAACCCTGCAAATATTTTGGCAAACTCAAATCTATGCTGACCACATTATACTGGGCCTTGTCCAGTATAAGTCCAGTCCAATACTCGTACTTCTCTCACAACTCTACAATATCCTACAGATAAGGGAGGACTTGCAGCTCCTAATATGTTCCATTACTACCTAGCCACGAAATTGGTAACAGCTCACTTGTGGGCCATTTCATCACCTTTAAAAGCGGCCACTACAATAGAAGCACAAACGGTGGGCTCATATGAAGCATATATTATATAGAGGATTCATAGGGAAACGGAGTATTTCACCATTAACCAAACAACTGTTCAAGTTTGGAAAGCAACACTAACACAATTTCCTAAATCTGACCATCATGCCTTCATATATACTCCCGTATGGAATAACCTACAGTTACCTAATTTACTAACTATCCCCAACCCCAACATATGTGCACAATATCATATTAATTACCTGGGACACGTGATTGATGGTGGAATATTGCTGTCTTTTGATGACCTCAAAGCTAAATACAACCTACCATATAACATGTTCTTCTGATACATCCAGATCGGACATGCCTTCAAATCCCAATTTGGAAACACAAATATTGACACAACCCCTAAAAAGACTGAAGACTTGATATTCACTTCAGACCTATCAAAACTGGTATCTAAATGTTATGCCCTCCTAAAAAACCAAGGGATAATACGAAAAATGGGCACTTGATATACCACGTCTCAATCCAGAAACATGGTCTGATCTCCTGGAACTCACAACAAGATGCTAATCAACTCCAAGGACAAAATGATACAGTTCAGATTTTTACATAGATCATACCTGACTCCACATAGGTTACCCCTTATAAACCCAAACATACCTGATATATGTCCTAAATGCAAAGACTCACCGACAGATTATAGCCACATGCTCTGGAAATGTCCAGATGTACAGAATTTCTGGCACAGAATGGACCCTGCAACACTTCTACTGAACCAAATGGAAGAAACAGCCCCGAACCCAGCAGAAAGAGCACTTTTATGCTATCTGTTTATGCAGGCAAAGAGACTCATCACACTTAATTGGAAAACTAATCAGCCTCCAAAAAAGAAACAATGGATATAAATGGTTAATGCATCAGTACCTTTTTACCAACTAACTTACCTTAGCAGGGGATGCCCAAATAAGTTTCATAAAATATGGTCTCCATGGATCTCCGAACACTTACCAGCATTATTACTCGCTAATGAACTACAGACAACGAATAGCCCTCCCCCTTCACCCTAAATCCTCCCCCCTTATTATGTTTGAAGAACGACCGTAACAATAATTAGGTTGGGAAAAATAGTTTATTTTTGGCAGTTCACTATTCACACATGGTTACTTGTTCATTGTATTATCCTTTTAACTATAGAATTTACAAATTGAGTATGTCAATCTTTTTACCTGGAGCATGAACAATACCTCTTGCATATGTTGTAACGTGAAATACTAAATAACCTGATTGTGATTTATCACTATTTTTTTTTTTGTTTGTTTTGGAAAATTTTAAAATCAATAAAAAAAAAAGAATCAAATGGTTTTTAAAGTGCCCCATTGTAAACTTTTTTATCATCTGTCAGATCATCCGTTGGAAGAAGAGAAGCTGATATGTTGCCATGAGTCCAGATCTTCATTGAGAGACCTCATCAGCCTTTCTGATGTTGAATGCTCTCTTTGTATTAGGTGAGTCAGAATGAAATATCTGGGGCTGTGCTAGATACCTGTTCTGTAGCTGTGAAAAAATACAAATTGTATATTTGTGTTTAGATCTTGTATGTAAGTATTGATCCAGTCCACTGAATTCTTGCTTTGTGTGTACTGTTTACATTCACAATAAGAGAATCAAAACACAATAAGGGTCTCAAAGCCAAGTATGTACCAACGTATACTTTATACCTGTACCAGACATGTTTGAATTCCTTTACTGAATTAATTCTACCACAGCAGTGGGATACCTGTTCTATGTCAACCTTTCTGTAAAGCAGTGTTTCCTTAGGTTATTATGATACATTTCAGCTTTTCTTCTTATTTTGCACAGCCTACTTATCCAGTTTTTATTTTTACCCTGGACTGTTCCATGCACTGTTGCATTTAGTACAGTTGACATTATCAGATATTCTTCTATGGTGACCACTGTAGGACAAGATATTAAGCTAAGATGTTCCAAACTTTTTATAGATGTTGGGTCACAAAAGACCAAGCGAGTTCGTACTATTAGTCCGTTATTAGTCCCCCACATTGTAGAACAAAATTTGCCATAATGCTTAGGCTTATGCAGGGGAATTTCTTACTGCCCCCCCCTCTGCCCTGGGGCAGCTTTCATGGTGCCCCCACCTTGCCTAACTCTCCAGGGGGCCAGTGGTGGGTCCACAACGATTCTCAAAGATCCCTGATGCTAGGGCAGCCAGACATTTTTGATAACTGGAAATTCGTCTCTTAAGCAGCTTTTTATCGCTCATCTCATTGGCTCAGTGACCCTCAGCTAATGGCCCACTATACATTGTCCATGCTGGCAGAGAAAATGCTCAAAAGAATGTAAAAATGAACGCAAGCTGATAATAAATAAAGTGGAATTCTTTGGTCTCAAAAAACGTGAAACCAAATAAAGGAAGAGGTCCAGGTGCACCGCCCTAAACCTTCAGCTGAGAGAGCAAGTAAACCTATTGTAGTAGAGCAGGCACTTCAAAACCCACTTCAAAAAATGTTTAGTAGCAATGTATTGGGTACATAAACCTTACTCGTTTGTCTCTTAATCATAGGCTGAGTGGTACAATATATATGAATTTGTACCAAAAAGAAAAGGAACTGCAAAGAAGAGCTCATGTCCAAACTTTTGGTGTTGCTTTAATACAAGACATAGGGAATAGGCCATACCTACTTAGGTGCCTTTGAGAGGACAAAGTGTCAGTTTACTCTCCTTGCACACCATTTTGGAATTAACACTTGTGCGGTACTTCAAGGTCCAGCATACAAGGTGTTGGTTTGTCTGTTATTTTTCCCACAATGGGAGCCACCTAATTTCCTTTACTATAGACACCCTCCTGCTCCCCACCCCAACTCATGCTACTATCAGAGGGCATATAGGCTGATGTAATGATCTAGGTGGGACCAGTATTTTCATTACTCAGATATACTGCAATCCTTACAACTGTGAAACCAAATCGGGATACATCATATTTTTAAGTGTTTTTATATTTCATTAAATCCCTGTCTTGATTTTAAACGAACCATTAAATGTTATGTTTTATTGAGGGATTCCTTCTTCTACAAGACTAGTGGAATGTGAACTGTTGTTTACGTAACTAGCACCCCTTACACTATTGCACTTTATTAACACTTTATTGTTTATCACAAGATATAATAATGACAACGATATAATAATGACAACACATCAAAGTGTGGACACAATGCATTTTGAATGAATTTATTTGCACTTATCAAAAATACCCTTAAAGGCATTAATCATTCCTTTCATGGTTTCCAAGTTGCACACACAATCTAATTATATTATTAATAAGGCTGTGCGACCTCGTTAGCTCTTCTTTGCAGTTCCTTTTCTTTTTGGTACAAAGTCATGTTCATTTTTAAGAGCTGTCTGCACGTCTAAGATTAAAGGACTTCTAAACTGTGGTGATGGGTGGTTAATAGGTGCGGAAAAACCAATTTATGAGTGGTACAATATCCCACTGCATATTTAAAGTGGGAGAAAACCTTTAGGCATTGAGTAAACTAAAACCTGACACACGAGGCAACATAAATTACCACTAGTGGTAGCCTAGAGGTTTGTTGGTTCTTATATTTCATAAATCAAGTATTCCTAGGGGTATATGTCCAATTTACATCCCTAAGAATACTCTATTTATGAAATATAAGAACCAACAAACCTGTGCCACACCCTCCATTGGTGCCAAGAGCAAAGGCTCAGCTGTGACTTTTCTGGCTGAACTGGTGTGTGCAGAGACATTCAGAGACCCCCATTTTAACACACATACACATAAAGAGCAATGTCTGCCTGTATCTACCCTTTCTCTGGCAGCACTTGTGCTATTGACCTTATGCTTGACCCACATAAGGACTTTAGCACTGTCTATACAGAGTTTATAATCTTCCCCTTTATTTAATGCTGATTTTTTAGTTGGAGCGAAATGGAGAGAGCAAGGGTGAAATGTTAATTGAATTAAAACAAATAAGGCACAATGATAGAGCATGATAGTTATAACCCCTATATATTTGCCTCGTGTTGACCTGAACAGAACGCTAAATTGCCCCTTTAAAGGAATTTTCAGGACTTCATGGCTGTGAAATAGTTAACAGAACAGCATGATTTTGTGTTGGAGAAGTCATTATTAGGAAAGCATTCTGGCATTATACTGCAGTTAGATGTCATCTGTACAAAGCAGCATGACTGTTCCACGCTCTATTTAGAGATACATTCAGTAGAAATTGGAAAGGCTGGAACGTTTCCCTGGAAACGTAAAGAAGGAAAGCAGCTCCATTGTTGCACGGCGCACAGTCAGAATCTGCAGAAAGGCCAGAACCACAGAGACCGTGCCCTTCTCAGATTAATCAGACCCCTGTCATTTTGTTTTTTTTTGTTCACGGCAACCCCTGCCATTTCTCAATAGGTCAGTCTCTCACCTCATACGGACACATACAGTAAATGTGATCATTAAACCTCTATTACCCTTTACACGACTATTGTGACATTAAAGACTCTTAAGGTCAGAAAGGTACCAGAAAGGCTGTAGGTACTGTATAACTGCACTTGATATTTATGGAACTGACCAGACACATTTTCGTTAGGTATAATGGCATATAATTATATATAAATAATGTATAGTGGCATATAAATCTTGGTATAACCTAGGCTGGGGGACCAGGGAGGGAGTCTATGTAGGGTAGAGGGATAGGGGGTTTTACAATAAATGGTTTGGTTCAACTTTAAGGCAAGGTTCTTGGGGTTCTTGCCACATGGCCAATTACAGTGGAGATAAAAAGTCTACACACCCCTGGTAAAATGTCAGGTTCCTGTGCTGTACAAAAATCAGAAAAAGATAAATCATTTCAGAACTTTTTCCACCTTTAATGTGACCTATAAACTGTACCACTCAATTGAAAAAGAAACTGAAATCCTTTAGGTGGAGGGAAGAAAACAAAAAAAAAACTAAAATAATGTGGTTGCATAAGTGTACACACCCTCTTCAAATTGGTGATGTAGCTGTGTTCAGAATTAAGCAATCACATTGAAAATCATGTTAAAAAGGAGTCAGCATACACCTGCCATCATTTAAAGTGCCTATGATTTACCCCAAATAAAGGTCAGCTCCTCTAGTTGGTCTTTCTTGACATTTTTTTAGTCGCATCCCACAGCAAAAGCCATGGTCCACAGAGAGCTTCCACAGCATCAGAGGGATCTAATTGTTAAAAGATATCAGTCAGGAAAAAAGAATTTCCAAGGCATTAGATATACCATGGAACACAGTCAACATCAAGTGGAGAAAAAAGGCACAACAGTGACATTACCAAGAACTGGACATCCCTCCAAAATTGATGAAAAGACGAGAAGAAAACTGGTCAGGGAGGCTACCAAGAGGCCTACAGCAACATTAAAGGAGCTGCAGGAATATCTGGCAAGTACTGGCTGTGTGGTACATGTTAGAGTCCTGCGCGGGTCCATTTTTTGGGACCCGACCCGTACCCGCAACCCGAACCCGCGACCCGAATTTTTACCCGCTTGGACCCGTGACCCGAACCGTACCCGTGATCCGCAACCCGGACCCACGACCCGCTGACCATCAAGAATCAGGAAGTGCTGTCATCATAAACAGGACGTGACATCATCGGAAGTAGCCAGGATCAGAAAAAAAAGGAGTAAAACAGGAAGTGCTGTCATTGTAAACCGGATGTGACATCATCGGTAGTGGAAATGCTCAGAAAAAGGAGTAAAAATCCCTATAGCGAGGATCCGCGACCCGACCCTCAACCCGCCAACCTGCAGGACCACCGGCCCGCTTCTATACCCACACCCAGAAATTCTTCGAGCAACCCGCAGGGTACCGCGGGATTTTGCGGGTAACCCGCGGGTACCCGACCCGCTGCAGGACTCTAGTACATGTGACAACAATCTCCCGTATTCTTCATATGTCTGGGCAATGGGGTAGAGTGGCAAGACGAAAGCCTTTTCTTAAGAAGAAAAACATCCAAGCCAGGCTACATTTTGCAAAAACACATCTGAAGTCTCCCAAAAACGTGGGAAAAGGTGTTATGGTCTGATGAAACCAAGGTTAAACCTTTTGGCCATAATTCCAAAAAAATATGTTTGGCGCAATAACAATACTGCACATCACCAAAAGAACACCATACCCACAGTGAAGCATGGTGGTGGCAGCATCATGCTTTGGGGCTGTTTTTCTTCAGCTGGAACTGGGGCCTTAGTTAAGATAGAGGGAATTATGAACAGTTCCAAATACCAGTCAATATTGGCACAAAACCTTCAGGCTTCTGCTAGAAAACTGAACATGAGGAGGAACTTCATCTTTCAGCATGACACGACCCAAAGCGTACATCCAAATCAACAAAGGAATTGCTTCACCGGAAGAAGATTAAAGTTTTGGAATGGCCCAGCCAGAGCCCAGACCTGAATCCGATTGAAAATCTGTGGGGTGAGCTTAAGAGGGCTGTGTGCAGGAGATGCCCTCACAATCTGACAGATTTGGAGTGTTTCTGCAAAGAAGAGTGGGCAAATCTTGCAAAGTCAAAATGTGCCATGCTGATAGACTCATACCCAAAAAGACTTGAGTGCTGTAATAAAATCAAAAGGTGCTTCAACAAAGTATTAGTTTAAGGGTGTGCACACTTATGCAACCACATTATTTGATCTTTTTTTTTTGTTTTCTTCCCTCCACCTAAAAGATTTCCGTTTTTTTTCAAATGAGTGGTACAGTTTATAGGTCACATTAAAGGTGGAAAAAGTTCTGAAATGATTTATCTTTATCTGATTTTTGTACAGCACTGGAACCTGACATTTTACTAAGGGTGTGTAGACTTTTTATCTCCACTGTAATTGGCCATGTGGCAAGAACCCCAAGAACCTTGCCTTAAAGTTGAACCAAACCATTTATTGTAAAATCCCCTATCCCTCTAACCTACATAGACTCCCTCCCTGGTCCCCCAGCCTAGGTGATACCTTTTGTTAATGCCTATAATGCTTTAATTACTTGTTGCAGATTCAGCACAGTGGAGTTCACGGGCGCCATCTTCTTCTCTTTGGTAATCTTTGTGAAGAAAGCACCGTATCGGCACATGCGCAGTTGGACCAGTGTTCTCGTTTATGACAACTGCGCATGCATTAAAAGTGACGGAAATTTCTGAACTGTTGACGAAGGCCTGAAGATTACTGAAGAGAATAAGCTGGCGCCTGTGAACTCCGCTGTGCGAAATCTGCAATGGGGGTAAGAAAAGAGTTAGGGGCATTTACTGAGTGTAACACCTAGGCTGAAGGGGAGCAGAGGGGTCTATGCAGGGTAGTGAGGTAGGGGATTTTAATAAAAATGGCCATGCACGGGCCGATAAAAGCTTCCAACAGACCAAGTTGTCAGCTTATTGGCCCGTGTATGGGGCTCTCCGACGGTCAGGCAGATGTCGATGGGCAGCGTTAAAAATCCAGTCGGATCGCGGGACCGCATCTGTTTGTTGATGCGGTCCAGTGATCAACTGACTGTATTCTTTACATTATGATCCAATCGTTGGGCCCTAAGGCCAACGATCGGATCAGCCCAATATCGCCCACTTGGAATGGTGGGCATATCGGGGAGAGATACGCTTATTTAGGGACGACGCCAAACCTCTTTTACCTGCAGCTCAGATATGCTATTTTACAAATGAGTGTTCCAAATCATGCAGTCGTACTTAATTTTATTTATTCAACATTGTGTGTGCCCAAGGTGGATTCGCAACATTTGGTTAAGACTCTCTTAGTTCACACCAAGGTTATAGATATATGAAAAAACATTATATTGTCATTCAGAATGCATAGACTACCTATGATGACATATAATCTATCTGGGTAGTATCTGGGACAGAAAATAGGCATTATAACTGTTTGTCATCTCACCTTCCAACTGGGACCCAGTAATAGCTCTTCAGCCCCGCATAGAATCCTGGGCCCTACTCACAAGAAATTACAACACATTAGAACCATACTGATCTAAGATTTCTGTTAGCTCTTGTGTGTAAGGCCCTCTGATCCTTTTTTTGTTATACTGTAAATTCCTTTAAAGTGCTGCCTAGCCTGCTGGCACTATATACAGTACATGATTCCCACCAACCATTCATGTTGTAACAGAGAGCAGTGTGTTTGCTGATCGAATACATAAAATTGTTATGCTTTCACTGATGTTAAATGCCTTTAGTTTCACATAATCTCACTCACTTCAAATTATTTTGTCTTTTAGAATGTTTTTAGACCCCGTCACTACACCCTGTGGTCACACCTTCTGCAAAGAATGTCTTGAGCGTTCTATGGACCATCGGCCATACTGTCCATTATGTAAACAGAGTCTTAGAGAGGTACAATGGCTGGAACAAATTCATTGCTTTAAATGTACCTGACATCACTGTTAGTGTAAACAGGAGTAAGACTTTAACTTTTTTAATTTTTTTTTGCAGTACTTAAGATTAGGGCGTTACCCAGTAACTGCTGTACTTCAAGAAATCATGCCATTCATATTTCCTTTGGAAATGACGGAGCGCAATCAAGTCCATCTGTCTGAAATAGCTGAGCTTTCCAAGTAAGTCCTGAGTTTCAAGTTGTTATTAATGCCTTCAATTTAAAAAAAAAAAAAGGTTTTTATGTTTACAGTATATTTTGTTACAACAAAACAGAAACAATAAATATTAGATACATTGAGGCATTAGTTGTACAGAGTTATTTAGGTCTCATTACAGTAGAGATCACACATGATCTGGTTGATGTGATGAGAAACGTACAGAAACTAGGGCAACTGTAGTGGCAGAAGTGGCAGACCTTGACTATATTTTTTGTGGGCATGCTAAGAAGGTGGTGGGGGGGTAGTTGAAACATTTATTAATAAATGCTATTTAAAACAGGCTTAGCAATCGAAACAGAGGTCTGGGAGTGTGCTAAACATCCCAGCTTCTGTGTCAGTCTGGTCACTCTGGGAGGCTTGTTGGCCCATATACATAGGGGAAAAGAATAGTATCAATATGTTGAATAATTGTGGAGGGATCCACACCTCCTGCTGCAGGGAACAAAACATTTCAGAAGGCATACCTGTGTGGTTAGGGGAGGCGTACCTATTGGTTAGCCATTGTTGAAAGCGTTTTATTACTGGTTCCAAATTGTCCAGGGTATACTGTAGTCGCTAGGATTTTTAGAGATAAGTATCCCCAGATACATTTTGTCACCCACTGTTCCCTTCAAGACTGGGTGCTTCCATAGAGAACACTGAAGTTGCCAGTCTGTTCCAGAGCATGGTGGAGGGAGCCTTCATGATTCTTCAGGAACAACATTGCATATAGGACTCTTTTCTCTTCAAGCCTGCCATATTTAAGGCCAATAATGGCTATAGTAGAGCTGAAAGGGGGCAGCCCTGCAAGGTACCACAAGAAAGGGAAGGGTTAAGAAAGAACATTATTAACCTGGATCTATGCACCAGAAGCCTAGTAGAGGATTATAATCCAGGCAATACATTGTTGTCCTATCCCAAACTTGTCCAATGTAAAGAAGCCTTACCATCATGGCTGCTCCTGCGGGGTTCCTCCTGAGCGCAAAACGGTGACGTCCGCACAGCAATAACGCCAGCGCAGAAACGCTGATGTCATGAAGTCTCCATGTACGTTTTGGCTCCAAGCTGAGGGCTATTTTAGGTGCCAGCATACTTCAGACTTTGTCCTACAATAGGTTTTACCTTGTGTGTTCCTGGGTGCGCTTCCTTGTGATCTAATCTTATTGTTCCTGTGTTTGCCCTTTGCCTGACTACCGTGTATTGAATCCTGCTGCCTGAACCAACCTTATTGCCGGTACTTGACCATTCTTTGTCTGATCCTTATCTGTGTTGGACTGTGCTTCTTCCTTGGTCCGTAACTTCCAGCTGAGCCTTCGGGGCCATTACATCCAAGACCTTCCATAAGTGTTACTAAGTCAAATGCCTTGGTGATACGTAGCCACAGCTATGAAGGTTCTGGAAAAAATTTACAATGCTCAGTTTGTAAGTGGGAGACCTGTGGTCTAAGGTTAATCTCTATGCTCTTGAAGCCCGTTAGGTCAGGATGTACTGAAGATATCTTGGGATAGAAATTGGATGCTATGAGTTCCGAAGATCTCTCCTTGTGGATGAGGACAATGATTGCTGAGTAGGAGTGGTGAAGGGAGCAGGCTAAAGTTGTATAATGTTCATTTACTTATACTGTTTTCCAAAATATTTTCACCGATTTAGAACAATTCATAGTTTTCAATCATTTAGCCCCATAAAATCCTTCATCTTCCTCTTCACATTTCATCTTGTAATTTGAAAGATATGGTGAAGTTTTTTTCTAAAGAGATTTTATCTAATTATTTGAAAATCCTGGAAGTTCCTTTGTAAAGAAGCTTGGCTGATCCAAACATATGAAATATAAATTGCCTTTTATAAATGATTGGTGATTATTTTTTTTCCCTCTTTTTTTATATTTGTTTTGTTATCACACAGTCTGGTCCAAAATGTGCCAATTTTTGTCTGCACTATGGCCTTTCCTGGCATTCCCTGCCCACTCCATGTCTTTGAACCACGTTACAGACTTATGATGAGGCGCTGCCTTGAGACAGGAACGAAGAGCTTCGGAATGTGCCTGTATGAGAGTGGCAAGAGGTACTGATACCAAATTTATCTGAACTTTTTGTTTTTTAGTCCCTCATTTCAGTATTCCTAAATCATCAAAGAATGGCTCTTCTCAAAACCTTCTCAAATAACACCTGTATGGGGTCCCAAATAGAACACATTCTCTATCCTCCATATTTCTCAATACAGATCCTGTTCAGCCCAGAATACCCTGTATGATGTTGGGCCACTGCCTCTATACAGATAACTCACCCTACCCCTGTTTCCTTCTTGTTATATAGTAGGAGGCTGTGAGAGGTAATAGTGAAGACTGGGCAGAAGGCTTGCAACAGTGGCAGTGTATCCTTAGTCAAGATTAAGAGCACAATGCTGATACAAAAATAATTCATTATACATTCAGCTCAGCTTAATTTTTAATTTGGGAATTGCTTGAAAAAACCCCCAAAAACAAACATGTATGAATAATGGCTCTTTTAACCTTTCTTGATATAGTTTACTCTTTGCATAATAGGTGTTCTTGTCCTGCCCAAATGGGGTTTTCTTTGCTGCAAAATTTTAGGTATGTTCTGACGGTGGTTGACTGGTCTGACCATTTAGACACATGATAAGCAGCTAATTACAGAATTAAACATGCCATGGATGGTTAGCCAGGCAACGATCCAGTGAGTCAGATTATGGAACATATAAGCACAACTTCATCAGCCCATACATGCGGAGATCTTTGGAGAGGTCACCACCTTTAGGTGGGCAATCGGGCTGACCCTATTGACTACAGCAAGTTGGACAAAGATTTTTTGGCCAAATATTGGTCAGAGGAAGGCTGTTCAAGGGCCCAACACGCTGACTAATAAGCTGCCGTTATTGGCAGCTTATGTCGATCCATGCATGTCCACCTTTAGACTTCAATCTAGTTCTTTGCCTTCATATTCCTCCATCTTGATCTTTTTTTTCAACATTAAAATCTGTCATCCCCTAACCTTACACTTACATTTCTGATGTTTACATGTAGCTTTGCTGACTATGGCTGCATGCTGGAGATCTTGAATTTAGATTATCTGCCGGATGGACGCTCATTAGTTGAGACAGTTGGCAGGAGACGTTTCCGAGTGTTAAAGAGGGGACAGCTTGATGGGTACCACACCGCAGAGGTAGAGTACCTTGCAGATAACGTTCTGCAAGGGGAAGAGTTGCAGGAAACCAAACAGTTACATGATCTTGTGTACCAACAATTAGAAGAATGCTTCTCCCAGAACCAAGGCAGCCTCCCTAGACGGATCTTTATGCAACACAGCCAGCCACCTCTAAAAGAAGACAATATACAGGTCAGTGAAACAGTATTGTAAACCTAAAGCTGGACATAGACCATCACCAATCATCTGGGTAATTTTCATACCATAGCCATTGGTTGTTTAGCTGAACGGTTAGACAAGTTAGAACATTTTTGTTCTAGTCTAACAGCAGGAACAATTATTGGAGGTGATGTAACAGTGTGCATATGCACAAACGGAGAGGGGGAGGGATGAGAACGAGGGTGGTAAAGAACCAAAGGCCACATCTTTACCCTTGAGTAAATGTCCTTTTATTTAAAGCAATCAAGGTGGTTCTTCACAATGAGGACAGTGAGGATGTGGAATGCCCTGTTTGATCATTTGATGGCAGATTCTGTTAATGCCTTTAAGAGGAGCTTGGATGCCTTTTGAAACTAATATTCAAAGGAATTTGTATTTTAGGATCCACATTTAATATAGTTAATGTGTGTATATATCTATGAATGTATATATTCAGTATTTATGCATTTGTTTTTTTTGAAGGGATGAAACTTTCTAACCCAAATCATCTAAAACTACTTGTTGGCATCTACTTGTGAGATGTACTCTGGATCATTTTCTTTTTGTTGTACACACAGGCTTCTCCTGATGGGCCATCTTGGTGTTGGTGGCTTTTGTCTATCTTGCCCTTGGACCCAACCTACCAGTTGCTGATAATGTCATTAACATCTTTGAAAGAGAGACTTTTACACTTGAAGCATATTCTATCGATGTTCCTTTTAAACCAATCCTAAAATGTGCTGTGACTGCTCTGCAAGCAATGAAGCACAAGAAAAACATCCATATCCTTTTCTTACCCATGTACCTTAAAAAAGGGATTTCTGAAGTATGTACTGTTTGCCCGAAGAAAGACACTTTTATGAACATTTCCTGCCTGCCACATTTATAGGAAATGTATTTCTTGCCATCCCTCTAATAAATTTTATCTCATACTTTTCGCATATAAGTGATGGTGAAATAACAGGATTTTATCCCTTAACATAAAGGACTTATCTGACTATAAGCTATATATAAAGAATGTTTTTTAAGTCTTTTTTGTGAAACTGCTGATCTGTGCTCTTCTTTGCTAAGCATTTTCATATCAGACATTAAATTAAAAAATCTTTCTCCTGTATTGCGTCAGTGAGAATTTATATTCGTCAACTTTTGACAGTGAAGTTCTCAGTCGATTAAGTGAGCACAGTAACCCTGATTTTTTTTTTCTTTGTGACTTGAAGACCAAAATAAAACTTCTGAAAAGAACAATTACACACCCAACATCTAAGAGCTGCAATTGCTTAAGGATCTGCTCTAATCTAGACTCTAGAGTTTTGTTGATAGAAATTATTTTTCAGAGGTGTACTAACATTTGGGGGGCCTGTGGGGGGAGGGCCGGGGACCCAGGAGTAGTGTAGGGGTCCCTGATGTGGCAGCCCCAGTTGGCCTGGACACGCCAGTCTAATGCTGGTTCTAAAGAATATATCGATGACAAAAGTCATGAAAGTCGACAGTAACAAAGTCATGAAATGCATGAGATGAGCACTAAGAGGCTCGCTCTTGGGCCCCTGAAAGTGAACCTGTCATGGGAAAACATGTTTTTTTCCAATACGCATCAGTCAATATTGCTGCAGAATTTTCTATATTCAATTTTAAAATCTGAAATGGGGCTAGACATATTGTCAGTTTCCCAGCTGCCCCCAGTCATGTGACTTGTATTGTATAACTTTATTTGTAAAGCGCTGTTAAGGAGCCGCAGCGCTGTACAGTGCAGAAAAGTACAATACAGTAGAACCCCCCATTTTACATTTTTTAGGGGACCAGAAAAAAATGGTGTAAAATGAGGGAAAACTTAAAATCAGGGAAATGTATTATGCATAATATATATGTGGGACCACAAAACAACAATGTAAAATGAGGGAAAACTTAAAATCAGGGGATGTAAAATGGGGGTTCTACTGTATATACAAAATTATACATGGGGAGACAAATCACATAATAAATATATACAGAATCCTAGGAAAAAGAGCTTAAAGAGGACCTGTCACCTTGAGACATGAGTAAAATATTTCTTTTCCATCCTTAG
>CM044436.1:9150012-9165992 GCA_024363595.1 Xenopus borealis | reverse complement strand
TACCAGTGCAAGGCAACACTGCATTATATTTGTATTACTTTAAAACAATTTCATTTTTTGTTACTGGTCCTTTAACACAAGATACCAGCAGCCTGGTATATCTAAGAACAGCACTCAATAGTAAAAGCCAAGTCCCACTGAGACTGATTCAGTTACATTAAGTTGGAGAAATAACAGCCTGCCAGAAAGTAGTTCCATCCTAAAGCACAGGCAGAAATCACATGACCGGGGGCAGCTGGGAAACTGACAATATGTGTAGCCCCATGTCAGATTTCAAGATGGAATATAAAGAATGGGGACTGTTGAACGGTTTACTGACAGACTTCAGTGAGACATAAACGAAGCCTGTGAAACAATGAACAGTAAGAACTGTGAGAAGCATTTACCGTTCTTATAGACATCACATCCCAAAAGTTATTTATATCAAATTATACTTTCTCCCCAGCTTTTACAAGTAAGCAGCTTCTGTATTAGACATTGTTTAGCAGCATTCACAAAAACAGGTACGCTAATGATTGTGTTTTATTTTTTTGTTCACACAACAGTTTCTCTTTTTCTTTTTGATATGCTTGGGGATGTGGGATTAAAATACAATACAGTTGTGGGATTTATTTTCTGGAATGTTAAAGGATTTACAGATAAGGGGTCTTGATGTAAATTGGATTATTATCTATTAAGCCTACTAGGTTCACGGTATTGTTTAATTATTAGAGAGACAAAGCAACTTAATAACAAATGGAATTGGATGCTTAAAGGACTAATAATATCAAAAAATGGAAAACAATTTGTTAGTATACTATGAAAAAAAAAGCCACCCGCAGAAATTAAATTTTAAAAACGAAAAAGTCTTTATTAAGAAATAACTTACCAAAACTCTGCTTGTGCTCCTCTTCAGAAAAGGCGATCGGGGTGATCCGTTATCCGGCGCTCAATTTTTCCTCCCTGCCTTCCTTACAGGAAATAACCAGGGAGCGCCGCATGATGGATCGTCGCCCTGATGCTTTTTATGAAGAAGATCGCAAGCGGAGTTTCGGTAAGTTATTTCTTAATAAATACATTTTGCAGTTTTAAAGTTTAATGTGTTGGTGTTTTTTTTTCCCCGTAGTATACTTAAAGACTACTATACTAATAAAAATGTTTATGTTCCCCCTTTAAAGGGGAGGTCAACTTTAATTTTAGTTAAAGGGATACTGTCATGGGAAAAAATGCATCAGTGAATAGTGCTGCTCCAGCAGAATTCTGCATTGAAATCCATTTCTCAAAAGAGCAAACAGATTTTTTCTTTTATATTTCATTTTGAAATCTGACATGGGGTTAGACATATTGTCCATTTTCCAGCTGCCCCAAGTCATGTGCTCTGATAAACTTCAATCATTCTTTAGTGCTGTACTGCAAGTTGTTGATATCACCCCTCCCCCCCCAGCAGCCTAACAACAGAACAATGGGACGGTAACCAGATAACCGCTCCCTAACACAAGATAACAGCTGCCTGGTAGATCTAAGAACAGCACTCAATAGTAAAACCCATGTCCCACTGTGACTCCTTCAGTTACATTGAGACGGAAAAACAGCCTGCCAGAAAGCAGTTCCCTCCTAAATTGCTGGCACAAGTCACATGACCAGGGGCAACTGGGAAATTGACAATGTTTAGCCCCATGTCAGATTTACAAACTGAATATAAAAAAATCTGTTTGCTCTTTTGAGAAATGGATTTCAGTGCAGAAGTCTACTGGAGCAGCACTATTAACTGATGTGTTTTGAGTTGAGGAATGAGTTGATGAGTTTAAACATAATTGTAGTGGCTAGTGCTCATCAGTGGTGCGGCTGTCAGGGGCGATCCGGGCCAATATTCTGCCTTAGGTCTTTTTTTTTTGCCGACCCCTCCCCACGCCACTCACCTTTTCAGTGCTGGTAGGGGTCGGGGGTGGTCGACGATGCTAGTGCAGAGGGCGCGACTGTGCTGAATTTCCAGGTTAAAAACGGAAATTCGGCTCTTAGTTACCAGGAGCGGCACTTTTGCCTGAGGCGAGTGGCTCTTCTCTCCTCATTGGTGGAGGGCCCCTGGCGGCTGTCCACATGGCAAATTGTGGTGTACAAAGAAAAATGTGTACAATAATGTGTGAAAACAATAAATTTTGCATTTATTCTGACCACACACAATTAAAAAAAAAATGCACATAAAATGCAAAAGAGAAGGAATTAGAGGAAACATTGCTCCCCACCTAATAATTATCTCCTTAGTATGATTACTAATGATTACTGATTGCACCCATGATTGACACCCTTGTACTGCAGATTGTGCATCACAACTTAATCGTGCATGCAAGAGGATTCTCCAATCACAATCATCCCTATTAAGATCATCCTCTTCGATCCATAGTTGCTTCTATAATGCCCACAGTGAAGAGCTAGGGGGTGCAAATGGGGGTGTTTAAAACATAGATGCCAATTACCTATGAGGAATTAAATACTAAATATAAAACAGAACTGAAATAATAAGGATTGCTTGTAAAGAGCTCTCCAACAGCCTCAATATTATCAGCCAAGTATTATTTTTCAAGGAGCGATTTGTGTTTGTATTTATATATAAGCTAAATACATTGTGGTATTTATGTTTTGTGCCCCGAGGCTCTGGCTTGTGCATTAAGAACAGGAGCTGACACAAAATGATGAAAATCTCCCTCCAGCTTAGATTAAACATCCCCATGTGCACAAAGTCCTCCGAATCCAATATCATTTAATGCACACGGAGTTATTCATGGCTTGAAAAATCTACAGCGGATTCATTATTGTTTCAAAGTACAGGTGTGGGACCTGTTATCCAGAATCCACGGGACCTGGGCGTTTCTGGATAACGGGTTTTTCCGTAATTTGGATCTTCACACCTTAAGGGCCCTAACACACGGGCGTTTTTACCTGCGCTCCCCTGCGTTCCGTTTTGCTGCGTTCAGCCGCAGGGGAGCGCAGGTATAGACGCACTCAATTATTTTCAATGGGGCTGTACTCACACGAACGCATGTAGGCACCAAACGCAGGAAAAATGCAGCATGTTGCGTCTGAACCTGCGTTCGGTGCTTACACGCGTCTCGTGGGTACAACCTTATTGAAAAGAATGGGGTGCGTCTAGACCTGCGCTCCCCTGCGGCTGAACGCAGCCAAACGCAACGCAGGGGAGCGCATGTCCAAAACGCTCATGTGTAAGGGCCCTAAGACTACTAGAATATCACGTAAACATGAAATAAACCCAGATTAATTACATCTTAGTTTGGATCAAGTGCAAGCTACTTTTTTATTATCATAGTGAAAAATTTGGATTATTTCATTATAATACACAAAAGCTGTAAATATCTTGTAAATTATATCCTTATAAACGGTGAGTTCTGATGTCATCAGTTATAAACGGTGAGTTCTGATGTCATTTCTGTCACATGACTCACTGAAACGTGTGTATTATAATAAATAAAGTACCCCCAGTTGCAAAATATGAGGATATTAGAAGTTACCTCGGAGTTCCATGACCTGTATAAAAACACTCGGCCTTCGGCCTCGTGTTTTTATATGGTCATGAAACTCCTCGGTAACTTATAATATCCTTATATTTTACAAGAGGGGGTACTTTATTCACTATATAATGGAGTCTATGGGAGTCGGCATTTCCGTAATTCGGATCTTTTTGGATAATGGGTTTCTGGATAACGGATCCCATACATGTATACCATTTATTGTTGCAGCTACACAAATGAATGTAGAGTGTCAAACCTGCTGTTAGATGTTCAAAACTTATTTGCAGATTCATCGAGATCTCTGGATCATAGCCTGGCTACAGAACTGTGGATTCCAATTCTCAATGTAACAGAAGAAGTCACAGTGGGACATGGGTTTTTACTATTGAGTGCTGTTCTTAGATCTACCAGGCAGCTGTTATCTTGTGTTAGGGAGCTGTTATCTGGTTACCTTCCCATTGTTCTGTTGTTAGGCTGCTGGGGGGGAGGGGGGTGATATCACTCCAACTTGCAGTACAGCAGTAAAGAGCGATTGAAGTTTATCAGATCACAAGTCACATGATTTGGGGCAGCTGGGAAATTGACAATATGTCCCTATGTCAGATTTCAAAATGAAATATAAAAAAATCTGTTTGCTCTTTTGAGAAATGGATTTCAGTGCAGAATTTTGCTGGAGCAGCACTATTAACCGATTCATTTTGAAAAAAAAAAAATTTTTCCCATGAAGATATCCCTTTAAAGGAGACATTTACCTTGCCTAAACTCCCAGTTGATTGCACAGTAGGAATCTCAGACTTGCGCGTATGTAATGCAGATTGACGTTATTTTCCTTTGATGACAATGTTACAGGTGGATATGGCGCACAGGCTGAAGAAAAGGCTTGTCATAAGCATAAGCCATCGGCTCAGACACTTTCTGTTTCCAAAGCAATGTTGGCATAATCAAACACACAGCATCTCATAGGAAAACAGATTTATTTGAGATACGCTATTTCAGATACAAGAGTAATAGACATCAGATGAGCCAGCCATATAATGTGAGAATTGTTATGTCAAAGTGATGGTTGTATCTCGGTGATGATTCACCACTTCTCACTACTTGGCCTTTTCTGAAATTATTTTGTTCCATTGGGTCTTTGAAACGTGAATAAAAAAAAACAAAAAAAAAAAACAGTATTGATCAGTGCTGCACCACTACTAAGCAGCCGTTGGGGAAGTGTATAATTTTTTTGTGGGGGGGACCCAATGTGGATACATGAGACTAATGGAATATTTGGAAGTTATGCCCTTTAGTTCCATTTATTATTTAGCCTTACTTGGTTGAGTAGTCATTTTCAGTAGTGATGGGCGAATCTCCCGAGATTCGCTTCGCCGAAAAATTCTCGAATTTCCAGAGAAATTCGCGAATTGTCTAAAAATTCGCGAAACGAGTTGCGGGACGCTTTTGACGCGTCGTGTCATTTCCGACGCACGTCGCATCGTTTTTGGCGTGCGTCGCGTCAAAAACGACGCGCGACTCGTTTTTCCTGTGAATTTCCGCCAAGCGAAATTTCGCTGGTGATTCGCGAATTTACTCGCCAGCGGCGAAACGCGGGAATTCGCCGCGAATTCGCCCCTAGCGAATACATTCGCCCATCACTAATTTTTAGTGATGGGCGAATTTATTCATTAAATGGCAGAAAAATTTCGCCTGGCGAAAATTCGCCGGTGTCTCGTTTTTGACGTGCGTGTCCGTTTTTGGCCACTGGCGTCCAAAAACAGACGCTGACATCTATTTTTTGGATGCCAGCAATGTCCAAAATGAGACGTGGCTGTGTTTCGCAAATTTTTCTCTGTTTCGCGAATTTCTAGTACAAAATTTCGGCAAAGCCCATCACTAGTCATTTTTGTAGATTGCACTCACCATTTCCCCAAGAAAGCATTGCCACTAGAATATATAAGGCACATAATATGCCTCAGTTGCATCAGAACCTCTTTCATCACAATAACTTTCATTATGTTTTCCTTTGGTAATGCTGGCATACAGTATACAGTGTTAGACTGGCCCACCGAGATACAGGTATGGGACCTGTAATCCATGTTTGGGATAACTGATCTTTTTGTAATTTGGATCTTTATACCTTAAGTCTGCTAGAAAATCGTTTACCAGGAAAACTCCCGGTGGGTCCAGGTGTCAGCGGGCCTCTTGCTTTCTTACCATTTGGCCTATTACGGGAGAAAAAGAGGCGTAATAATGGAAGAATAGAGTAGTAGGGTTGCCACCTTTTCCAGAACAAAATACTGGTCTTCCCATCATTTTTACTGACCAGGCTGGTAAAATACCAGCCAGGTGGCAACCCTAAGTATAGTAAGTAAATATAAAAGACTAGGAGAATAAAGAGGTTGACTGGGGAGCGGAGGAAAGTGGGCCCATTGTCTAAGGTTTAACAGTGGGCCCCTGGCATCCCATCCAGTCTGACACCGGGCATGCATGACAATCCTAGTACAGGTATGGGACCTGTTATCCAGAATGCTTGGGACCTGGGGTTTTCCGGATAAGGGATCTTTCTGTCATTTGGATCTCTATACCTTAAGTCTACTGGAAAATCATATAAATAATAAAGAGATACTGTCATGGGAGAACATGTTTTTTTCAAAAAGCATCAGTTAATAGTGCTGCTTTAGCAGATTCTGCATTGAAATCCATTTCTCAAAAGAGCAAACAGATTTTTTTCTATTCAATTGGCGGGCCCAGTAGAGGGCAATGGATGGCAGTCTGACCCTGATTATGGAAAAAAGTTTGAATTGAGAACACAACTTTATTTACCTTTGGCTGTTATTTTAATATCTCACTTTACCCTCTAGGTGTCATCATGTAACTTCTGACCTAAAGAAAATGTCCTCACCAACCTAACTTGATGCAGGGATTGAAAGCAGAGCTGCTGTCGCTAATATTTGAAAAAAAGGCAAAGTCCATCAGTTTTGACCCACTTTAGACAACGTTGCAATTGTTGGCACTGGAAGACAAAGTAAACTTGGCCAAGGCTACAAGAATTGAAAACTGGAATCAAACCCTTTTTTTGGTGGTACATCCAGGTTAATTGCTCATACACACAGGACACTCGCGTTTCTCCTAGGGTTGCCACCTGGCTTGTGTTTTACCGGACTGGCCGGTATTTTTGATGGTTGATCCCAATGTTATTAATAGGAAAAAAAGATAAATATATAGGAAGGCCGGTATTTTTTTAAGAAAAGGTGGCAACCCTAGTTTCTCCCCAACGTCCCTATTTTACCTGCATCCCACCAAAGAGGAGCATAAGTACATCCAAGCACTGAATGCAGATGCAACACTCCATGATGCGTTCTGATTATGTGAATGAAAACACATGTGATAGCCCTTACATTTTTATTTGGCTGTCTTTGCTCACAGGTCAGTTGGAAGTGTATCAGTCTTTCAACTGGTGTTTCTTATTCTGCATTAGGCCTTCACAGATCTTCAAAGCTAAAGTGAGCAGGCGGTTGGCCTTGACAAAGACCATGAAAGTCAAACTCCCACTGAACAATCATGTTCACTTTATCTTAACTATGGGGTGGCAACCATTTGGAACATTAGGGAATAATCTTTGGCTTGTGACCCTTATTGCTAGCCGTAGCCATTTCAACACCATACGATAAGTTTGTGTACATTTTGAGTTGAAATTGCACTAGCAGTTGTACTAGTAAAACTTTCTGGGTGTAAGTTACTGTTTGTTTAGATAGATTCATAGCGGGTCCAGTTTTTGCGACCTGTCCCTGCCATCCAAAACCCGGACCCGCAACCTGCCTGGACCCGCTACCCGACCCACAAGTGCCTTATCCGAAACCCGAAGTGCTGTCATTGTAACCGGAAGTGACATCATTGGAAGTAGGTGTGATCAGAAAAAAATTGTAGAAATTGCAATTGAGAAGACCCGTGGCCCGACCCGCAGAACCGCCGACCCGCATCTATACCTGCAACCTGCCGGGTACCTCAGCAGGTGTTTGCGAGTAACCCGCAGGTACCCGAGGGATCTGACCCGCTGCAGGACTCTAATGGCCTTTTCTGTAGACCGGTACTGGTTGCCGACCAAAGGATATCAGTCACACTATACACAATTCTTCTGCAAATTCTCTCTATCTGCTTCTCTCACACTCTCTCATTGAAGCTTGTCATGTAGGGATGAATAGGCAGAGTGCCATTATCCATACCGGGGCCTCCTCTTACTATAAACCTCCACCCACTATTCTCTATAGTGAATTCACTGATAAAGGATGTCAGGCCAATGTTGGACAAAGTTTCTTCTGTAGGTTCTCCTCTAACCTGTACCTAAACTCAACCTGGTGCAAAATCGCCTCACTATCTTTGACTCTTAGAGTAAACTCAAACTACCTTTAATCACTAACTAGCCCTGAAGGAGTCAGTCTCCCAAAAATGGCCTGGCCACCTCAATCCGGAGCTGCCTCTAGATCAGGGGTCCCCACCCTTTTGTAACCGTGAGCCACATTTAAACGTAAAATAAGTTGGAGAACAACATATTTGCTAATTTCTGAAATGAGAAGGTAGATAGGTAGTTAATACTGGTCCTTTAGATCCCAGAGCAATGGAGTTGTGCAGATGGATCCACTCACTCCTTCCCTCTTTATGACCAGTCCTTACCTATAATGGCTGCAGTTATACCACCCGCACAAAATCTCAGGGTAAGAATATCGGAACTTGTGAGAAAGAGAGAAAACAGCTCCCACACAATTCTGTTACAATATTAACACTGTTGTTTTGGCTTTAATAACATTGCAGGCCTGATTGGTTATCTATAATTGCTTCTACCCTGCTGGCTGCACAGAGCACACACCCACACTCTGGAAGGAGCACAATATTATTCAGCAATAAACGGGGGGATAAGGCTTCTCTGGATTACAACGAAGGGGGGGCTGAATTTATTAGCAACGAGAAAGGGGGTGCAAACAGGGGCACTAGGCTATAGCGAGTCCTCACAAAACAGCAGTTGTAGATAAGAAGAGGGGTAGATAGGGGGTATACAGCCTACAGCCCTTTTAGCTTATGTTGAAGAACAATAGACAAGAGATTGGAATTGTCCCAATAAACAATAACCCCCTGTGAGGCTCCAGCAGTGGATATGGTTCTGGGATTTTCCTGGGAATGAGTTTTTTCCCCTGATGTTTCACGGAAGCTCAGCATAATAATGTCTCTTGGAGTGTCTATATACCGAACAACAGCTGCCCGCTCCTCATGCTGTTTTGTCTGTCTTCATTGTCTGTCTTCATGCAGGAAACTGCCATGTTGCTTGCCTGGATAAAGCATGGCTCTGTCCATGACAAAATCAGTTCTAGGATACGCCTATGAGGTTGAATGTGGACAGCAGATAGTTGCCTTGTTCTAAAGGCCAGGGACAGTAATATTTGGGATCATTGCTTTTTTGCCGTTCTGATAACTTCAGCCACAACTGAATCTGGAGAGGGCAACCTACCAAAGTTGTAATCCCCATTAATGGTTGGGGCCCACCGGGTTTTTTTCCAGTATCCAGCCGGGCCAGTCCGACACTGTGCCCATTTCTCTTCCTCCAACTCATCACACATGGCTCCTCCTCAGGGCTCTCTCTCTGGACTGCGGCAGGCGGCAATGGGCTCCCAAAAACAGCGGGCCCTGGGCAGATGCCCCTTTATTTCTATTATTAAAGCGGCCCAGCACCTGCTATGTAAATCCAGCCCTGCAAAGACTTGCCATTTGTTGCTAGGCAACGCATTTCCCGATACTCTTTAAACATTTCTCTAGCACCAGTCCTTAACATTTACTGTCTGTATGCACTAAATAGGCTGCATTTAAATAACTATTGCCCATTATTAAGCCGCTATCTACACACGGCCCTACGTTTGCTCTCTACAGATAGGAGGTATTTAATCCAAATACCAAATTTAGACCCCACATTCCCTTTCTCTGGCATCTTGATTGAAGTGAGAATATCGCCCTGTTTGAGCTCTGGATTTGCAAGTTTAAGCTGTCTCCCTGCGAGGCAGCTGCTTGTAGGGAGATAAGGAGATGTGCGTGTGAATGCTTGCGAGTGGAATAATGGATGTATTAACATATATAATGCAGCGGAATTAAAGCAACATGGAGCGTCATAATTCATACAAGGCCATTGCGATATATGTTCTTATGTGGATTTCTTTTTAGGTCACTTCCAGTCTTGTTTCAAGGAGAGAAAATAACCATCAACTCAGAGACTGTCTAACTAATGGTCTGATTTTAAAAGAAATGTGTTATGAAATCTAGAATGGAATACTGGAAGAGGTTGAAACTGCTGGTTCGGTTCAGACAGAAGCAAACTGTATGTTCTCTGTGCTATATCCTAAACAGCGGTTACTGGGATCACTTATTAAACCCTGCAGCTGTGCAGGTCCGGAGCTTGTTATCCAGAATGCTTGGGACCTGGGGGTCTTCCAGATAAGAGATCTTCATCATAGCTTAAGTCTACTAGAAAATCATGTACAGATTAAATAAACCCAATAGGTTGGTTGGGATCAAGTACAAGGTACTCTTAATATTACAGACAGAAAGGAAATCATTTTAAAACTTTGGATTATTTGGATAAAATGGAGTCTATGGGAGATGGCCTTTCAATAATTTGGACCTCTTAGATAATGGTTTTCCAGATAACTGATCCCATACCTGTACTTTGTACCTGTATTTTCTTTTCTCTTTGGAAAATAAACATTGAGTGTCAAATGCAACATGTATGACTCAAAAGCCCGACATTACCCAAGTACTAAAAAAAGCATTAGGGCTGGGGTTCCCAAGATGTAGGTCAGGATCTACCAGTAGACCTTTGGCTGGGCATCAGTAGATCTCAAGACACTGTCAGGAAACAGCTTGACTAAGTTACCCTCGCGTTTCATTCTTTTGATTCAGATATTTATTAAAATAATATTTTCCCAGAAACAGAATGCTACAATGCTTTTATGGAAGTAGATCATAATGGGACAACATCACTAAAAGTAGACTCCGCATTAGTAAAATATGGGCACTCTTGCATTAGGGTATTTGAAATGTTAAAATTCTTATGCTTTTAGGGTACTGGCACTTCGGGAGATTTGTTGCCAGTGGTAAATCTGCATTACAATGGACTAGTGATGCGCGGGTTGGGATTTACCCGCCACCCAAGCTTGATTTCCAGGTTCCTTTTATAGACTCGTGCCACCCGCCGATGACGTCGCAAGCACACGTCTGAAATAGTTCAACCTGGAAGTCGGTAGTTGGCATTTATTAGGTTGGCCTACGAAATGCCCAGTAGAGGGCAATATGTTCTAATTTAAAAGGATAGAGCACCACGCACTCAGGGTCTTTCCTGGGACCTCCTCATTGGGAGGTCGATACTGGCCCAGTAGCGATGTGCAGGATAGGTTCTCAACACCCAACCCTATCCTGCACCCAGCCAAGGCCGCCGTTCCCCCTCTATTCATAGACTTGCGCCTGCCCTGCTGTGACATCACAAGGGGCAGGCACATGCCTATAAATTTAGGTGCTGGAAGCCAGAAGGCACAGTGCTAGGCCCACGACCCAAAGATTTTGTGCAGGAGCTGGGCAGAACTGTGGGTTTTGGGACAGACAGCACATCACTAAGGCCTAGGCTACAGTTTAAGTTAAACTGTAGACTAGGTTTAGCTAGTGATAGCAAGTGGACAGCTATAGTTGTTATAGGAGCAAAAGGGAGGCTTAGGGAAGGTATTGAGTAGCCTTTCACTCTGTATAACCCTAGAGGGGTTAGGACCCTGCAGTGTTAACCCACTAGTGTAGCTAGTATAACCCTAGAGTTGAGGACCAGAAAGGGTGGCAAGATAGACCCTAAATAGAGTAGATTAGAAGATCATACCCAGGGAGGAATCTACACACACAGGAGTGTGGAAATATAAATTGTTAACTTATCTTGCACTTGCAATATAGGGATACCCCACTTTCTGGACGGGGGGATGGGAGCAGACGTCACATATGGCGTGCTTGTGATGGGACAGGGTGATGATGTGGTGACCGGCGATTGGCTGGTCACTGCTCCAATCTAGGGGAATCCTGCTCAGTTATCCTAATTTGAAAAACCGGGTAGGCAGTTCAGACCTGGGTAACCCTTATGAAAACTGGGCTCTCTGGGTCAAAACCAGATGTGTGGCAACCCTAAAGGAATATTATAAACTGATCTACTCATATTTTGATCTAGTTCAAAAAGTGACTGCTAATTCCATTTATGAAGCTCAACGTTATTAAACATGTTCATTACTGCAAGAAAAACTTTTACCTGGATCCTTTTCTACCAAGAGAAAGGTGCAAGGTACCAGGAGTTGCAGGTAGTCGTACATTGCTTACATGGATATATTTACAGTATGCCAACATCCCGGAGAGAATATGTTTAGCCCCCACTCTAGTCATAAAGGAGTTAAGCTGAATGCAAGTTCACATTACTCATAATGTTCTGCAGTCTGAGCCGCTGCCCCTCTGTAGAGCAGACGTTACCCCCCCCAATGATCCTACCTTCTGTGCTTGCCTGTCTGTCCTGATTATTCTTGACTTCCTCCATCCATATAATAAATGTTCCATGAAGTTGGGTGATCAACCAGTAAATGTGTTCTGACACTGTGCTTATGATTCCGATGATACTCCCGGCACACTTAGGATGGACACAATCAGACCTTACTCAATGTGCACATTTAATAATTCATAATAATAGGCTTTTTTTTTTTTAAAGAAACCCTCCATAAAACTGCTCCACTGCACCCCTAGTTGTGGCATAGATAATCAAAACCCTAATTACAGCTATAAGACAATTCATCAATGAGAATCATTAGAAAAGTAGATGAAGTAATCTGTTGTCTGGTTTGCTACAACCAGTTTGCTTTCTGCCTGGTGCCAGGGTTCAGCATGTAGCTGATTGGGTAGACAAATTATTGACCCAACTGCCTTGGTTCATATTGGTACCAATGACAAAACGAAGAGGACATTGAAGAGTGATTTAAGGGATTTTGGCTCAAAGATTAAGTAGGTCTCCCAATGTAATTACCTCTGCAACACATGCAAGTTTAGGGAGATAACAAGAGCATAGGGAGCTAAATGTGAGGCTAAAGTCTTGTTGTAGGAAGAAAGGGTTTGGGTTCCTAGAGCACTGGGCTCAGTCTTCCTTGGGATACAGTTCATTTAGTTGTGATATATTTCTCCTTCATGAAGCAGTTTAAACTGGAAAGGGGGTTGAGTATTATGGGGAAGCTAAAGTAGACTGTGGAGTAGGATTGATAAGGGGTAATGGGGAGCAGTGAGGGGGGGCACATAGTATTCCTGCTAAGCAGATCTTACTGTTATAAAGGAAATTGTTCTATGGTAACCTCAGATCTAAATCTCTATTGTGTAATGACCAGGATCGGACTGGCGGGAAGTCGGGAAAAAACCCGGTGGGCCCCGACCCTCGTGGACCCCCACTGGGCCAGATCCCCTCTCCCGACCCTACAAAAGAGAAGTTGCATGATGCATAGTGCATCGTGAATCCTATTGCGCATGTGTGGCACGGCTACTATTGCGCATGCACACCACATTTCTTCCTGCGCATGCATGTGGCTTGGCTCCTATGAGTGGGTCTGGAGGGGGGCCCTGTACAGTAGCCCTGGGCAGAAGTCCCGGTGTGCCCCTGGCCCCACCAGCCCAACCCTGGTAAAGACAATATCAGGGTAAAAAGTGGTAATCAGTGCAGTCTGGTAGCAAATGCACAGAGCTTATATAATGGGAGAGCTGGAATTCATTGCGTGTACTGAAAATGAAGATATAATTGATATCACGGAGACCTGGTGGAATGAAACCCGTGACCGGGCTGTAATATGGTATGGTATATACAGTATATGGTTACACCCTGTATAGGAGCAACAGATGGATAACAAATAAAAAAAATGTTCTTATGTAACCGACATAGAGGTGGTCATCAGCGTTCTCATTAGTCAATTCTCATGCATCTATAATTAAGTTTTTAATTAGTGAATATTTTTCCTACTGTAATTACATGCTTTTTTTCAACTTATAAAGAGAACTAGAGGGTTCATTAGGATAGCTTAATGCTTAGGGTTCAGTGTCTCTTTAACTAGAACAGGAGTTTTTATGCTTTTACAAATGCACGCTGGGCTCATAAAACACACCCGTATTGTGTTTATTTTTGCTTTTTAAATGCACCTAAGTGTGTTTTTGTGAGCTGGCTTTTAAACGTGGGTCAAGTGCAAGAGAATGAAGTATGTGGCATGTAAAAAATAAACACCATTAAACGTGAATGCCATAAAACGCTCATGAGAACAACCACACAAAATATAATGAAATCCATTAGCTGAAGCTAATAGGTGCACTCAAACCTGCATTTCAAATGCATTGCAAAAAAAAATGCCTGTGTGTAAGATGCCCAAGAGCTAAGAATATATTGGAACATGTCGGGAGAATTCAGACAAACAATATTGGTATAAGAAAGGGCTAGAAATAGATATATAGTAATGAAAATATAATCTACAGTCTGTTCATTTCCCCATGGGACCTGGCTGTAAATTATATAGTGAATAAAGTACCCCCTCTTGTAAAATATAAGGATATTATAAGTTACCGAGGAGTTTCATGACCATATAAAAACACAAGGCCGAAGGCCGAGTGTTTTTATACAGGTCATGGAACTCCGAGGTAACTTCTAATATCCTCATATTTTGCAACTGGGGGTACTATATTTATTATAATACACAGGTTTCAGGGAGTCATGTGACAGAAATGACATCAGAACTCACCGTTTATAACTGATGACATCAGAACTCACCGTTTATAAGGATATAATTTACAAGATATTTACGGCTTTGCCGCTTTTGTGTATTATATCCTTATAAACGGTGTGTTCTGATGTCAGAATGCTCCGTTTATAACAGGGGTCCCCCACTGCCAAATTTGATGCCGCACATCCGAATTTGATGCTGGTGTGACCCCAAATTGGATGCCCGCGACCACCGCCATACCGCCAACCATAATGGATGCCGACCCCCCTCCCGGCATTTAACTGTAGATTATAATGCATCATGTACCCCCTACTGAAATGTATCAGAATTCACCTCGCAGTTATGTGACCTGTAGAAAAGTACTCTGCACCTTTTATATGGTCACATAACTCCTCTGTGACTTATAATATGTTTATAAATTACATTAGGGGGTACATTATCCACTGTATAATGTACTGTTGTGCGGCACTGGTAAAACTAGTGTGTTTGTTTCAGAAACTCTACTATAGTTTATATAAAAAGCTGGCAGGTAGTTGTAGGATACACAGCAGATAACAGATAGGATCTGTAGTATTTCACTGATGCGCCCCGCAAGTGTCAATTTGTGCGTTCGTCATGACCAGCCAGGTTGCCCAGGCCTGGCCCGGCTCTGGGAACAAATGTTATTGAGAATATTAAAATGGTCATTATAGGAAACCTGCCAATAATAATAAGTATTAAAGTGGATCCAAAATATCTTATAGGGGAGCTCAAATAACTGATTCCAGTACAAAAAAAATCTAACAAAGTAACCGCAAAAATTCTGCATGTAGAGAGACATGACAAAAGTTAGGCATCCCCAAGTGATTGTCAATAACCTTTCCTTCTCCTGTATTAATAATAATATCAATAATAATAAAAGTGCATTTCTATTGTAAAGGGAGAGCCTTCCATCCCAATCCGCTCTGACACATGATGTGATTATTTAAAATTTTGTGTTTTTAAGAGTCTACTCCCCCTCCATAAGCCTGTACTTTATCCATTGGTACATGTGCAGCACCCCTGATGTAACCCAAAAACTGGTGTTGCTGGACTACATCTCACATTATGCTTTAACCCTTTATAATATGTTGGAATATGGTGCAGCATTTTGTTTCACCCACAGCTGAGCAAATACTCGTATGGAAGGTTCATTATCCTCCTTAGAAATTTTTTTTTTTCAGTGAAAGTTCACTAGGCAGAATGTGCTAATCCTAATTTCATTACATTCTAACTAGGCACCAGTATTCATGCCTGGTATCTATTAATCATCTCACGCCATTTGTATCTGTGCACCAAAAGTTCATTTATACACATTTATACGCACAGAGAAGATATAGCTGCAGGCAAGCCATGGCACATTACCTTGCTCACATTCACAATAGCTGAACTACATATGGGCCTATGAGTATTTGTAACATAAAATATGTATTTTATGAAATACATGCAGCGTGAGAGTTTAACGCTATAGTAAAAAAAAAAAATGGGGCTACATTAGAGGGGAACAATTAGCAAAAATTGAAATTTAATATAAGCTTCGTCATAGTGAAGTAAGAAATTTAATTATCTACATCTCAGCATCTGTGTCTCAACATTTTCTGTCTTCATGGAATTCTCCCCCTGAATCAGTGGTACAGGCTGATACATTAGATAGGTATAAGAAGGGATTGGATGCTTT
>CM044436.1:9122180-9148101 GCA_024363595.1 Xenopus borealis | reverse complement strand
AGTACAAGTTGATCCAGGGACTGGTCCCATTGCATTTTGGAGTCAGGAAGGAATTTCCCCACTCTGAGGCCAATTGGAGAAGCTTCAGATGGAGTTTTTTTGCCTTCCTCTGGATCAACTAGCAGTTAGGCAGGTTAAAATAGATTTTGAACTTGATGGACGTGTGCCTTTTTTCAACCACACTTACTTTTTTACTATGTTAATATGCAAGCATTGGTTGTCAGGTTCATCAACATTTAGATCTTTTAGCTTTTCCTAGCAGTTGTATTAGAGCTTACTCAAATGGCACCTGCACTGGATAACGGGTCTTTCCGTAATTTGGATCTCCACACCTTAAAGGGAAATTTAACCCCTCCGGCGCTAATACGTCCGAGGGAGACGGCCTTTCCGTAATTCAGAATTTTCTGGATAATGGGTTTCCAGATAACGGGTCCAATACCTGTATAAACCAAACATTTCTGGTGTTTTAAAAAGAATGAGTTCTAATACACCTTCTAGGCAAAATTACCCTCCCCCTGCCCGAGGCTGTATTAGACTTATTTTATTTTAAATGTTTAATTGATTATAATTAGAAAATGTCTTCCTTTAGCTTATGAAGCAGATATTACACTCTTGTATAGTGAGCTCTCTCTTATATATAATTTATAAATAGGAATTTCTGCCCTTAAAGATACCAGAGGAACAGGAAAAACAGTGATAATACGTTTAATACATTTTCTATATATTGGATTTAACTGTCATCCAAAACTCTCAAATCCTGTATGATGAGAGCATGAAGAGAGACAGATGCTAAGAGGGGGATAGTGAAGAGTAGCTTGATTATTATTCAGAATAATAATCAACTTGATTATTGCGAATGATAATAAACTTGATTATTATTGAGAATAATAATCAACTTGATTATTAGAAAATAATAAACAACTTGGTTATTATTTCAGAAAAGGTTCCGAATTTAATTAATTCATTATGTTTGAAAAAAATGTTGTATTTCAGTGTGATGAAGCTTATTTTCGGTTTTAATTATATGATAGTTCACCTTTAAAAGAACATGTTTTCATTATCTGAATCTGGCCCAAGTATTACAGGCTAGGGAATCTCACAATTCTCACAACATCCAAAATAGCTGTGCCATTTTGCCTTGCTGGTATTATATTGTAAGTAAGCATAAATAGGATGGACAATAGTGCAGTTTATATACAGCTTCAACTGAGGATGATCTAGATCAGGGCTGGATGGGGCCCTCCAAAGGATTTTTATGGCCCCCCAGTCTGCTCACAGTCGCCATAGACTTTATCATATGACATCATAATTTATATCAGTCTGGCCCTCCTGCATGTTATATGACATACAATCAGCCCATTATGATCTAGATCATCTACACATTAAACAAGCTTTAAAGGGCATGTAAAAAAAATAAAATCCCATTTTTACTTTCTTTAATGAAAAAGAAATATATCTCCAACATACTTTAATTAAAAAATGTGTACCGTTTTTATAAGAAACCTGCCTGTATGCAGTGAAATTCTCCCTTCATTTACTTCTGTGGATAGGAATTGTCAGACGGTCCCTAACTGCTGGGCAGGGAAACAATCATACTTAAGAACAGCAGGGGGAGCCACCGCCTTACTTCCGAGACATGCAGAAATCCAGCAGCTTTGTTTGTTTCCTTGTAGAGCAATCGGCGACTGTGTAGAGATTTGTATTGGATTTTATTTTTGCCTTTACATCCCCTTTAATGTTTCCAACTCCAGCTGCAGGGACAAAGATCATGGAGCCAGATTTAAACAGATAAACTGGGATTCTATTTGGAGGATTATTTTGATGCAGTCACTGGTTCTGCAGAGTCGGAGAAAGTTTGTATTAAACAATAGAAAAACTATAAAATCCACATTAGATTACATGACAACACAGGACCCAGTGCTTTATCGGCTTCTGGCAGATATTATTTGACTTGTACTGATAATTTATGACGATCCCTAAGCTTAGCCCAGATCACACTGAGCATGTGCACAGTCTTGGTCTTGCAAAGTTTTTGGGACTTCTCTCCACGTCCGGACATCTATTTTGGCTATTTTCGCTGCTTTTGTGACTTTTCTTACTTCAGGACTTCAACTTCATTAATTTTTGTGACTTTGGGTCTTTTTCGCTTCGGGACTTCAGCTTCTTCTATTTTTGTGGCTTTGGGTCTTTTTGCTGCTTCAGGACTTCAACTTCATTCATTTTTGTGGCTTCGGGTATTTTGGGCGCTTTGGGAGTTTGGCTGTTCGGCTTTTTGGAGGTTTGGGTCTTCAGAAGAGGCGGCACGGCTTCGGTGCTGTCAGGGGGGCCTGGCTCTTTTGAAGAGTGCAGCACAGCCGGGCCCCCTTAAAGCCTGGGACAGGACACCCCCTTTGCCCCCTTGATGATGGCCCTGTACAGACTTGTATCATGTGCTGTGCCTAGAGCCCTAGAGTTGTGTTTAGCTGGTGTTCCCAAGCACAAATAACGAAGGCAGAGAGCAATAAAAACATGCACAGCATTTGCCTAAATACCCTGTGCAAAGCTTTAGGCATATTATCCGTATCATCATCCCATGATTGCAATGAGTAAGGAGAGCTACGAGTAGGCTCTAGGCTACAGATGGTTGCTACGGAAACTGAATTTGTAATGGGTGTATTAACCAGAACAACAATAAAATGCCCTTCAAAGTTTACGCTCCCTGTAGAAATCAAAATATAACACGCTCCAGCCCCGAAACCAAGTGGATTGGGTTTTGTTTGAAAAGGTAGAATGAAAAAAAAAGCAGCAATGTTTCATGAAATCATCATCTTTGTTACATGGGAACATTTTTTTTTAAAGGGGAACACTGGAAGAAAATGTAATTCCAAGCCACTTTCTGATAAACATTCATTAAACATGGAAAGGGGTTGTTTACCTTTTAGATAACGTTTAGTATGACGTAGAGAGTGATATTCTGAGATAGTTTGCAATTGATATTGATTTGTTATTGGAGGTTTTTTTTTATTTGGACTTATTAAGCTTTTTAGGCAGTAGCTCTCCAGTCTGCAATTTCAGCAATCTGGTTGCTAGGGTCCAACTTACCCTAGCAACCTTGCATTGCTATGTATAAAGTGGCTGGAATATGAACAGGGGGGTACCTGAACAGAAATCGGAGTAATTTAAAAAGTAGAAATACAAATACATTTGTAGCATTACAAAGCATCAGATTTTTAAATGGGGTCAGTGACTCCAATTTGAAAGCAGGATAGAGTAGGAAGAAGAAAGCAAATCATTTAAAGGGCAAGGAAAGTCTAAAAAAGAATAAGGCTGGAAATGCTGTATTTCATGAACATGAACTTACTGCACCACAAGCCTAATCAAAGAAATGATTCAAACAAATGATTTATGCTTTCAAAGTTGGGCACAGGGGGCTGTCATCTTGTAACTTTGTTATACATCTTTGCAAGACCAAGACTGTGCACATGCTCAGTGTGATCTGGGCTAAGCTTAGGGATCGTCATAAATGATCAAAACAGCACAAGTCAAATAATATCTGCCAGAAGCCAATACAGCAAGACTGATTAATAATCAGAATGTACAGACTGCACTGGGTCCTGTGTTGTCATGTAATCTAATGTGGATTTTATTGTTGTATTGTTTAATACAAACTTTCTCAACTCTTCAGAACCAGTGGCTGCAGCAAAATAATCCTCCAAATAGAATCCCAGTTTATCTGTTTAAATCTGGCTCCATGATCTTTGTCCCTGCAGCTGGATACATTAAAGGGGATGTAAAGGCAAAATTAAAATCAAAGACAAATCTTCATAGTCGCTGACTGCTGTACAGGGAAGCAAACAAAGCTGTTTGATTTCTGCATGGCTGGGAATTAAGGCAGGGACTTCCCCCCCCCCCGTTAATAAGTATGATTGTTCCCCTGCACAGCAGTTAGGGACTTTCTGACAATTCCCATCCATTTGTATAAACAACACAAATTCCCCTTATAGTAGGAAAGCATTTGGGCAAATGTAATAAACAACAACAATGAAACGGTATGCAAACAGACAACAATATGATACACTCTTCACATGACATCACCAGGGTTTGGGATTAAAGGTGCAGGCTGCTGCAGAGGTAAAAGAGACATCTCAACGCCAATTTGTTGTGTTTTGGTAGCCGAGGATGAGCAGGGTATAACAGTGCTTTATTAGCAGGTTCATGCAGCCATCACACAACAGCAGTAACGTCTATCTATGCTTTTAAATAGTATAGAAGGTAAAGTGTATGCACAGAATAACTCATGTGCACGGTTACAGCCCATTTGTATAAACACCACAGTTTCTTATAAAAACTGTACACATTTTTTAATTAAAGTATAACGGAGATAGGTTTCTTTTTCATTAAAGAAAGTAAAATTGGGATTTTATTTTGTTGCCTTTACTTGCCCTTTAACAGTCTATGGCATAATGATTGTTTTGGGCCCATCCATCAGATATTTGTTTCCTGTATTAATCTGCCATAACCTGTTGGTTGTGTTTCATTCTGATTCAGAACGTAAGATGCTGGGCACTGGCAATGCCCTCAGGCAAATGCTTCATGCTCTGGGGATGTCATCTTCACTGGCAGGTATGAGAAAACTTCATGTAAAGGATACGTTATATCTTTGCTCACATGCCGCCCTGGAGTCCTGTCACAATGCCATTAATCCTCTCCCTGGGGATTTGTACTTGCTTTAAAGCTGTGACAAGTGTTGTGGGTTTGTACAGAGAGTTCTGTACAGCCATGAAAGCAAGTCTGCCCTTGGCATTTAGTAAACTGCCCAGAGACACTTTGTGCTTTGACCACCCAGTGACCGTTAAATAAACCCCCAATGCAAATTGCTCTGAACCATTGGCCTGCCGCATCACTGTGTCTTTCATATTCAGATATTCCTTTATATTGTGTATTTTCCCTGACCTATATTCTACCACTGTCCCTGAGTCACAATGTAAGCTTTTCCTTCTCTTCTTTATTTATATATATATTTATTCTGAAACCCACTCAAGTCTATAGATCCGACCCTACGTTTAAAAAAACCATAAAAAAAAACAATTGTGCTATTGATATATAATAAATACTTTTTTTATGAACACAGGCCATTGCTCTCATGTATATATATATATATATATATATATATTGTGAGATTCAGGATAGCAGGGCTCATAAGCACGGTTTTAGCACCCAAACGTAAGTCGAAGGCAACCTTAGTCAGTTTTATGCTTTTATTATAAACAAAAGGGTTTAGCACACTTGCTTCAACACAGGAATACCAGTTCCACCTTAAAGGAGAACTAAGCCCATACTTTAAACCCCCCCAACCTGATAGATCCCCCTCCCCGCTCCCCCCCCAGCCTACTTGCTTCCTCGGGCTACTTTTTACTTACCCCTCGCGGCAGATTCAGGCATCGTAGTTCACGGCAGCCATGTTCTTCTTCTTCGGTAATCTTCGTGTATTGAACAGCGTTTCGGCACATGCACAGTTGGAGCAAATTCTTGGTTCCGGACATCTGCGGGTGCGCCAAAACCCAAGGAAATCGTCGAAGAGCTGAAAGAAGGTACGAAGATTTCTGAAGAAGATGGCTGCCGTGAACCTCGACGCCTGAATCTGCCAGGAGGGGTGAGTAAAAAGTTAGGGGCATTTGCCCGGGGTAGGCTGGGGGGGGGGGTGCGGGGTATACAGGGGGAGGGTTTTTTGAAAGAATGGGTTTAGTTCTCCTTTAACACTCAAATTGGTGTATTCAGAAATAAAAAGTTTAGCTTTGGCAGTATTGAATCCCAAAGTTCTCTGTTAAACTCTCTGTTAAACTAAAAGGCAAATTTTCGTGGGTGACCATTTCGACAGGCGCAAATATATTAGCACCACGCTAATTCACTAAAATGCAAAGGGTTGTTTTAGCAGCCAAATGCTGGTGAATTATCAAATTATCATTTCATAGAGAATATTTTGCTAGCGTTCATTTCTGCCTAGCGAAACTTACGCTTAGGTCAATTTGAATTGGGCAGGTACATAAAAGTCATACGGACATCTTTATAAGTGATGTTGGTGTTAACATTAAAATCTTTAATAGTCAAGACTTTTGAAGGCAATCCCACTTTTTTCTTTTAGAATTTTTATGAATTTCCGGCATACAGGATATGATGTCACTGACTGAGGAAGATGTAGCTTCATTTTATCAGTTCGCCAGGTCTAAGGTGGTGAAGGAAACTCTGGCGAAAGAGGAGTAACGACCATTCACCAGAGCGAAAAGTCACCTGACAATAGGGTGCGAACGTATGTTACTGACGGACTTTTTCCCTAGTGAATTGTACCCAACACCTGTTTGGCGTTGACCATTTGGATGAGATTTCTGGATTGTTGCTAGGAGGGATTTTTCAGTTCATTTCTCCGCATGGAAAAAGCCAATCTCCTTCCCTTCACACAATCCCTCACACACTGGGAAAAGCTGTTTAAAGTGTAAAAAAAAGTCTAAAATAGAATAATTTTTTAAATCCTGTATTTTGTATATTAAACATAAACATGAACTTACTGCACCACAAGCCTAATCAAACAAATGATTTTATGCTTTCAAAGTTGGCCACAGGGGGCTGTCATCTTGTAACTTTGTTATAGATCTTTGCAAGACCAAGACTGTGCACATGCTCAGTGTGATCTGGGCATCAATTGGAAGGGTTAAGCTTAGGGATCATCCAGGGCCGGAACTAGGGGTAGGCAGAAGAGGCACGGACCTCTTCTGCTGCCTTCCCCTAGTTCAGACCATTGCACCCAGAAGATGTTGCTACTGTTCTTCCAAATGCGTGCGTGCATATTTTTGTCAGGGGGCCCTTTTCACCAATTATTTTTTTTTTAACTTGCCCTTTTCACCAATTTTTTAAAAAATATATTTTAGGGGGGTTACCTTTTTAGTGCTGATGTCAATGTAGAATTTCACTGCAAACTGTCAGGTTTCTTATAAATACAGTACACATTTTTTAATCAAAGTATATTGGAGATAGATTTCCTTTTCATTAAAGAAAGTAAAAATGGGATTTTATTTTTTTGCCTTTAGAGTCCAGAACTTTCCCAGGTATTCCGTCAGCCATTCTGTTACAATATATACACAAAGATGTGCACACACATATATACAGTATATACATATATATAAATTAATTAGACGTTGGGGGGATTGTAAATTGATATTAAGAAAAAAAAGAGACATGGCGGATCCATCAGTTAAAGACATTAGCCCCCAATGTGTTAAATAATGATTATGATCTGTTTTCAACTGTTTTTTTTTACTTTTGGATTATTGGATTATTATATATGTTAGGGCAAAGGGAGCAGCAGCATATACGTAGCTACTAAAGGGTTAATTGAATGCGATCAGGCCTGGATTTGTGGGCCTAGGGCAGCAGGATTTTAGGGGGCGGCATGTTGCCCAACCACTCCCACATTGGTTCAGAAATGTAAATTTCCTGTGTGCCAATTCCCATTGCTCCATCCTGATGATGCAAATTTTAACAAACTTGGCTTGTTTTTCAGTTGCTCTATTTGCTAATCAGTGCCTCCTCCACACACTCCTAGAAAGTGACTTCATTTTTACTATTACCAAATGACTTTCATCCAGCCCATCCAGTACACTTGCTTGCAACTTTGTGGTAATGATAATACAACCTCATTGCACATCCTTGTTGTGTAGTCACTTCATGTCTGTGTAAGTAAAGAATCAATGTGGCCTTGTCTGGGGATCCATTATCCAGAACTCCATTCTAATTACAGGAAGGCTGTCTCCCATAGACTCCATTTTAGAGAAGAAAATCAAGCAGCTTTGTTTCCCTGTACAGCAGACGATGACTGTGTAAAGATTTGTGTTTACATCCCCTTTAATGTTTCCAACTCCAGCTGCACACTGAGCATGTGCACAGTCTTGGTCTTGCAAAGATGTATAACAAAGTTACAAGATGACAGCCCCCTGTGGCCAACTGTGGTGCAGCAAGTTCATGTTTATGTTTAGTATACAAAATACAGCATTACAGTTTTAGACTTTCCTTGTCCTTTAATAGACTAAATAAGGTTTTCTAATAGGGCAGAAAGTGTACTTGCTGTGGGCCCCTAAAATTACACTAGCCCCATGGGGGCACAGATAAAAAGCACAAAGGACATGTATTGTGTGCCAATTGTTAGATATTTAAGTATATACTGTACATCAGGGATGTCAAAATTGCAGTCTTGTAAAATATCTCCCAACATGCCCATGGCTACTGGATATAAAACTCTGATTTATTTATGTATTCCCCCCAAAGACTTACAGAGCCCCACCCTTTTGTCATTGCCAGGGATTCCCTTGACTTTTAGGGGTCTATTTATTAAAGGTCGAGTGTGTCAGGTCAAGTGAAAAAAAAAATAAATAGAATTTTTAGAGAGAAAAAACTTTTCATAGATTTATTATGCCCAAAAGCAGCAAGAAATCCAAAACTGAAACCTGTCAAATTCATATAAAAGTCAGAGGTCCCGTTAACCATTTCAGAATGTTTTTGCCTTCACGATTTTTGGGTGTTTGGTGTGTCTGATGTTGGTTTTTGCTCAAAAACTAGTTTGTTGCGATTGCCGCATGATTTTGTTGCACAAGTCAATTTGACATTTGATTTTGTTGCAGGTTTTTTTCCACTGTGATCTATTGCAAGCTGAATTATTAGACTCATTTGTGGCTGGGAGTTAGGTTGAGTTTGTTATATTAAAAAAAAATGGGGAAAAGTCGAGCTCTAGTAAATAACCCCTCTTAGTGTTATGTGCACAAGACATGTGGTGGCAGTAGCTCCTGGGTCCCATCAATAGGTGCATTTGTGTCAATAAATCTGGAATTAGAGGTAGGAGGGATGTAGTAGTGATGCAGTAGTGCAAGGTGTAGATTTAGAGGCAAGCACCTTTAATGAGTAGAATCAGTTCATTGTGTGACTGTTTCCCCATTGAGCTATCTATAATCCTTTGTTAAAGGAAACATAAACCCTAATCAAGACTATATTTTTAATACTGAACTTATTGTACCATCCCAAAGGTTTAGCAGCCCTGATTGCAATGATCCAAACAGAGGAGTAACAAAAGTTGCCGGGTGCTGGGCTGCCCACAAAAAATCTTTGTAGGGGCCCAGTGCACACTGTGACTTACCTTTCTGCCCACTAGAGTGTATCTGCCCCTTGTCCCTTGGGGCCCCAATCATACATCATATACACCTAAACAAAAGATGTCCCTCTGTCAGGAACAACAGACATGAGGTCACAGGCTTCTGGACAGGAAAGTATAGAATGCAGCCATCAAAAGAAAGACATTTGTATCTCAGGAGTCCATAAAATGGGACATTTATTTATGATAGATGATAGAGATATATCTAAGAATGGACTAAGGCTGGTTAGTTTATTATTATGTGAAATGGGGCTGTCCAGTGAATAACCCTTATGTTAATGTGAAACAAACAAGCCTCAATAATGACATATAACTAAACTGGTTAACGGGATGGAAGACTTAATTTATGGGAGTAGACTGTCAAGGTTGCAAGGGGACATGATTAAACTTTACACTAAATACATTAGAGGACATTATAGACAAATATCAGGGGACCTTTTTACCCATAAAGAGGATCACCAGAGGCCACCCCTTCAGACTAGAAGAAAAGGACTTTCATTTAAAGGAACAGAGTAGGTGGTTCTTCACAGTGAGGACAGTGAGGTTGTGGAATTCACTGCCGGGTGATGTTGTGATGCTCATTCTGTTGATGCTTTTAAGAGGGGCTTGGATGATTTTTTGGACAGACATAATATCAAAGGCTATTGTGATACTAAACTCTACAGTTAGTATAGCTATGCGCATATATGGTTTGTGTGAAAGAGTGGAGGGGTGTGTGTATGCTGGGTTTTAACTTGATGGACTTTGTCTTTTTTCAACCCAATTTAACTATATAACTATAACAATAACTGAAAGGGTATGGGTTGGACAGCACCGATTTCAAATATTACCATTAACATCTTGTTGTATAGTTCCCATCTTGTTTTGTCACATTTTCTACGACTGTCACCATCTCACCCTGCTATACCTGTTGTTGTCAAAGATGAAAACCAAAACTTTCATGAATAAGAGCTAAAAAAGATTTTGAGTTTCCATTGGATACATTGGAAGCAAATGATGGCCTCCCTGAACTGCAATGATACGACTTTAATGTGTAAGCCCTGTCGTTTCTCCAAGCATTACTTCTTTCTTGTTCAAGCTGAAGAATAGAGATAAACCAAAGCTGATCAGTACAAAGGAATAACAAATTATTTTTAATTAGGTTTGCTGGCTATGATTTCTCTTATCATGTGATTGCTGGAAATAACCCTGGTGATTCTAAAGGGAAAAGGTTTGCAGTGCCATTTAATCATCACATTAAATAAAAGGGTAATTACATAAACATGTTGCTCTTGCTGGTCTAGTAAAACACCAAATTGCAGATATCTAAACAAATTATTTAGTACCTAAGGCTAAGGGCTCAAATTAGCATTTTTCCAGTGTTGATTAAATACTAGAGCAAGTTGCTCTAAATCAGGGCAAATTGCACACTGTAGAGCTGACCACATAAGAAACATCAAGAGTATGTTATGATGCAGCTCTTAGGAGCAACATGGCAATGCCTGGCACTCCCCTGAAACATCTAGACTGTATAAAGTAGATACTTTCATTAAGTCCTGAATCCATAGGTACTCATGGGTGGTCAGGTTTCCTAAATCCCTAAAGGAAAAATGACCTGGATGATTCACCTCTGGAGTTACATCACTTCTGCACCTTCTGGTGAAATGTAGGGGCCACCTTTCCTTGTGCAAACCTTGGTGACTGCACAGGTGGAACACCTCAATGGCTGTCCAATATGAGAATGAAGCCATAGCATTATCCTTAGCTAATATAACTCATTCCCATGAGCATAAACCTAAAAGGTGTCTTCGTCTTTGTTTCATATGTTTTGGAAATCCCATAAGGGTGAGATATAATTTGTTGATCCTATCTGTATGTATATCAAACATGGTTTCATACAATAATATCTTGGTCTACTATAAAAACTTCATCTCCAATTTTGGAGAACCAGGGGTAGGCAAATCAATGTTTTCCAGTTTTATATTTCTAATATTAAGGTGAAGATTCTCGTTTGTATACATTTTCCAAAGAAGTCGTGAACCCTACTGCTCAATTACGGAATGTTCGAGGGAAATCATTGGAGATTATTTTAAGGTGTTTTTTGCTTAGCATGTCACTAGAAGACTTATTACAGCAAAATGATGTCAACAATTTTAATTAAAGTTCACTTAATGTTTGTTTTTGGAACATAAATTCATATCCCTTTGTGTAATGCAATAAAATCCTATCCCAGAGGAAAGCTGGTATAAGCCACATATTTAGTTGATGTAGTGTATTAATCACAAATCAGTAGTCCCCAGTGGAGAAGAGTTGATGAGTTGTTGCAGAATGAATGAGCCTCTTCTTTTTGATGATACTACAACTTGGACTGAACACAATGAGATAAGATAGCTCCTGCCAGCAGCCTCAGCTGTCCCGATTGGATTCAATGGCTTGGAACAGATAGAAACTTCATATATCTAAAGCCATGTCTGAGGCTTGGAGGTCACATCACTTTGAGCATATAGTCCCTTTAACAGAATAATATCTGCAGGAGGCCAACCATGTGAGCATTACCAATACAAATTTATTCTGATATAAAACATACTAGACTCCTGGCCTAAAAATAGAATAAAAATTAGAATTTGCCCACAAATGTACAACCTGCATAATGGAATCTCCATTTTCTGATATGATAAGATTACAGGTGTTTCTTTGGGTCACCCATTTACTCACTTTTGGCCTTTTAATGGGTAAAATAATTAAATCTCAGGGGCAAATTTACTAATATTCACCTAAAATCCCTCGAATCTCTTCGAAATTCAAATAGTTCTAGGGTATCTTTTTCCTCCATATTTTGTTTCCTCGATGAAATAAAACGATCGGTATTTTTGACTTCGATCGCTCGAAAAATTTATACGATACGAACGATCGAGGAGTTCGATCGTACGAATGGTATTTGAGCAGGTGTTTGTAAAAGAAGCCTATGGGGGGGGGTTCCCATAGGCTTCTATTGGTATTCGGTAGGTTCAATCTGGCGATGTAGGCATTCGAAGAAATTTTAAAGTTAAAGTCTTTCGATCATCGAATGATCGAATATCCCATCATTCGAATTTTTGGTATTCGATAATCGAAGTGGCCAAATACTCGATCCTCCGAAAAAATCGTACGATTGGTATACGATCGAATTCGATGTGCAAAGATTTGCCTTTTGCTTTTAACCAAACAAAATGTTAACATTTAATGGCATACTATGCTGGTAAAAGGTATGGAAAATCTTAGCTATGAGGAAAGACTGTGATAACTATGTATAAATATATAAGGGGATCATATAATAACCTCTCTAATGCTTTAATTACCAGTAGGTCTTTCCAGCTGACGCAAGGGCACCCATTCCGATTAGAAGAAAAAGGTTTAAAGGTGTTTTTGAAAAAGTGGAATTCTAAGTTGTACAGGCTGATACATTAGATAGCTTTAAGAAGGGGTTGGATGGTGTTTAGCAAGTGAGGGAATACAGGGTTATGGAAGATAGCTCATAGTACAAGTTGATCCAGGGACTAATCCCATTGCCATTTTGGAATCAGGAAGGATTTTTCCCCTCTGATGCAAATTGGAGAAGCTTCAGATGGGTTTTTTTGCCTTCCTCTGGATCAACTAGCAGTTAGGCAGGTTATATATAGAATACAAAAAGGGGGGATTGTGGGTGCACTCCTTAGGCTAAGTAAAAATGTATTAAAAGTATAATGGAAGTGCTACTGACTTGGCCGATTAATCAGTGCACATTCCCTGGGCCCCTGTCTAAATAATTCAGTATATATGCAAGTGCATTTGTTAACAAAGACAGGGGTTTTTAGTTACAAAGTTATGATCATAAAGTTGATAAGCCACAATACCACATCAAGCTAAACCCCACACGGTAGTCCCTAACTTGTTTACCTCTGGTCATAGTAGAAAAGGTCTTGTACCTCACTGCATAGTAGCATTAAATGAAGTAAATTCTCCTGATCCTTGGTTTGTCTTCTTTGACCTTAGCAAACCTATTCTGTATGGACCTTACTGTGTTCATGGGGGGGGGGGGCTGAAACAGAAAAGAGGTTACCCCTAATTGTAGGAAGAATGTCATTATATAATGTGATTGCACTAGGGAATATTGAAGCTCATTTAAATAGCCAGTTCAAATAATTAGAAGAAACGTCCACATACTTAGTGTCTGTAGTTATCTGTTTTTGAGTACTGTGTCAAAATCAATACAACTATACTTTTTTATATATGCATAAGTAAATACTGGTGGCTCTGCAGATTAGGGACATCATTAATACAGTGCAAACAAGTTGTCACAGAGAACTGGTAGCAACTGATGAGTCAGATGAAGATTTATTTATAATCTTTTGCTGACCCTGAAGGAAAACAATGGATGGGGACTGGAGTTAAAAGTAATGTGAAAAAAAACCCGATGTAGTAGAGAAACATACCTTACAACTGCCCCTGTTTAGGTGGGACAGTCATTCTGCAGGCCTGAAAAGGGATGGGGAGAAACAAGGCAAGAAAAGAAGGACCCATATATGAATAATTCTAGAAGGATAAAGGTACAAGGGAAAAACTGGACATGTAGCTTGTTGTTATGTACTTGTAGAGCATTCTTTTGTCTTGAACACACCCCGATAATAATGATTTGTATATTTTGTTGTAGGGACCAATAGGTTCAGTACCCTTCCCTATGGCTTAAATCCCTACACCTCCTTATTCTCCTTGTTACTGACCAAAAGCCCATGTATCCATTTATTCATTTACATTTTTCTATCTTTGGCCTACAGGCATTTGACCACTTCCTACCATAAAGTGTTTGGTTAGGGTGCTTCTCTGTCATTGGCCTTTATTTGCTGACCCAGCTGGATGTGTTCCAGGATCAACAAGGCCTCAGTAAACCTGTACTGCCCTGGTGAAAGTCCGGGGGCAAAGACCCTGTGAACGAGGCTTTAGTCAATGACTGGTTATTCCGTGTAATAGCACTTTCTAGGAACGTGAGATAGACAGATCTAGATAGAAAGAGCAGCCTGTGCTCCAACAAGGATTGATTGCAGGAATTAGCTGTCCTTTAGGCTCTACTTTGCCTAAGTGAAGGGACTGCAGTTTGGATAGGGAATCCCTGATTATTATTATTATTATTATATGATTTCCACTGTATGGTATCAGGACTACAAGGGACATTAAAACCCTGGGGATGACTTTTAAACTTCCCTAGCTGTCTCCGCATGGTGTGCATCATGCTGAGTTTGCTTGAAACTGTTCTGAACAACATCTGGTGCTGCTTTGCCTTTGTGGGTCTCTAAGTACTTAACCCTGTGGACATTTCTTGGACAATAAAATATTTTATGTTTGTTTGCAGAAAGAACCTCCAGACATCCTTATTTTATATTTTAAGCACAGTAGCCTAAATTCCACAACACTTTTCCTTCATATCTTCCACAAATCAAAGGTCAATGTTTTAAAATCAAGTGCAACCCTTGCTCTACTGTAATCATCTTAACATAGCCTATTATAGCTATAACTAACTATGAAATCAACTGTTCTTCTGCTATTGCGATAGCAACATCTTTTATCGGTGTGTACCAACCTGTGTCCCTTCAATTCAGTTGGAAGTAGAGATGGGCAAATTTGACCCATTTTGCTTTGCCAAAAATTTGCGGCAAAAAATGTTTTCATGCACAAAGCCATTCAAGTCTATGGGTGTCATTTCTGCGCCGAAAAATCCCTAGTTGGAAGTGCTTCTCTCAAAACACATAGGACTTCATGCTACTATCTGCCCACTCCCTGTTTTATAATACTGTATTGTATTATTTATATGGAACCACAAGGGTATGCAGTGATTTTCAGGCATGACAACAAACAAGGGTACAGATATGATACATCCCACAGTAAAAATAGATAATAAAAGTGTTAGGCTATTCATTACCCAATGGAGGATTAGTTTGCATTCTATTGAAGCCCTAGAAAGTCGGGGAAAATACTTACTGAGCAATACAGCTCCAAGCATGTCTTTGCCTTGATAACATCTTAACTTTTGGTGGGATTTGTAGTCTAGGAACAATTTAGTAATGTGTGGAGGAGCAGGACTGTACAGTGACACTTAAAATCTAAGTTATACTTAAAAAATCATTGCTTGATGAGCCACACTGCCTTCATGGAAGTCTGGGCCCCCTACCCAAGTCTTCAACAGGATCCTGTCTGTTCCTCCCTTAAAGCATCCCTTCTCTTTATTCAACCCCCAACTACTGAACCCCCCTGCCTTCCATTCACCCACAACCAAACGATATTACCTCACACTACCATACAATAATGCCGGCGTGAAGTATTCAGCAGCTTTCCCTTTTAAAACAATGTTAAATGTCCACCTGAGAAGTTTACCTTTAAATAGTCCTTAAAACTAATGACCAATGATTGCACTGTATGATCACTAGAAACTGTCAGGCACATATTGTTTGGGGCACAGACCATAAATACAGTCATTGGAAGAGTCAGGAGGGGATGCAGCATGTAAGGTGAGTGGCTGATGCAAAGGCATAAAAACATGCGGCCTGACGTGTTTCATGCCTATTGGGCACATACTCATGAGTAAGTGCCCCTATAGGTACGAAACGCGTCAGGCCATTGGACATTGCTATTATTTTTTGTGGAGGAAGTACTCACAATGTTTCAGATTTTTTATATATCACCACATATATCTTATCTCCACTTGCATGGGTGTCCTCAGAAGGGGGCAAGAGGGGACATTTGCCCCATCCTGACTTCTCCAGCTAGTTCCAAGCAATTGTTTGTAAATTTGATTCACAAAAAGTTTTCTATATTTCTCACCCCAAAGCAAACCCTAATTAGGTTATCTTCTGCATTCTCACGAACAGGATCATCTTCATTTGGATGCTACGCTATGTGATATTGGCTTACTTGCCCCCCCCCCAGCAACAAATGCTCAAAGGCATTTGTTGCCATCGAAAGGTATCTGTATAATAAATGTTTATTCCTTTTTTTTTGGTAGAATGGGCTACATTAACCCAGAAGCCAGATACATCCTCTGCTCACTTCAAATCACCCCTTTGTGATAGAACAGCGGCCTTTATACTGCGGCTGGATTTGTAATGGTATTTTACATAGATAAGATGACTTGTGCAAATCTGAGGTTAATTAACTGTCTTCTACCAGAGAACTTGGATTCTCTCCGCATTATTAGACCTTGACATTTTATTGCCAGCAGTAGAACTGCATCCAATCCTTTGGTCCTGAGGGGTTGCCTAGCAACAGATGCTTCAAATATCACTGCAGTGTAAACCATGAACGCCCCCCCCCCCTCTCCCAGCCTTGGTTTGTACAATGAAATGATAAGTGTACGTGATTGGAAAGACTCTTGTTAATGGGAGGGTTTTGCAGTTCAAAGTACAATGATCTCATTCTGCTTGTTTTTAGCACTCCCTAATAATTGTGTGGTGTCGCGGTTTCTTGTTACTAAAGGCATTCTGTTTCTTTAATGTGCCTTCTGCTCAGACCTGTTGATTCTGTTTTGGCTGTGAGATGTTGCTGCATACGGTACAACCCAATAGTCATTCACTGTGCAAAGATCAGATTAAACACTGAAAACATATTTCCTGCAAGGAATCTAGGCGTGAAATAATATTACCTCCTTGAAACTTTTCCCAGTAAGCAATACCCTTCAAAGTTGTACTTGTTTCAATCACAAACCACTCAAGGTTAAAAAAAATGGTGTTTTATTGCAACAGGCTGCTGTACAGTGAGGCCTGACGCATTTTGGGCATGGCAGCCTTAATCATAGGCTCCTTGAGATTTGATTTGGACTGACTGAAAAAGTAAAGAAGGTTAAAGCAGCTCTTCATACGCCTGTTAGTCCTTAATGAGCCCTTTGTTACTTAGGCAGTTTATAATTGTTTTCCTTTACCATCAGAGCTGGGGCAATGCCTACGGGGTCCAATAATGATGAGTGAATTTTTTCGCCAGGCATGGATGTGTGGCGAAATTCCTCATTTCGACATCTGTGAATTTTTTTTCCTTCAAAAACTGCAGCAAAAATCTGCCATGAAAAATGTCACAGCGTCAAAATTGACACAGAGATAAGAAGAAAAATGACAAGTGACTTTAATGCATTTGGACTAAAAGTTGTCGCCGAGAAAAAATTGTCGCAGAGAAAAAATTGTCAACATAAGAGAACGCCCATTGACTTGAATGCATTTGGAGTAAGAAAAGCTTGTTGGGTGGGGAAAAAAATTGACGCCTTTTTTTTGCCGTTTTGCAAATTTTTCGGCAAAGTTAAACAAGACAGATTCCGTGATCACTAGTGCCCAATATAAACACCCAGGAGGGATCTTTTTTAACACTGGAGGCCAACATAAACAATGATGTTGCCCGTATCAGCCAATCAGCAATTAGATTTAAACAGTCACCTATAGGCTAGAAACAAAAGCAAAGCTCTGATTGGTTGCTGGTGTTATCTGACCCCCTCCTCTCTCTAACCCCCCCCCCATACATGTAGGGGCAGATTTACTAAATTTGTGTGAAGGAACCGAATATCGGTTGAATGCAAAAACTACAAATTTTTGGCAACTATTTGCAAAATCCAATCGAATCGAATGATTCAAATTAATTGAACGATTCGAATAAGAAAATCGTTCGTTCATTCGACCATTCGATGGTCGAAGTACTTGCCCTTTGAAAATGTTTTCGATTGCCTAGTTCTCCAGATTAAACCTACCGAGTTGCTTGATTGATTGTGAAGTTTTCTTGATCGAATAGAAATAATTCGATTTCCCGATAAAATCTTACCATTTGTATGATTCGTATGATTTTTTCAAGAAATTGGACAATCTCTATTCATTCATACGATTTTTCGAAAAAATCGAATAGCGGTAAAATCCTCCGAATTCGATATTCGATTTCATCGGCTTTTACCTCGACCTAAATTCGAGAGTCGAATTCGAGGGTTTTTAACCCTCAAAATTCGACCCTTGATAAATCTGGCCCGTAATGAACAGTATATTTTACCCTTTGCCAAAGAGCAGCATATAATATATTTCTGAGTGCTAGTAGAGATAGATTCTACATTTATGGTCCGATAAAAGGCAATGGGAATTATGCAGCGCTGCAGCTGCATCAAGAATTATGGAGTTTCTTTGCAAGCTCAGTGGAGGTTCATATGCAAAAAAATGATGATATAAGGTAAAAAAGAGCAGCTAATTATACTTCACCTGATCAACCCAGGGGCAGTAAGAAGATGCAGCTATCAACATCCATATGTGTTTGATGCCAGTGCAGAATATTGACTGAGCACATGCACTGAAGGATATAAAAGGATATAAACATTTGTTTAAACATGTATCCATACTAATACTGCTAATTACAGTATATTTTAACTTCTATAATTGCTCCACAGCTTAGGCCTACACAAATACAATAGTTTGAACTCCAAGGGTTTTTATTGAAAGAAAAAAAGTATGAATAGCCCTTCCACTGGGCGAGCAGCGTAAGCAGCGTAAGGTTAAAACTGGATTAAAAGGGTTGCTCACCTTTAAAGTAAAGCGTAGTATGATGTAGGCTAGAGAGTGATATTCTGAGACAATTTGAAGTTGGTTTTCATTTTTTATTATTCATGTTTTTTCCAGCAGGTCTCCAGTTTGGAATTTCCGCAATCTGGTTGCTAGGTTCCAAATCACCCTGGCAATCATGCACTGATTTGAATAAGAGGCTGGACTATGAATAGGAGAGGTCTGCATAAAAAGATGAGTAATAAAAAGTAGCAATAACAATGCATTTTATAGCCTTTGTTTTTATATGGGGTCATTTGAGAGGTAAATAATTTAAAAACGATCAAAAGGCAGAAATGAAGGCTAATTGAAAAGTAGCTTAGAATTAGCCATAAAACAAACTGAAAGTTAACTCAAATGTTATCTACCACTTTAAGACAAAGTAGATGGTAAACCTAGATTATACTAGCCGATACATATTCATGGACTTTTGGTATTCAAAATTTGCAGTCCAACATTCCTTTAGGGCCTATTTAATGTCGAAAAAACACATCAAAATATCATAAAAATGGTCACTTTGTAATTATTTTCTGTGGTACAGACCATGGTACAGTCCTGTCGTTTAGGAATCACAGTATCAATGTGATAATATTGAAAGTATAAATATATGCTTGAATAAACATACCCACATACTCAGTAATATAAGGGAACACCCACTCCAGTAAGTCTGGAATGCTTCCTCTTAATATAGAGTATTTCTCTACTAATTTTAGCTTTATTCATTATTGTTCCAAAATCATTTCTAAGTGTCCTCAGTTATCGCTTGGAATATTGGTATAGTGTGTTAGATACAGTAACCATCTCGCTTTGAATTTAGACTATGAAACCCATGGAGATTCATCATTAACTGTAAAAAAATGATCAGTACAGAAAAGTCAAACTCTAGGTTTGACAAAGGTTCTTTGTAGGCTGGACATCCTGTTGGAAGTTCTTGCAGTAAAGCAGTGGTCCTCAAACTTGGCCCTCCAGCTGTTAAGGAACTACAAGTCCCACAATGCATTTGCCTGACTGTGGCTGTCAGACTCCATCATTGCATTGTGGGACTTGTAGTTCCTTAACAGCTGGAGGGCCAAGTTTGAGGACCACTGCAGTAAAGGATGATACCTGCTGATTTGACTTTCCAAACATTTATTCCACTAATCCACTAAAATCAAAGGGATATCTTTATCCTGCCTGCAGTGATACTTTGTTTTGGTGATACTTGATGGCTAAAGCTGGAGAGACTTAAAGGACAATTAAAGACCATGGAAATAATTGACCAGATGAAGTCGCAGAATGTGCAAGTATCTCCAGCAACTCTAGGGGATTTGTATATCTTCCTGTAAACATTCAATTAGCACTCGCAATGGTCAGTGTTTGGCCTTCACAAGACCCAGATAGCTAAAAAAGTGGTTTGAAAATAAAACATAGGAGATTTGGTGGTATGGTCTTAGGAGCTTCCAGGAAGAAGAATGAAAGGTTGCTCCTCATATTCTTCCTTGCAAACACTGCAGGTACGACTGTATAATGAGATTCTGTAGTCCTTTTAATGGAATATGCTGAATAAGATGTTGAACCTGCCACCCTGGATTCAGTATATATATATATATATATATATATATATATATATATATATATATCTTCAGTATATAGGAAGCAGACCTCTTGCTTACTGGGCCCAAGAAGTATAAGAGGCCCAGTGCAGCTGGGGACTGTCTGATCAGTCTCAGTATAGGTATTAGATTTGTTATTCAGAATGCTCGAGACCGAGGGATTTTCTGGATAACGGATCTTTCCTTAATTTGGATTTTCATGCATTGCCGACTAGGAAATCATGTAAACAGTAAATAAACCCAGCAGGTTGGTTTTGCTTCCAATAAAGATTACTCTTTTATATATAAATATTAATATCTTAGTTTGAATAAAGTACAAAGCACTGTTTTATTGTTACAGAGGAAAAAGGAAATCATATTTAAATATTTGGATTCTTTTGGTAAAATGGAGTCTAAGGGAGAAGGCCTTTCCGTAATTTCGGACTTTTAGATAATGGGTTTACGGATAAGGGATGCCGTACCTGTATATGTTTGTGCTTCCGTAAAAATTACTTTGCTTTGGGTCTACACCAATGCCTGGAACATTACACTGTATACACTGCAAGGGGGAATTATTACATTACATAAGATAACGCAGCAACACTGGCCAGCAGCTGATTGGCATCTGTATGGTGAGCTCGGGATTTCTAGTCCAATCAATATCTGGCCAAAAATTAGCCAGAGATCTATTGGGCACTTTTGAAAATCCTCTTAATGTATTGATGCAGTCCTCCTTATACCTTCAGGTTCCCCCTGCAGTTACAGGGTCTTTTCCCTCTATAGTTATGCCTCTGTTGTGACCCTTAAATTCATTCACAACAAATCTAGATCAAAGTGATGTTTTACGTAAACTTCCCCATAAGCAATTTTCTCTGGTTATGTTTGGTCTAAAACGGTCACCCATACGTATACAAGCTCCCGACTAGAAAGGATCAAGTGGGCACACATTGGTGAAAGAGAACACGTCTATTTTATATTAATTGAAAGAAAATAAGGAACTCAAACAAAAAAAGGAGATACGTAAGAAGCAAAGAGATGCTGCAGAGAGGGATCACGTCCCTCTAACACAACTATAAAACAAAGAAAAAGATGCTTCTCTTTGACCAAACAGAATCTCTCTTAGCACTTTTGACATCAGAGCTAAAACAAATACAGCCTTTTGGAGAAAATATCCAGGTATCAAAGAGGAAAAAACAGAATGAAATGCTCTAAGTGGGGTAGGGTTTACATGTGGATGACACGTTCAGATTTAAAAACCAAACTTGTCTCCGCACTGCTGTTTTTAAGAAAGTAGTAAAAATACAAATTATGAATGAACACTCAACATCTCCAATGCTGATTTGTAGTCCTATCTCCTACCCACCGTAGGCGCTTATATTCAAGTCAAAGTCAATGAGCAAACAATGCTCTCTGTGCAAAACAGAAAATCTTCATATAATGCACATTTTACATTTCAAAGTTCAAGCCCCAAGGCAGCAAACTGCTTATGGCACCTTGAGTCAAATGGCTGGAAAGCTCCTCAGAATACCCGAGGAATGAGTGTAAAGAATATGTTCCCATTTCCGAGCTGGTGAACATAAACTTTTTCGTAAAGGTTCGAAGGAAAAGCATCTGTCTTCTTTATACGCTTCACACATCAGAACAGGAATTAACAGAATCATTAAAAGTAAAAGACTGCAAAAACACTAACTTCTCAAAAGGTTATTTCTCCATGGACACCAATGTTTTGATTGAAGAGCAAAAAACAAAACAAAATTGTTTGGGAAAGGGATGAGGGTATGATATTAATTATCTATCATACATTGACCTTGGTAATGCCTGTTGATGTTAGGTTAGAGGTCATCTGAGTCCATTTAGGTGTCCCCAGCAGTCAATGCCATTTGCATCTCTTCAGGCAAATAACTTGTTCTCCTTTTATTGTCTAAGACAAATCTTGGCAACCAAAATCTCCCAATTTCACAGTTGCACATTAACCAGTACTTGAAATATGTTCTTCAACTTCACATAATGTATTATATCTAGACAATTCTAGAAGCTGAATGAAAAAAAAAAAAAGAAGCGGGCTGGGAGACAAATAAAATATGGCTTCAACAAGAACCAAAAACAGGTGCATTTAAGTTGTTTCGGCACTGATTATACTTAGTCAGGTCCCACCTAGGAGTGATTTAAGGTCCAATATTTATGTAATGTCCATCAGATGAGTAATTCATGGCTTTGAGTTGGAATTCATGAGAGCTTCTAGTGTTTGCAAGCTTTTATCTTCTAAGTTCTTTCTATGTTTTTAAAAGTCCTTTTCTCTACTGCAATTGACAAATTTCATACTTTACAGATCTCTTATAAGAGCCCTGATGATATTAGACCTGATTTTCTCAAAATTCCAGTGTTTTGGATTTTTGAAAACCTGCTTATGATGCATTTTTAATAATTGCATTTTTTTTGCTTCTGTGTTAAACTGTCACCTGTTGTGAACTTATTTAAGTAATAATGTTTCAAAATCATTATTCTATCTTGTTTGCCTAATGAGAACTGATAGACCATTCCTTGAATGACACAGTCTCCTTAATCCGAAAATTCAGATGGCAGACATCCCATTTTTTTTTTTTATTCTTGATGCCTCACATTCTTTTGGTGGCAGTACCATGATACTGTGTCCGGATTTCCTTCAATTCCAAATCCAGTTTCTGAAACTGGAAAATGAAAGCAGTGAACAATCCAAAAAAAAAAAAAGAAATGAAAGGGAAATGGTGAACATGTTGAAAAAAATATTTACAACTTAACATACTAAAATGTTTGAGCTGAAGGACAGTGGATTCATAGTCTGTTGATAACATTCAGTTGTCCAGCCCACATTGTAGGCTCTTCATTCTTCCAATATTCAGCTCTTTATTGCAGTTACTGATGTATTTCTTTTGTGCCGCTGGAGACAAAAGGACAAAATAAAAGCAAAAATAGATCTTTGAGTGGCTGCAAAAAGTCCATATGATTTGTCCTTCGTGGGGTTTTTTGGCACTGGAAGGGTAAGGGTCAATACTTCAATAGGAGGCATGAAGTCTGCTGGTATTATAACCCAGTTGCTCCCAGAGCCATTCCTGCACTGTGGCTCATACAAGGAATCGTCTGCATGGTTTTGGGGAAGTCATGGCTGACCACTCTCCCGTTCTCACCGCTTCCTCCTGCTGTTGAAGGTCGGGGTAGAGTTGCCATCCGAACTGTTTCTGTGACTGTTGTCTGGGGAATTAAACAGAAACCCTTTGAGAAGGACAGGGGGTTCATCCCCTGTTAGTTTGCCAAAGTACATATATATATCTATATACATATGTATATAACAAATGATGTGTAGTTTGTGCCAGGTCTAGCAGCATGTTAATAAACAGACTTTCATGTACAATACCCCACATGACAAGATGAATGCAGTGGCAATTTCATGTAAAATGCTTCCATTCCATAACACATTTCATGATACATTTCATATAATACCACTATACTGTTTCTTGTAGGACAGTCATTGGTGATGGTTTCAAAATCTGCCTATGTTCCTCTCCCAAGTCTTTGAGATGATACATTGCATGTGAGATATATATTTTAACTAGAGCTATATATAGTGATATATGTTATGTTATAGTACAGGGGTCCCCAACCTTTTTTGCTCATGAGCCACATTTAAATTTAAAAAAGAGTTGGAGAGCTACACAAGCATGAAAAAGTCCATGTGGATGTCAAATAAGAGCTCTGATTGGCTTTTTGGTAACCCCTATATGAACTGGCAGCCTACAGGAGAGAATGTTTGGCAGTACACTTGGTTTTTATGCAACCAAAACTTGCCTCTAAGCCTGTAATTCAAAAATAAGCACCTGCTTTGAGGCCACTTGGAGCAACATCCAAGGGGTTGGAGAGCAACATGTTGCTCGCGAGCTACTGGTTGGGGATCACTGGTATAGTACTTCAAACATTTATTGCATGCAAATGGGTATGCATCTGAAGTAGGGTTAATGGAAGCCTAAAGAAAATGTGATCTATCATAACATATTAAAGAAATGCCCCCAGATTAGATGTCACCTTCATCTTTTTGGATTCACTCCTTGATTTGTAACAAAACTCGATAAGGGCAACAAGCATGGCCAATCCCAGACCTCCGATGAGAATGTAGAACACACCGGCAACATTACTGAGACTCAGTGCACTGGTCTTATCCTAAAGCCAACAAGAGAAATGAAAGGAGCAGGGAGAGAGGGTGGAAAAGAAATATGTTATGAGAGTATAATGCATCTTTTATGTCTTGTTAGTCCCTATTTACCCCAACTTTCTCATAAAAAATCTAACAGACTATAGCACAAACTGCATACAGAAGGCTGACACTGTTTCACACCTTTTACAGCTACTTCAGGTCTTCATTTTAAGGATTTAAACCTTTTGAAGTTCTCTTTGAATTAAAATTGCCCAGTTTTTTTTAAATAAGCTTGGGGTTAATGTTCAACTATGAAATAGACGATTTATCACATATGGATACTTGAAAAAAAAAAAAACTGAGGTTGGGGGAAATGGCAGAAATGTAATGCAATGGAATCCTTCCTTAAATACTAAAACCTTAGTCAATTTCTTAAGGTTACCGTAGTGAGGAATTACCCAGCCCAAGAGCAGTCTAGAGCTGTTGATTGGAAGCAGAACTGGAAGAACATGATGTATGTCCAGTCATTCTTTTTGGAAGAGTTTGAAGATACCAATTTAGTTTCTGTTATGGTACCTGGTGGTCTACTGGGGAGACGGTGCATGACAGTTGCTAGTCAGACACTTTTTACTATTGTCATGTAGTTGATTTTCTAGAGATTCATCTATTCGGCATCCTAGAATACCAGCTGAAGGTAATTTCAGGGATAATCATTGTCTACTTTCTTCTCCAAAGTTAAAGCAGACTTGTCACACACTTAAAAAAAACTCTATTATGACATTCCTTTGCAACCTAAACATGAAAACAATATTTTTTTCATTAAAATACCCTTAATGTTAAAGATGTTATACATATCAAGTAAATATATGAGCTGTCAATGTATTGCCTGCCTGACCTCTATGCCTGAGGTGTAGAGGTGGAGTAGTCAACTACTTTCGCTCTCCATTCAGAATTTACTAGATGGCACTGCCCTCTTCACAGTCCACTCCCTCCCCAGGCTCTATTTTTGTGTAGAACACTGTACATGGGCATTAGGTCCTGCATTTTTACACATATACAAGATTTTGGGGTGATACACCACTTGCCTCAATAACAGTGTCTAAAAAATGTCACCTGCCTGCTTGCTGTGATTGTGAATTCCAAGACTTAAACAAAATGTAAATAATAAATATATAGTGCACTCTTAAATTTAATCTGACAAGATAGAATAGGATTTGGAATTATTTCTTAAGTTGACCGGTCCCTTTTAATACACAGTACTCACCTCCCCTTGACTATTGCTGTCTGTATATAAACTCTGTTATGAAAAATGACTAAGCTCCATTTACTCACAGGATACAAGTCAGATAATTAGGTAGTTGTTGATGATGAAGAGTGTGTATATATATATATATATATTTGTGTAATGGATGGCACACCGCTACCAAACTTCATCCAGTTGCATGGTTAAATACTACATGTACATTTTCAA
>CM044436.1:9100340-9120894 GCA_024363595.1 Xenopus borealis | reverse complement strand
ATATATATATATATATATGCAGGATATGGGCATTTTAAATTTCTTCTGAACTTCAAGAGGCTTAGAACCCTTTCAGATACAACACAGGCCATATTAATGTATCCCTCATCTAATTTCATAATGCACATCAACATATCATTGCCCACCTCCCTCCAGCAAGAACTCATGCATGCACCCCAAAAGCTGCAAACCAATTATAAAACAGACCCAGCCAGTCCTTTGTTCAGGGGCATAATTACCAAGCAACAGGGTTCAAACTAGTTCCATCTACACCTACGACTTGAGCTGATTTTTAGGAACTTGACTGACCAGGGGCATGGACTAAAGTGATCCATCTAAATACGTTTCTGCAGATAAAAGGGTCTTTTATCATTTTTATGTTGGTGGGTTTTATTCTGTGAATTCTGCTGCCCATTAATGCTTCATGGAAGGGTTTTATTCTGTGAATTCTGCTGGCCATTAATGCTTCATGGAAGGGTTTTATTCTGTGAATTCTGCTGGCCATTAATGCTTCATGGAAGGGTTTTATTTTGTGAATTCTGCTGGCCATTAATGCTTCATGGAAGGGTTTTATTCTGTGAATTCTGCTGGCCATTAATGCATCATGGAAGGGTTTTATTCTGTGAATTCTGCTGGCCATTAAAGCTTCATGGAAGTGTTATAAAGATATCTGTATTTCTAAAAACACAAATCTAAAGTAATATTAATGTTATGTGTTTTCTAATGATGTCAGCCAATAGAGTAAATACCGGGGGAGCAGGGGTATGACATCACCAGCTACACTGCTGGTCATGAGAGCAGCTACAATTGTCTTGGAAGTAGAGATGATGGAGGCTCATTTCAATGGTAAGTCCAGTGCAAACTTTCACTGGGGTCCACAGTCCACTAGTAATGTTACTCATACCAGTGCCATGTTGAAATTACACGTTTGACTATTTGTGGCATCCTGTAACTTCTAGATAAAGATGTCATGCCTATGTGCATAGATAAGATGCACTTTTATCTAGTTTTTTTTTTAATTTAGTTTTTTATTTATATGATGTTAACATTGAAAATGTTTATTGTGTTGATGGAATTTAAGTTGTGACGCACACAATTTTACTAAGAAATATATCTGTAGAAGCCCAGCAGCAAATATTTCTACAAAAGCATAGTGAATACTGATGGATGGGTATATATAATATTCAGAGAGAAGAAGTGAGAGTGAGACTGGAACCCAGAGATTTGGAGATCAGTACAGGGAAAGGACATGATTGTGCAAGGAGGGCATACACCTTTTTCCTCCCTCAAAATTTGATTGGCTAGCTTTTTCCTGGGGTAGAAACTTGGATGTTGTTCCTGAAGTTGGCTTACCAGATCTTAGCATTAGAAGATGACCTGGAGCACAGCAGTGTCCCACTATACAAATTGTGTTCATAGTCAGTTAGTTAGTGGGGTTGACTTGACTCTGATCCACAGAGGCAATCTAAAAGAAGGGGTAGTTAATAAGGTGAGGAGGCAACTGGGTAGACGTAAGGTCATGGAGGGAGGTGGATAACTGTGGAGTGGGACTTGGATTGGAGACAGGACCCAGGGTTGCTCCTCTTGAGGGCATCATTTACTGCTGTTTTTATATGTTATAACATTGATTCAGTGACATTTAGTTATGGTTTGTATAAAATATAATTGTTAATACATGCAAATTTCTCTTCTCAGTTGTTTTCAGACATCCAGTTACCATACAAGGAGTAGTGGGGGTATTGTAGATCTGGATGCTGCACAGGTTAGGACTGCAGAAAATCAACCCTGGGCAAGGCTCACTATTCCTTTATAAATAAAAACAGAGGTTTGCAACCGGTCATAAGGGAACTAGGCTGATGCTTTAGAATTTGTATTCAGAGCTGGAGTTTGGGCTCATAACACATAATTAAGATAAGATAGCTTAGCAATGCAAATAAATGGAAACAAATTCACTCTAAATGAATGTACAAAGAAATAAAACTGCTAGTTTTAAACAGATTGTAATCAAAAATGGAAGTATATAAAAAGAAAGATGATGGAATTATTGTGAGAATATTCTTTGACTATATATAGTGCTGCAATTGTCTGTATAAAAAAAATAAGGGATAATGTAAATTTTAAACAGCAGACCAATAAATTTTGTTTGCTGATTGGCTGTTTTGGGTGAGAGATTTGCACTCAGTATTGCGGTATATTACTCCCCAACTGTAATGCAGGAGCTAGAGGTTATTGAAGAGGAGATTTATCATTTCATGTATTTTATACTCCACTGTGCCCAAATCTGAATGTGCATGGCAGTGCCATAACTACTTGTCTAGTTGCCCACATCCTTTTGGTACCAGAAGCAGATGCCTATCTCTGGCCAAAGCCAATTTTATCGTTCTCTGGAGCGGGTTTATGACCAATCTGTCAGCTCTCCCATTGTCAGCAACAACCCTCTGAATATTTTATGTTTTGCAGTAAATTGTAAGATGGAACTGATTCAAAGAGCAGATTGTGTTACAGATGTTCCATTACTGAATTTGTGATAAGAGAACAAAACAGCTCCCATGGTATAAATTAAAATTACATGTTAAGGCATCATCTGTGTATTTAAAGTGACATTAAAATTGTTGGGGAGTGGCTACTATATTAGGTTAATCTCACGGTTTACACCCCCGCAAGATTGTAATTGTGTTTATCTAGGATAGGGTAGAAAGTTTATTTGCTCTGTACTTTCATGGGCAGCTGTGACCTTTGGAAAAAAAGGGAAATAATACTAAAAGGGGTAGCTCACCTTCAAATTTAGTTTTAAATTGATGTTAGCAGCAGTTTAGCAATTAGTATGCATTTATTTTTGGAATACATAACTAGTGGCCTGCACCACTGCCCCTCCTTTTGTGGGCTTACCGTGTGTAAACCCCTGCATTGTTCCCACCTTAGATTTAAACTATAACATTGTTCAATGTTCATATCTGTAATCCTTTGCATTGTTAAAACCTGTAAACTTTGATTTGTTCACACCTGTAACACCCTGCAAGCAATTTAAGCATCTGCATTGTTTATCTGTTCATACCTCTCTACTTTGCCTGCCCTACTATGACTGTGTGTGCCATACTCTGCCTGCCCTGTACTGCCTGTGTGCTCTATCCTTTGCCTGCCCTACTCTGACCGTGTGTGCCAGACTCTGCCTGCCCTGTACTGCCTGTGTGTACCATACTCTGCCTGCCCTACTTTGAGTGTTGTGCTATACTCTGCCTGCCATATGCTCCCTGTGTCTGCCTTAATCTGCCTGCCCTATGCTCCCTGTGTGTGCCATACTTTGCCTGCCCTGTGCTGCCTGTGTGTGCCATACTTTGCCTGCCCTGTGCTGCCTGTGTGTGCCATACTCTGCCTGCCCTTTGCTGCTTGTATATGCCTTGCTTTGCCTGCCTTACGCTGCCTGTGTGTGCCATTCACTGCCTGCCTTACTCTGCCTGTGTGCCACACTGCCTGCCCTTTGCTGCCTGCAGTGGCGTAACTACTCCCTGGTGGGCCCCGGTACAGGATGGGTCCGTGGGCCCCTCTGTCAGGCCCTTACCTCTATAAATCGCATGCTGGAGTGTTGATGGCATGTGTGCTGTAAAATCTCCCCCTAGATAACCCCCTGCCATAACCATTTTTGTGGCTCAGATGGGCCTCAAAGAGGTGGGGGCCCTGGTACAATTGCACCCTCTGCACCCCTGGTAGTTACGCCACTGGCTGCCTGTGTGTACCATACTTTTCCTGCCCTACTCTGCCTGTGTGTGCCTTGCTCTGCCTGTGTGTGTGTGTGTGTGTCATTCTATGCCTGCCCTACTTTGTGTGTGACCTATGCTGTGTGAACTATGCTGCCTGTAGAAAGTGAGCCTGGTGGGGGGGGGTCTGTTCTGGAGTTTTATTTTCATTTGGAAATAGTTGTTAGTGTTGCCTAAGGCCTTTAATTATGTGGTGTTATACTATCCATTATGTTGTTGTTGTACTATCCAAAGAAGTGGAGGCATATGGATTTATGCTAGTGACAAACAGAGGAGGAGCATTTAGATTGATTTGCAGAGGTCAGTACTTGGGACAGAGAGTTAATAATAATAATAATAATAATAATAATAATAATAATAAGAAGAAGAAGAAGCGTTTATTATATGTGTACTTGATGGAATTATTATGGCATCATTATGTGAGAGAGTTAAGTTTATCCAGAACGTTCAGATTCAGACACAACTAACCTCGATTCCTCTGGCTTTTAATGAACTATAAATCACAGTATCCTTAATGCTCTTCATTCAGTTACAGTTGGAGAATGACAGGTTGCTTGGCATTAATTTAGCATTTTTCATTGGAAAGTCTGCATGTTATAGTTCATTAACAGCCAGAAGAAAGAAGGTCGGCCATGCATGATTTTGATAAATCAAGTCTCTGCAGGTTGGGTTTGAGAAAACCAGCAATGGCATACACTGCAGATCAGCAAAAGAACTATGAAAACCCTGTTAAGCAGTCAGAAGGCCCCTGTAGCATCAAGTGATTGATAGGAACTCTGTGGCTGGGAGTGACTAACCTTACTTCCGGAGTCTTTGCTTCCACATTCCCCTTTATCGTACCACCATTTGCTTTTCAGCTTGTCTAAGACGCCTTGCTCACTGAGTTTCAATACCGCTAGGTTTACAGCACCTCTTCAAACCAGGGGATATAACATAAATAACATTATCAATGTTATTTTATGTTATTCAGCATCACAGCAACATTTCATTGAGGCATTCATTGACGTATGCGTGAACCATGACAAAGTGATACACTTCAATACTCAGTCGAGCGCCCACCACCCTAACCCACTCATGCCCTCCATCCCCTGGAGCCCCTTTCTCCCCTCTCTTCCAGCCAAGCCAGATGAGTATTAACTATATCACTTTGAGTAACCAGCAACACCCTTCCCCTGCCAATGTTCAAGCTTTGTTTCTTATCCCGGGCCCTGTAATTTTTTTTATTTTATGCATTTAAAAAAAAAAAAAAAGATTCTCCTTCCCTTCAACAAGCTAGATGAGCACTGAGGGGGACAGGTCAGAAATTTGTAGTGCAAGTACATTTCCATCTGTTGTGTTGTGATCCACATGCAGCTGAAATACAAGTGGTGATTTAACCAGGCATGCAATATTTATTGTGCTGTCAATTTGGTCCAATGTGTTTATCATCATTTTTCCAAGCCAGTCCTCTAGACTGGGCAAAGGGTTAGAAAGCTGTACATATACTTATAATGCTATAAATTTATGGAATTTAGGAGAACAATAACTTTTCTTTCTGCCCTTTAGTTGATAATATAGGTTTGATTGATGCAAGTAGAGGTCAGGTTCTGTATGAAGTCACCAAAGGGGCTTTTAAGGCACCCAACTAAGAGTTTTAAAGCCTTCTTATATGATTTTATTGCAGCCTCCATCTTTTTCGGCATAAGATATAAAAGACTTTGCACTCATGGGAATTAAAGATTATATGATAGAGAACTGCAGGTTGGTTATGAACGAGTCTATATTGTTGAGTTATGCCATTGCTTCGTGCCCATGATGCCATGCATTCCTACTCTTGTGTTATTTGTGGAGAATGAAGCTGCCATGTAAGACTTGGTATCTTCTTTTAAAGGAGAATTTAAAAGGCAGGGCCGGGTTTCTGGCATAAAGGGCATGCAGGGCAGTTGCTGGTTACTATCCATGCTGTTTGTTACCCGCTAGTTTTATCTTACTGGGGCTGACCTTGGAATCACCTCCCCCGCTGCCGCATTCTCCCTTGTCGTACCACCATTTGTTTTTCAATTTGTCCAAAAGCCCCTGCTCGTTCAGTTTTAACACTGCCAGGTTTACTGGATTTCTTGAATAGATGAATAGATAACACTCAATAAGTTACAGCTTGAGAAATCACTCATGACGTCATGGGACAAAGGATAGGTGAACCAGCTGCAAGCCACATCCTAAACCACATGCACCTATGCATGCTTTGGCTCCGACACCATCACCCACATAAATTTGGAACCTAGCGCTAACTTTGTTTCTACAAGACCTGGCCATTAGAACATTATAGGAACATCTATTATTCCTGTTGCAATGGAGATGTTTTCACTTGAAGGATAAATGCACTCTACCTGGAAATAGGAATGCTTGATGGAAAAGTTACCAGTTTAACAAATACATTTAATACTATTGATGTTTTATTTACTGGTAACCACTCAGTTAGTTCAGGAAAATACTTACAGATTATAGTAAAATGTAAGAGAATCATAAGCATCTAAAAACCCTATGGCACTCCTGTAGATTGATGTACTTTTGGACATTGAGGATATGGAAATTCCCCAAGGTAGGAGTAGACATGAAGCATCCGTTAACTTAATGTGAATCAGATGCAGACCTGGAGGTCTCATAGCTAGAAGCAGAAGTTGACAAGGCGATCTCTTAATTTACGGGTAGAAGTGTTCATAGAGATTTTGTAACTAGAGGCAATGTGAGCATGGAGGTCTCCCATCTAGAGGAAGAATTGCTTACCATGGTCATCAAGGTCTCCTATCTTGAGTGGACTTGAAAGTCCCCTAGAGTAGAAGTAATCATGGAGGTCCTCCAACTGGAGACGTAAGTGGACAGGAGGGTTCCCTAACCAGAGGTAGAAGTAAGCATGGAGGCTTACTAGAAGTGATTCACCACTTGCTAAAAAGTTTAGCTGCAATTGTAACTCCTAATTTAGGTTTACGTACCCCTATTTTGTACCCATAACAGAATTTGAACAATTAAAACAAGTAAACATTACTTTATTCTTTGAGTTTCTCCTCTCAATTGCTCAACCAAGTCAGCCAACATGCTTATTCCCAATAAGAAATTATGTAAAGATTGACAGCCTGAGACATTCTATCTATATCCTTTTACTTACTTTCTATTTAACTGAACCGATAGCATTTAATGGCCCTGCTGTATAAAGTGGGTTATATATGGGTGAAGGTGTTGGAGCATTATTGTGCCAATTAGCAACACAAAGGGAAACGTGGCTTCGTCCTGTGTCTTAATACTTTAATTTACTTTATCTAAATTGCAGTACAAACCAGGATGGATCTTGCAGTGGGATAGACACACATAGAGACTTATTACAACACAATATTCTTAGCAGTAATATAGTTTGTTTGCCCCTTATAATAATCCCTTTTGTTTCTGATGCCTGGCAGCGGGGGCTGGGGTGAGGTGTATTTTATTTAAGAAAACAATGGAGTAAAGAAATAAGAGGTTGAAAACTGGATCACCAATCCTTCTGAGTGATTCTCTAATGACAAAGAACACATATAGAAAGACAACATATTCAGTGTGGGGGGAAACACAGACAATACGGTGGTTAAAAGGAAAGATTTGTGTGGTTTGGCCTAACGGAAAGCAAAGGAAAGGGAGGATGAATCTTGCTTTAAATGGATTCATGGATGATGGTCTATTGCATTTTGCTTTCAACAAAAAAAAAAAAAGAACTTTCATGAGAGTGGTTTGATTAGGTTCCAGCTATTATTTACACATACACAGTAAAAGGCTGGGAGTTGCACAACCAACTAAACATTCGGTTACTGCAATCATATTGATCACACCAGCCCACTAAATACTGACTTTCTATGGCACCATATAGCAGCCCATCTGGCATTTGCCCTAACCCACAGATTGCCAGTCCGGGCCTGGATCACAGATCACTTTGCACTGGGGAGAATGGGATGCTCTGTTTGTAATGAGCGACCAACAATGGCCACCCTTGAAGGGAAATTTGATTTCACTGGCTCCTCAGTGGGAAGCTCTGATCAAAACCAATAAAGCCCATAGAGAGTGAACAGATAGGCTGTTTGCCCTTTGTGATATCATGCAAGTGGCTCAGACAATTTATAATCACGCAGTCAATGGCACCAGATTACCGTTCCACAAGCCATGATGTATCTCGTTATAATACACAAAAGCCGTAAATATCTTGTAAATTATATCCTTATAAACGGTGAGTTCTGATGTCATCAGTTATAAATGGTGAGTTCTGATGTCATTTCTGTCACATGACTCCCTGAAACTTGTGTATTATAATAAATAAAGTACCCCCAGTTGCAAAATATAAGGATATTAGAAGTTACCTCGGAGTTCCATGACCTGTATAAAAACACTCGGCCTTCGGCCTCGTGTTTTTATATGATCATGAAACTCCTCGGTAACTTATAATATCCTTATATTTTACAAGAGGGGGTACTTTATTCACTATATAATAAGCAATATAAAAGTATGGCATCTACAATAGGAAATGTTTGGGGCACAGAGTTCCCCCCCCCCCCTCTGTGTTGGTAAAATTGTAACGCATAATAGAGGCAATTTGCTACTAGCAAATTATTATTTACACTCACACAGCACAAGCTGGAAGTTGCCATCAAGCACAAGGTACTTCTTTATGAAAGCATTATATTTATAGAGTAAAAAGAAATCATTGTCTTATAATAAGTCTTTCTTAGGACTTTTTCGGAAAGTAGCATTCCTGTATTGTAGAGCTTTCTGGAAAATGGGTTTCAGGATAACAGACCCCTTAACCAAGCATTATATCATTGGCTGGGGTAATTAATGAAAAGCTATGTAACAAATGAACTGTAGTCAAAATAAAAGGCCATTATAATGCACTGGGAACACACATAACTCCAAAGCCATTGCAAGTTTACATGGTAACATATAATTCAAGCATAAAACCTGCCCAAGATTATTCTTATCAAACAGCTAAAAAGGTCAAACGCCTACACTGCACTAATTGCAATGCCAATTTACATTTCAGGTGGAAAATAACTGTACATTTCATGCACGTGTCGTCAGAGGCTAAAGCTTTCATTGTTCGGCTGCAGAGAAGGATTGTTCAATAAAGGTTTCTTTCATAAAGGATATTGTAGGGCAGGTGGTCTTAACATATAAGGACCAATTTATTCCTGCTGAGGAGTTGCCATGAAGGCACAATAAGTAAAATAACGACGATCATTTTTAGGCCTGGATTATACTTTATTTAATCCCATTAAGTAGAAGCACAAAATCACTTAAGGTGGCAACAGACGATAAGATCCGCTTGTTTTGTGAAGTTGCCAAATGAGCGGATCTTTCCCCACCAATGGCAGGGGCAAAGAAGAGAATGGGCACCGAGGGGGTCGTAGGACCGAATCAACTAGCCGATGTGATCCTCGATCGCCAGAAAAATCAAACCTGATCGATGTATTGGCCAGATATCAATTGGGGAGACCTGTCGGAAGACACCAGACACTGGCAGTCAAGGAATTTACTCTGCCCATGTATGGTCATCTTTAGATTGGAAGCTCTATGGCAGTGATTTTTAACCTTGTGCCTCCAGCTGTTAAGGAACTACAAGTCCCACAATTCAATGAAGGAGACTGACAGCCACAGTCAGGCAAATGCATTGTGGGACTTGTAGTTTCTTAACAGCTGGAGGCACAAGGTTGAAAATCACTGCTCTATGGGACAAGGAGCTCCATCCTTTTGTCTCTTATTATATATAAAAGGGATACTGTCATGGGAAAACATGTTTTTTTTCAAAACGCATCAATTAATGGTGCTGCTCCAGCAGAATTCTGCACTGAAATCCATTCCTCAAAAGAGCAAACAGATTTTTTTATATTCAATTTTGAAATCTGACATGGGGCTAGACATATTGTCAGTTTCCCAGCTGCCCCATGTCATGTGACTTGTGCTAACACTTTAGGTGGGAACTGCTTTCTGGCAGGCTGTTGTTTTTCCTTCTCAATGTAACTGAATGGAACGCAGTTGGACATGGGTTTTTACTATTGAGTGTTGTTCTTAGATCTACCAGGCAACTGTTATCTTGTGTTAGGGAGCTGTTATCTGGTTACCTTCCCATTGTTCTGTTGTTAGGCTGCTGGAGGGGAAAAGGGAACGGGTGATATCACTCCAACTTGCAGTACAGCAGTAAAGAGTGATTTAAATTTTTTAAAGTCACATGACTTGGGGCAGCTGGGAAATAGACGATATGTCTAGCCCCATGTCAGATTTCAAAATGAAATATAAATTATTCTGTTTGCTCTTTTGAGAAATGGATTTCAGTGCAGAATTTGTCTGGAGCAGCACTATTAATTGATGAGTTTTGAAAAATTTTTTTTTTCCCATGACAGTATCCCTTTAAGCTCTTAAAGGGCAAGGAAAGGCAAAGAAATAAAATCCCATTTTTACTTTCTTTAATGAAAAAGAAATCTATCTCCAATATACTTTAATTTTAAAATGTGTACCGTTTTTATAAGAAACCTGACTGTATTCAGTGAAATTCTCCCTTCATTTAGTGGTTCTGGCAGGGAAACAATCACTTATGAACAGCAGGGGGAGCCCCTGCCTTACTTACCAGCCATGCAGAACTCAAGCAGACCATACTGAGCATGTGCAGTGCCAGTGTCAGACAAAGATGTATAACAAAGTTACAAGGTGACAGCCCCCTGTGGCCAACTTTGAAAGCATAAATCATTTGTTTGATTAGGCTTGTGGCGCAGTAAGTTCATGTTTATGTTTAGTATACAAAATACAGCAATTCTAGCCTTATTCTATTTTACACTTTCCTTGCCCTTTAAAGTGATACTGACGCATTCCTATAAAAATAGGAACGTGTTGGTATCAGTGAAGAGAGGCTGCACGCTAATTATAAGCAGATGAAAGCCTCCCAAAGCTGCCCCCAGCCCAGTGAACCTTATTCAGGGCAACCCTCTGACACCATTAAATCATCTTGCTGTGTTGTTTCAGTTAAGCTGGGCTGGGGGCAGTGCGATCACTCCATAGGCTAATTACAAATGGAAACAGACTCCAGCCTATGGAGGGATCGCACCGCACTGCATGTGCAGTTGTCGCAAACAGGGAAATTGCTCCAACGGAGCATGCGCCTCTTCGCAGGTCTCAGTCACAAAATAATGAAGACCTGGAAGATGGGTACTGTGAACTGCGATCCTTGAATCTGCACGGAGGGGTAAATAAAAAGTTAGGGGTATTTCCCAGAGGGGCAGCTAGGCTGGGGGAGAGGAGGGAGGCGGGTCTACGTAGGGTAGTGTTTTTTTTTTAGTTAACAGTTGAATTCTCCTTTAAGAGGCAAGGAAAGTCTAAAATAGAATTAGGCTAGAAATGCTGTATTTTGTATACTAAACATAAACATGAACTTACTGCACCACAAGCCTAATCAAACAAATGATTTATGCTTTCAAAGTTGGCCACAGGGGGCTGTCATCTTGTAACTTTGTTATACATCTTTGCAAGACTAGACACATGCTCAGTGTGATCTGGGCTTCTTAGGGATCGTCATAAATGATCAAAAAACAAAGCTGCTTGAGTTCTACATCGCTGGTAAGTAAGGCGGGGGCTCCCCCTGCTGTTCATAAGTATGATTGTTTCCCTGCCAGAACTTAGGGACCATCTGACAATTCCTATCCACAGCACTAAATGAAGGGAGAATTTCACTGCATACAGTCAGGTTTCTTCTAAAAACGGTACACATTTTTAATTAAAGTATATTGGAGATATGTGATTTTATTTCCTTGCCTTTCCTTGCCCTTGAAGACCCAAATTACGGAAAGATTCGTTATCTGGAAAACCCCAGGTCCTGAGCATTTTGGATAACAGGTCCCATACATGTACCTACATATCATCCAATAGATGCAAAATTAAGCATGTCATTTAATGTATAAAAAGTAATAAATCATAGCCAATTCATCTTTTTTATTATTATTATTATTATTAATAATAATAATTAATAATAAATGAATCAAAACCACATACAGGTTTAATAGTAGCCTGAGTTCTGAGTCTTGCATTCAAGGCGAATATGTATATATCCACTTCTCTGCAGTATGACTTGTTTAATACATGGTACAGAACCCTCAATCAGGGTTTATTTCCTATTGCTTCAGGCAGTGAATGCATTTCATAAGCCGAACAGGACAGGAGCATGTGTCTGGGAAATGTTCACTACCGCAACTTACACACAGACATATACGTCTCACATTAAGCAATTTGTCTTATCTTTGGAAAAATATGTTCATTTGCATCTCTTTCATCAGGAATGCAGAAGATAGAGAAAGCTACTCTTCTGGAATTCATAATGCCACATTACTTTTTGAGAGCCTCCCATGGAATAATAACTGTTTTATGAAGCTTTTTCTCCTTTTATAGAACCTATGGCCAGCTCTCAATAGCCACTTGACCACTATAAATATGCACAGCATTTCAAATTTTTGATTTATTTTATTTATTTATTTTCTAAATATAAGGTAGAGGAAGTAACTTGCATGTTAATGGCTTCCTGAAGAGATGACCCATGGTATATTTCTGTTTTGAAAGATTCCAGGTTCCTTGTAGTGTTCCTGGACTACCTGCGCGTGCAATACAAGTATGATATCCGTTATCCGGAAACCCATTATCTGGAAGGCTCCCAATTACAGGAAGGCCATCTCACATAGACTCCTATGGCTAGACAGCAGCTTGTTTATATAAACTATAGTAGTACTTATCTGTTATCTACTGTGTACGCTGTGCTTGAATGGCTGCCCCCATGGCTACACAGCAGCTTGTTTATATAAACTATAGTAGTACTTATCTGTTATCTACTGTGTATCCTGTGCTTGAATGGCTGCCCCCATGGCTACACAGCAGCTTGTTTATATCAATTATTTTAGAGTTTTTGAAGCAAACACACCAGTTTTACTAGTGCAACACGACAGTCCATTATATTTTTATTAATTTTTTGGTGTTACTGTTCCTTTAAAGGGGGGGGGGTAGTTTTCCTTCAAAGGGATACTGTCATGGGAAATTTTTTTCCAAAATGCATCGTTTAATTGTGCTGTTCCAGAAGAATTCTGCATTGAAATCCATTTCTCAAAAAGAGCAAACAGATTTTTTAATATTTCATCTGAAATCTGACATGGGGCTAGACATTTTGTTTAGGGATGCACCGAATCCAGGATTCGGTTCGGGATTTGTCCAGGATTCGGCCTTTATCAGCAGGATTCGGATTCGGTCGAATCCTTCTGCCTGGCCAAACCGAATCCGAATCTTAATTTGCATATGCAAATTAGGGCCAGGGAGATAAATCACGTGACTTTTTGGCACAAAACAAGGAAGTAAAAAATGTTTTCCCCTTCCCACCCATAATTTGCATATGCAAATTAGGGTTCGGATTCGGTTCGGTATTCTGCCAAATCTTTCGGGAAGGATTCGGGGGTTCGGTCGAATCCAAAATAGTGGATTCGGGTCATCCCTAATTTTGTCACTGTCCCAGCTGCCCCCAGTCATGTGACTTGTGCTCTGATAAACTTCAATCACTCTTTACTGCTGTACTGCAAGTTGGAGTGATATCACACCCACCCCCTCCAGCAGCCTAACAACAGAACAATGGGAAGGTAACCAGATAACAGCTCCCTCACACAAGATAACAGCTGCCGGGTAGATCTAAGAACAACACTCAATAGTAAAACCCCATATCCCACTTCGTTCCATTCAGTTATAATGAGAAGGAAAAACAACAGCCTGCCAGAAAGCAGTTCCCTCCAAAAGTTCTGGCACAAGTCACATGACCAGGGGCAGCTGGGAAATTGACAAAATGTCTAGCCCCATGTCAGATTTCAAATTTGAATATAAAAAAATCTGTTTGCTCTTTTGAGAAATGGATTTCAGTGCAGAAGTCTACTGGAGCAGCACTATTAACTGATGCATTAAAAAAATGTTTTCCCATGACAGTTTCCCTTTCACAGACCTGGGAAAAAGCATCGAAGGTTCTGTGATAAAATGTGAATTGGCTAGAGAGGAGCTGCCTTCTTCCGTATTGTTCTCTGCATTATCTTTTCAAATAACTTTGAAATCTACTTTTAAAAGAAACGTAATAATCCACCTGCACATCAGAATGTATTTGTCTGTGGATCATAGGTATAAGATAAGCAGCAGATCAGGTGATAGACATGCTTCCATGCATTAATGTTTTATTCTCCTTATATTTTGCTCCTAATGAAGAGAGAGCTGAAGGAACAAGACCTGCAAGGTGTGCAATTAGTTGCCATGGCAAGTGCTGAATCTCACATGGAGACGGGTATGAGAAAGCCGACCATAAACCCCCCCCCCCATATTCCAAACAAATTAGCTGACCTAATCAAACCACACAAGTGTTACATTAAGAAGCTGAAAGCCCAGGGAAGGATAATGGTACTAAATGGATATTTACTTTACTAGACAGAGATGACAGGTACAAAGAAGAGACAGTAACAACAATCTGGCAGTGATGGTTAAGCACAAATTAAGGGGTACATTAGAAATTGTCAAACAACACATAAACACATTTGTGGGGATAAAATAACCTACCTTATATAGGGAAAAAAAATCAGTATTAAATGGGGCCATATAATGGCATATAGTGGGGATGATGATGCTGGGGGCTTATATGAAAAATGTATGATATGTTAAAGGGTTGTTTGCCTTTGAGTTAACTTTTAGTATGATATCGAGAGTGATATTCTGAGACAATTTGCAATTGGTTTTAAAATTTTCATGATTTGTGGGTTATTTAGCTTTTTATTCAGCAGCTCTCCAGCTTGCCATTTCATCCGTCTGGTTGCTAGGCTCCATAGACTCCGTTTTATCCAAATAGTTCAATTTTTGATGAATTATTTCCGTCTTCTCTGTAATACTAAAACACTACATTGTACACGAGCCAAACTAATATATATAATTAATCCTTATTGGAAGCAAATCCAGACTATTGGGTTTATTTAATGTTTATATGATTTTCTAGTAGACTTAAAGTGTGAAGATCCAAATTACGGAAAGACCTGTTATCTGGAATGACCCAGGTCCCGAACATTCAGGACAACAGGTCCCAAACCTGTAATAACAATAAATGTGTAGCCTTAGAGAGCACTAGTTTTTAGATGGGGTCAGCTACCCCCATTTCAAAGTTGGAAGGAGTCAGAAGACTGCAAGTAATTAAAAAATAAATAAATAATGGAGACCAATTGAAAAGTTGCTTAGAAAGGGCCATTCTATAACACACTAAAAATTTACTTAAAGGCAAACCACTCCTTTAAAATGTGACACAACCCTTATTACAACGCCCCTATTTGTGCCCCCTTGCTTTTCCAAACAGCTATAAATGAAAATAAAAAAAAAAATTCCAATGGGAAAGATCCCTACCATCGCTACTTCGCCATTAATTTGAGAATTTACCCCTGATGTTGTTGAACCACAGCTCCCAGCATGTTTAATACACAGTATGGGCAAAAGTATGTGAACATCATTTCTAATTAATGCAATTGGCTATTTAATTAATACCCACCATTTCTGAAACAGATGCCTCTACATCAGGGGTCGCTAAACTTTTTCAACCGTGAGCAACATTCAGATGTAAAAAGAGTTGGGGAGCAACACAAGCATGAAAAATGTTCCTGGGTGGTGCCAAATAAGGGTTGTGATCAACTATTGGTAGCCCCTATGTGGACTGGCAGCCTACAGGAGACTCTGTTTGACAGTACACCTGGTTTTTATACAACCAAAACTTGCCTCCAATCCTGGAATTCAAAAATTAGCTCCTGCTCTGAGGCCACTGAGAGTAACATCCAAGGGGTTGGGGAGCAACATGTTACTCATGAGCTACTGGTTGGGGATCACTGCTCTACATTATACAATGAGTTTCTTGACAATTCAAGAAAAAAGGTTGAAAATAGACACACGGCCATCAAGTTCAACCTAATCAAGTCTAGTTGATCCAGAGGAAGGCAAAAAAAAACATTTGAAGCCTCAGAGGGGGAAGATACTATGAGCTATCTTCTGTAACCCTGTATTCCCCTATAAGCCATCCAACCCCTTCTTAAAGCTATCTAATGTATCAGCCTGTACCACTGATTCAGGGAGAGAATGCCACATCTTCACATTGCTCACTGTAAACCCCCCCACCAATATTTTTGGAAATCTCCTTCTTCTATGCACGGGACACAGACTGGGGAGGGCCGTTCCATGTTTCAGTACCATCATTTCCCCTATGCAAAAAGCAAGGTCCTTTGGAGAGATGTTATTGAAAGAACTTGACTGGGCTTCCCAGAGACCTGACCCTCAACCAATGCGAGCACCTTTGGGATGAATTAAAAAATCAGAGTGCTCATCCTCACACATATGAATAGAATCCCAATGATGATGTTGAAACTTTAAGAGTAAAGCCTTCAGAGAAGAGTAGAAGGTAAATGTTTTATCAGCAAAGAGAGGACCAACTTCATGTAATTACCCATGATTTTGGAATAAAATATTGGAGTGGCAGGTGTCTTCATACTTTTGACCATATAGTGTATTTGAGTATGCTATGAATTATGGTCTAGAAACATCTGAGTGGAACAACTCTGCCATGGAAGGTGTTCATGACCTTTATATTTAACATACCGAATCACAGTCACTATACAGGTCCAGTAATCAAGAGACCTTTATGAAAATGGCCTTAGTGATTGATATTTATTTGATTCCTAGATTAGATAATATCTTTTTCCAGTGGAAAAGATGAGAAGAGTTTTCAATATGATAAATTACAAGGGAAATAAGGTGGTGTCAGGTCCAAAATGATATGCAAGATGGGCTGTAGGAGAGCTATTACAGAATGTAATGATGCAGATGACTAGGATGAAAGGGACATATGATTTCTCCAAGGAGAGCTTGTTCCATTTATCCCAGGTCTACAGCCAAAAAGCAAGAAAGAAAAAAATCCACGAGACATGAGAAAGCAGAGGTTAGGTTACATACCTCAGTGGCGACCCCTTGGGAGTTGCAATGCCATATCCCTTGGAGTCCAAGTTACCTCCCACCTTCATGGTGTCGCAGGGTTTTCTTTGTTCAATGTACTCATTCATGGTGGACTCTAAAAGGTAAGCATATTTGCCCTTTGACTTTCTCACTCGATTCATCCCTTCCTCGGTGGTTTTAACGAAAACGGAGGGTTCTGCGGATCGCATGTAAGTCCACATCTTTTCAAACACAGCAATTTTTGATCTCTGCAAAGAGAAACAAAAAGTGTAGAAGAAGATTTAGAAGCTGCTAGATCCAGAAGTTGGCAGATGCCTTAGGAAACAAAGGCACTAAAGTACAATTGACGATTGTATAAGCAGGGACCATAGCCATGGCACAGTTTAAGCACATAATAACATAGTAAGGTTGAAATAAAGACACACATCCATCAAGTTCAACCTATTAACTCCTTTAATAACTCCTTTCTGACTCCAAAATGGCTAGTCCCTGGATCAACTTGTACTATGAGCTATCTTCCATAACCCTCTATTCCCTCACTTGCTAAAAAGCCATTCAACCCCATCCAACCCCACATAAATTGAGTCTGGCTCCACCTTTAAGAGTTAAATGTAGCTTGGCTGGCTTTTTTTATGAACAAAGTCACATCTTCAACACAGGGTTATTCACATATAGCAGTCCTGCTTTAACACCCATCTTGGTGTTCACAGAAACACAATATTTACAGGTCTCACAGCCTTGGGTTTCAAAAGTTCTGTTCCTCTCTCTAGTCATTTGGAGCTCTCTCCAACACTTCAGTTTAGCATGGAAATACCATCTGCTTCCCAGCTACTCTAACACACACCTCCTTCCAGGTGTTCATGGGCCACTCACCCTCCTCCAGCACAAGGAGGTCTCCAGGTGGGGAGCTTTCAGGTGTAGTCCCACACCTCTTTTTTTATCTGCAGCTCACTTGCAGCCTAATCAAACATCTACTGAAAACACTCAATGGAGCATGAAATGGAAGGCCCACCTAGCACTCCTTGATTTACTCCAGAGACCCATTTACTCAGCTTTTCCTGAGCCAGTCCACAAATACAGACATGCTTGCTGCGAAGCTATACATATTTCCCTAGACTACATAGTTTTCCAGTTCAACACTGGAGAAATACCCACACATTCACTATCCTTTCCAGCACATCTCATACAATAGGTATGCATCACAATGTATGAACTGGAGAAACTCTTGTTTTACCTTAAAAAACTCTTTAGTAGATCCACCATCAAGGGTCCCATAGGTTATTTCAGTTTGCTTGGCCAAGTCGTCCGCACTCTCTATAGGTGAGACCATCCTTTCAACTGTCAAGAAGGCTGCTAGGTTTGCCGTGTAAGATGAAATAATGATCAGAGTGAAGAACCACCAGACACCCCCAACAATTCGTCCTGAGAGAGACCTAAAACAAAAGGACACATGAAAGATTTTAGATTTTGAATGCACCACTCAGTCTACCTTTTATTTGGTGAACATAAGTGCCTAACACAGGCTAAAGGGTTTTGCTAAGACTTTTCTACCCCTTTTAAGGCAATTAGAGGAATGAGTTAATGGATAAATTTAACATACTAAGTCATGACCTATTTTGTCAAGAAATCATAGTTTTAATAGTTTCCGAGGCTCCCAATTCAAGAATACACTTTGTTTATCACATGCACCAAAAAGCCTGCACTACCTGCAAGGAGTTTTTGTAGTCACCCCATATCTGTGTGGGTTGCCCCCCCCCCCCCCCCCCCCCCCCCCACCCTCCAACAACATACAGGCAGGTTAATTTGCTTCTGATAAAAAGTGTGCGGAAATTTGATAGGCCCTTAGATTGTAAGCTCCACTTCGGCAGGGGTTGATGTAAATGGAAATAAATACATAAATAAAATCATTAGACCACTTGCTAAAGGAGAACTAAACCCTAAGATGCTTTATATAGTGAACTTATTACACCAGCCTAAAGTTGTCAATAGCAGCAATGATCCAGGACTTCAAACTTGTCACAGGGGGTCACCATCTTGGAAAGTGTCTGTGACACTCACATGCTCAGTGGGCTCTGAGCAGCTGCTGAGAAGCTAAGCTTAGGGGTCGTCACTAATTATCCAGCAGCAGAAAAAGAGCTTCCCTGGTTGTAATAGAAGCTGATTCTGCAGGTTTGCTAAAGAGCTGTGGTTACCTTGGGCTGGTACAGAGCCCATAATGTACAACATTTCTAGCTACTTATTAATGTAAGCTTTAGTTCTCCTTTAAAGCCAATGCAATTAGACTGATTAACAGAACAACAAATACATGTTAGGGTAAGGCCAGACGGGAAGGTTCGGGGAGATTTATCGCCTGGCGTCTAATCACTTCTTCTTTAGGGGTGACAAATCTCCCTGAACTGCTTCCCCCTGCCTCCCAACGACTTAATGAATAATCGCCTGCGCCTATTCACAGCGACGCTGACTTTTCCAAAGTCGCTCGAAGTTGCCTCCTTAGGCAATTTCGAGTGATTTCAGGAAAGCGCATCGCAGTGTTTGACTAGGCGCGCAAGCGATTATTCATTAAAGGGAAACTGTCATGGGAAATGTAACTGAATAGTACACAGTGGGACATGGGTTTTACTATTGAGTGCTGTTCTTAGATCTACCAGGCAGCTGCTATCTTGTGTTAGGGAGCTGTTATCTGGTTAACTTCCCATTGTTCTGTTGTTAGGCTGCTGGGGGGTACAAGGGGGTAAGGGGGTGACATCACTCCAACTTGCAGTACAGCAGTAAAGAGTGAGAGAAGTTTATCAAAGCACAAGTCACATGACTTGTGGCAGCTGGGAAATTGACAATATGTCTAGCCACATGTCAAAATTAAGTATAGAGAAATCTGTTTGCTCTTTTGAGAAATGGATTTCAATGCAGAATTCTTCTGGAACAGCACTATTAACTGATGCATTAAAAAAAAAAAAAAAAAAAAAAAAATTCCCATGACAGTATCCCTTTAATATACAGAGCTTGGAAGAAGCTTGTGTATTGTATGCTGGACACAGCAGAGATGTTTTATTAAGAGAGGTGATCATCCCAAGAGCTGATGGCACTCTAAAGCATTTCCACATGTCAAAGACACTGGAGGCTTTGTGAGAGGAACACTATGTGCATGTGAGGATCATCTGAGTCGTGTTTATTTTGTGTAAGTGACAGACTCTTCCAGTGCTTCAATTTGTAATCAGCTAACCTGCGAGAATCTATCCAATAAAATCTACCTTGATTCATTGTGTTACTTTGTGGTGTGCCCCATACCCTTTCCTGTAATGGGTGTCTGCCAACATGTAACCTCGTTATATGCTCCTCTCTATAGCAACGTGATCAAATCAAACTATGACGCCCCAATAGGGCTGAATCTCCACAATAGCCCATTAACAGACCATATTAATTACACTTTCAATGAGATTCATTAGCTTGTAGGCCTAAGACATTACAGTGGGTCTTTATAGATAAGCAGTTTCATTACATGTTTGTGGTTTAGGTCATAGTAACATAGTAAGTTAGGTTGAAAAATTTCAACCTTGTATCTCTATTTAAAACCTACCTAACTGCCTTTTAATCCAGAGGAAGGGGAAAAAAAAAAAACTGTAATTGAAGCCTCTCAAATTTGCCTCAGCGGGGGACAAAAAATTCCTTCCTGACTCCAAAGGAGTAGTCCCTGGATCAACTTGTACAATGAGCTATAGCCCTGTATTCCCTCACTTGCTAAACACCATCCACCCCCTTCTTATACCTATCTAATGTAT